>JAJJMC010029784.1:10990473-11041175 GCA_023531435.1 Papaver californicum
TTAGATTCTTATTTTAACATGATATTGGACTTTATCACTAAGTTTTTCAAAATCCTTAAATTTGTAATATCAAAAACTTGTTGTTCAACTGTGTTGTCAAAGGAATGAAATTCTCAAAATTTAAAAAACCGAGCTCAGTTTAAGGGTGTAATTGTCAACATCAAGATTAAACTTACTGATAGTTTTCATCCTATGGAGGAATAAGTTGTAGTGAATCTTAACTAATAAATCATTTCTTTCTCCGTTAATTTATGTTTATGAACTGGTTGATGACGCATGTCTTCAATAGAACAAAATAGAAGAGTTTAATTTGAGAGTCAAGTAGCTTTAAATTAAAATAAAAATATGGTTAACAAGGACAAACACTTAACTAATTATTTTTTTGCAAGAAAATTTTAAAATTTGATTCTACCCTACTGTTTTCCCTCCCGCATCCATTTTATCCTCTTCTTAACATTACTCCAAAATGTATAAATCCTCATAACTTCTTAATTTAAAGTCTGAATTGTTGAAATAATGGGTCATTGGTGAAAAAGAGAGGATACCTAGTACACCGCCAACTTTTTCGTTCGTGAACCTGTATGGACAAACCTTGTACAATCAATATGTTTAGATCTTAATTCTACAAGAAAAAGTCTTGATAAGATCCGTATTCAAGATTACAGATACAAGATCAACCTAGTATGATCTTGAAACTTCAAGATATGAATTCAATTAAGAAAAAGTCTTGTATGATCTATATTCCAAGATCCGAATTCAACAAGAACAAGTCATGTTAGATCTTTACTGACGAGAGAAATTGTCCAGGTTGAATAACGTACTACTTGTGATATTTCAATTATAAAGATAAATAATATAATACAAAAAAATAAATAAATAAGCCACCAGAAATTTGTTAACGATGAAAACTACAATTTATCAGAAAAACCTCGGGGACCTCGTCTAGTTTGAACGCACACTGCATTAAGTCGCTACAGACACTAGCTTACTATCATACTTCAGATTGGAATGTAGTTGAGACTGAACATACCCTCCAATATATTCGGATGTAGTTGTGCCCCTACGTCTCTTGGATCTCGCAAGACCCTACACACATGATTCCCCTAGCTGACGTTCTTTATAGGCCTAGGAGTTGCTCTAAAATCCTTCGTGAAGACTAGTTTTACTCTGCCTTCAACATGACATTAATTTGTTTTCCTTTGGATAATTTCAATCAAGGTAATATAAATCTATTTGCTTCGAGGGATTTCTAGGTAAAAAATATGTCAAAGAAAACCTCAATAATTAGGGTTTATACTTTTCAAAACTTAGAGATAACTAACTGATTCTACCTTACAAGATCAATCTAAGTCAAGCTGAGATCGTAATTTTATAGAAGTAACAAGGTTTGAGAAGAAGAACTCCTTGTAGTTTCTGTAAATCTTATTCCTCAACCAATAATTATTATGGACCTTTAGAATAGATAAGAACTATGATCACTAAGATAAGATTCCGGATAATAAAGATCTACGAGGTAAACGATAGTTTGATCGGGCACGAATCCTAAGTGAAGACTTTAAAAGTTGTAACATAATTATTTTTTTCCGAGGAAACCTAGGATTATGGAGGACGAATCTTACAACAACAAGAATGCATATTGTGTAGGGATTAAGATTCTTAGTTGTAAACAGTCTTATATTTATAATGATGAGGCAACAATTACTTGCATCCAAAGTAAGTTTGTGAACTAGTTTCCATGCTTACAAATTACTTTGATCCCAATAACCTCAATATTGCTTAGAATAGATTTTTACTTTCCTCTGAAGTAAACGTGTTTCCTTAGTTAGAATATTCTTGCAATAGAGTTTCTTTCATTTGATAGAAGCCGTAAGAATGGTAACCAAGTAGTACTTGTGAAAGAAAGATACTTCTAAAGTTTAGTTTCTACACAATTAGGAAAATAATTAACTTACTCATAATATCATGGTACCAAGAATGGTAACCAATAAGCATGCGAGAATTTTGCCTTGTAATACTAAGAAGAAGGATGCATACACTATTTGAGAATAAGTTCGTGCATTATTAGTTCACAAGCTAATTAATATGGTCCGTGAGTCAAACAAATAAGTTACAGTTCGATAACTACCAAATTTCTTACAGTTTGCGAACTAAAAAACATGGTTCACAAGCTCATGTTAACTTGGTGTCAACAGAACTTCTCTAGAATTGCATAGTTCATGAACTACATAAATCAGTTCACCGAACTCAAGTATAATTTGGAGTTCCAACATAAAACTCCTAGAATTGTAAAGTACACGAACTCATGTGCATATTGGAGTTTAAGAAATTCTAAGATTTGCACAGTTCGTGAACTAACATTTTCAGTTCGTGAAATCAATTTGCAACTTATAGTTTTAAACACTTCTTGCGCAATCATAGCTTATTGAACAAAACAGTTGTTCTCAACCTCAAATGCAACTCAAGCGAGTACAAGTTTCAGTTGAATTTTACCCGACTTAGGTTTCGGGAACTCAAGCGAGAAAAAGTTTCATCTGAAAAATTATATGACTTTAGTTTGTGAACTCACAGAGTAGGTTCGCGAACTCAAGTGAGAAAAATTCCCAGTATAAAAACTACATGTCTTAGGTTTGAGAACTTAAAGAGTAGGTTTGCGAACCTATAATACACATAATTTTTCTCTCTTGATCCTAGTTTCGAATCTTGATCAGCGAGAACTTGTACTTCAAACATCACTAAATTTAGACATTTGAGATAGTCCGTGACAAGAACCTTATTTGTTTGTCATTCAATACTAGATATTTTGACTTTGCTACGAAAGATGGAAATATAGATAGAAGGGGAAAAAGTCCCAAAAGGAAATTCATTTTACATTAGTTTCACTTGATGAAGTTCTTCAAATGATGTCTTTGTGTGATCTTCGGTCTTCGAGGGTAACTTGAGTGAATCATATAACTCTACTACCTAATATATTGTAGTACGCAGGTGAATTTAGTAGACTATAAATCAAGAAATAGTTTTGGCATTTAAAATATGAAAACAAATTAACCAACGCTTGTAGGTTCAATCAAGCAATGCTCTGACCAATAATAAAACCTGTTTAGGGGAAATATTTTCTGGAGAAGCCAATTTGTAAGGATATTAACATCTATTGCTATTGTTGTCGATAAAAATGTGAAAAGTGGTGGAATTATTTCCATTGTACAAATTACAAAGAAGAGTATGGGATTTAAACAATATGATTTCAGGGTAAATAAATTTAGTAGTACTGGTGATTTCATGATAAGTGGTTTTATCAACTAGTTGCTATTAGGAGTATGAAAGCAGGAACTAGAAAAGTTAGGAAACATGGATCCATCACAGTTAAGTCTTCAGAGTTTAGGAGATTTTTTTCCTACATTAATAGATAAAAAAAAATTCCTGGTTTTATTCCGAAAACCTAATTTAATTTCGTTCAAAATTAAACAAACACGTCTCTTCCCATAAGATACTATTAATGGCTCTTGGAAGTGTGAGTTGGAGATGAAGATGCATCTCGATTGGACATGAATCTCCCTATAAATAATGAATATGTTTTCCCATTCGAATCATCAGATTCAATCTGTTTTCTCTCTACTAAAGCATCATCAGAAACTTTCTTTTCGTGTGTTCTTGGTTGGATCAATATATATAAACCTTGAATCCAGTTACATTGTTACAGGGTTTCATTTTATCATGAAGGTATTATTTCACATACCCGTTGTAACCGTCAATTTGATTGGGAGGGTCAAAATAATTTGTTAAATGAAATATTTTAAATCCTTGAAGTCGGAGGTACAACATCTCTGTTAATTTTTTATCCTCTATTTGGTATTATTTTCCAACAATACATATATATTAGGATTTATAGGTTGATATTGTTTGATTATGTTGTTTTGCATTAATAAACTTTTTTTTTGTTATAGTTGTTTAGTTTGAATCAAATTGATTCAAGGGCTTCCCGGATTTGTCCATGGGTTGTTATAGCTATATTCGTTTTCATAAATCAGATAAACTCATGATAGTTAGTTCAATATCTGCGCCGAATTTCCATGTACAGGTACCTATAATACAACAATCCGGAGAAGGTTTTATTGAATTAGCTTATGGTGTAGAATGATATGTTATTTACGTCTAATTTTATATTCATTTTAAATCGGAGAATAAAGCCTAAAAAATAGTCAGTAATTATATTTCTTAGGCGATGTTTAACCAAATTTATTCCTTTCATTGAGGAAATTATTTTACATCCTCTTGTTTCATGTTTCAACATTACCCATTCTCCCTTTGTAATTTAATGTGATATCTAGAATGAATTCCTAGATATTTGGATATCCAAGAACACATATGCATACATAACTTAACATTGTCTTAATGGATCGTTAGAATGCTTATTATTTGATGGAACATATAAATCCAAAGAAAAACAAAGCCAACATATTTTTTTACTATTTTTATTGGACTTAACCAAGGTTGAGAAATCGTGAATCGTAACACGACTCGTTTTAATTTTTCAAGAATCGAATCGTATAGTGAATCGCGAATCGCAGATTCACGGTCATTCTTATATATTCTTTGGGAATTTAAAATCATGAATATATATTAAGTAGTTGTTTAAGGGTGAAAATAAATATACGGTAAAATTGTACTTTCAGGTAGGTTCGAGAGATCAAGCTCGAAGAGGACGAGCCTAAACCAAGAAATGGTCGTTCACGTCCTGCTTCAATTAGAAAAATGAAAATGATTTGGGTAGGTCTTAGGGGAGGGAAGCAAAGAAGGTTGAGAAAATATCAGTGTGATAGGTAGTGTGTGAAGGAGAAAGGATTCTCTAAGAGGAATCGATAATTCTGTATGTTTTTATTTCTCCTGACTGATTGTCTTGTTTTGGAATGGATAAGAACTATCTATTTATAGTTCGAAGGAGACACACTGATTTTTCGTTAGTTGTGAAAGTTTTGGAGAGGTAGAGAAGTGATGAATGTGGAGACTGTAGTGGGGTGGTGTCCGTAAAGTAAGGAGGACCTGTCAGACAACTACTCATTATCCTCTCAACTGCTCTGCAACCGCCCACTACTTGTTACCTTCTTGTCTGTGGAGGTGGTGTCACCACCCACGATTGTCGTAGACCGCCATACCAATACCACAATAAGAATCCCCCCATGTGTTATTTTTGATATCTCGTGGAAATAGTGGAGTCATAAGCCACTATTGTTCTGACTAAGTCAAGTCAAGTCAAATGACTTGCTAATTCAGTGAGGCAAGTTGTACGACTCATTGGATTGATAATCAGACTGATTAATGTCTAGTCTAGGAAGTTCAGTGGTCATGTACTTACTTAGAAGTAGCATGGAACATTTAATGTCTAAGTATTCGCTTAGAAGTGAATTAACATGAATCTAAGAGGCATTTGAGGCCAAATGTTGTAGAGGGATTCTTAAGTAAGGAGAACTAGAATTCATTTTAGATTTAAATTGGACTCATATTGAGAATAAAGGCGTATTTCTGAGGGAAGTGGCTATCAAAGCTGGTACTAGCTACTTAGTGTAAATATAATATGCTAGCTCTTTCAGTATAAAAGGCTAATGTGCTAAAGTATGCATAACTTCTAATAAATATCAATTATACTAGGGGTAAGAAGATAGTGTCAAGGAGGTTTGAAGTTAGCATTTCAATTGGATAGAATAGTTAGCATTAAAATCAATGCGCTTGTGGCTAAGTCGCTAAGTATGGTCATGTTAGATCAAGGGCGCATTAGGCATGGACGTTACTCAGGGATGCATTAGACTAGGCTAGGGACGCATCTGCCTTAGAGGGTTGCGCTAGGCTTGGAAGGGACGCATCGGCCTTGTCTAGATAGAGACACATTGGCCTTGGACGCGTAGACGTAGCAAATATTTCAGGGTCACTTACGGCTGGGCCAGTACATAAACCTAGCCGTATTAGAAAACTCAGTGTCACTTACGTCTAGGTCAGTGTAAAAACCCATCCGTAAACAACACCCAAGGTCCTTACGATTGGGTTTTGTAATATTCTCAGTTGTAAAAATGATATAAATTGGCAGACACCTAGTTTTACGACTAAGTTTGTTGGCCGTATAGTGAACTCAGGGTCACTTACGACCATCTTTGAAGCTGAAGCTAGCCGTAAAACTTGCAGATTTTAAAAAATGATACTCACTGCTAGTTTTGAAAGCACTCGACCTAGCCGTAAGTGACCCTAAATTTCCAAATTTTACTAAGAATTATGAAGTTTTTTCATTGTATTTGGAATGACACAATAAGAAAACTAACAAACATTCATTCAAAATAAAATTCATATCCATAACTAAAGAAATATATCCTTCATGTCCATAAATTCAACCACAACTAGATATTCATAAATCCATAAACTAAAGAAAGTACTAAACATTCATATCCGCAACTAGCTAAGAAAAAAAATCAACCTCGACCTTTCTTTTGGTTTACCACGACCTCCACCTCGGCCTTAACCTCCACCTCAACCTCGACCTCGACCTCGACCTGGAGCTTTTCCTTTACCCTGAGGTTGATCTTCAACAATCTCTTGATGAACCTCTTCATTTGAACCTCTGCTAGATGAAGAACCAGTGGGAGTAGGGGTAGTTGTTTCAAAGCTATCGGATGCAGACCTATCTGTCTTGGAACCCTCATCTTTTCGTCATCGATGTAGCGATAGAGATTTGAAGAGACAGGGTTAGGTAAACGTTCAATCTTGGTTAGCAGTCATCTTTGTGCATCGTCAACCCACAACACTTTACCACCATCAATACAATCGATCATGTCCTTCACCAACCACTTAACTCGCTCGACCTATTTTGCAATTAAAAGTGCCTGAATTTTAAATATTTATACAAAATTTTAAAAACTAATACAATAAGAAATGAAATAGTATACACACCATCATAAGATATCTCTCCTTCCAAAACCTAGCTCCCTTTGATGAACTTGGATGATCCACAATGTTGTTGAAATATGGTATCGCTTCCGCATTCATATTTATCATATAAGAATGACCAATGTTCTTAAACCAAATTAAGTAGTTATCATCGGCTAGTTTTGTGTCATGAAATGCACAACACTCAGTCAAATCTATTTGGTAGGGGGATCGAATACGACCATTCCAATCCTCGACCGATGCAATAGGGTTGTGAACTAATCTAACATTACTAATTGATAGACTAGAGTGTGATCTATCCACATTAAAGTGTGATTCCTCATCATTCACAATTTTCTGGACATACCCAATTTGACCGAGAGTTCTACGAGGGTTGTAAATGGCATATCTTATTGAATGATACATTGGTCCGTTGTAGGTCGCCACATCGGTAAATTGACGAGCATCATTACCTTTTCATCAAGCCTGAGGTACGGGTCAAACACCACATCGTTGCCAGTCAAAACGTCCAATTTATCCCTGATCTCAACTATCTTTGCCTCCTTGCCTTCTGTGGATTTCCTGGGAAGGAATATCTTCTTCCCGTTGGAGTAGGGTAACGCTAATTTTTATCCTCATTGTGGGACCTCAATGTAGGAAAATGGTCGTAAACCCATGACGACATAAAAGCATAATTATATTAAACACAAATCAATATAAAATTTGAACCATCGATTAAAAATGTAACACAAATATTACCTGAAGAAGGCCAATATTCCCAACAATTTGTGTTTGGTTCCATCTCAAAGCTTTATCAAGACTCTCAAGTAATAAAGGAAAGGTTGTAGTGCCCCACGAGTACTCTTCTACCCTGTTGAACTCCGGCTCGAGACTGAGATGTTTCAAGAGCTGTAGATATCAAGAGTTCACCATGTTACCCGAAAGATAGGGAAAAATGATGGTGCCAATTGCGTACAACAAGTAAGTTGTAGTTGTATGTCTAACCCTTGAAGGGACCATCTCCCTATCCTTGGAATTCAGGAACTTATCCCTTAGACGATTCATATTAATCTTTCTTGTTATTTTTTACGCAATCATTGCATCATCCTTGTTCTTCTTCATTCTGTTGCCGACCTCATTTTCTCCCTTAGGCAGTTCTTCATCTCCGACCTCAAAATATTCCTCGACCTCATACTTGTGCCATCTAAGACATTCAAAGGCCAACTTAGTTAGATCTTCGAAAGAAAAAGAGTTGTTGAAAGCCTCATGCACGACTTTACCATCCACCAAAGGCTTGTAATTTGAAGAGCATCGTCAAGAGTGATAGTTATCTCCCCAATCGGAAGATGAAACGTTGTTGTCTCGGGGAAATACCTCTCCCTAAAGGAGCAAACAATGACGACATTGTACGGCTTCTGCGAGATCCTATTACAGGCAACAAGCCCGAATCTTGAACCAAGGCTACCAACGCTTCACTCTCGTTATTTAATGGCCGAAAACTTGTCCTCTAGTATTTGAGTTTCAGAACCGTTGTGATATGATCCTACATAAACAATGGAAAAAATATTAGTTCATCATAATAGAAAATATAAAGTTTTTGTTATACATTAGATTAAATTATTACCAACGCCTGACAGACTCTTCCCGCCCATGAATGTTGGTAGCCAAATAAGACGAAGGCCCTATCTCTTGGCTCATCCCAAGGTTTTCCATTCTCCTTGCCGGGAAAAAGAACCATGTTGTTAATGAGTTGAGAGGCTATAAGAGGAGCTGGCTTATTCTCTTTTCCTTTACCTTTAGCATTGGAGGGACCAACCAATGGAAGAACACTTTTTTCGTCCTATGTTCTTCAAGAAGGTCATTTTGTTGTCGTTGTTGAGAAAGCACAATTGCATGTTCAGTTACCTCTTCCGTTGGTTCATTAATAACAAGTGTACCCGTCTTCCTTTTCTCTACACCCAAATTTTACTTGTGACGAGGGGTTAGAGTCGGGTCATGTCTTGGTGTATCTTCTTGCATTCTTCTCTTCTTCTTGTGCTTTCGCGGCCTAAAACATATTTAAAAGGCATGTTCAATACATATAGAAACAAATAATAACAACACAAAGCTAAAAAAATGAAAAACCAAAAAAATATGATTTCAAAACAGGAAACTCAGGGTCATTTACGGTTGGGAAATATGGTTCTACGGTTGGGCCGAGTTTCTTTATGGCTAGCTTTTCATGGCATCGACCTAGCCGTAAACTATTGAAAAAAATTCAACTCAAATTCAGGGTCAGTTACGATCAGAAAATGGTATTTACGGTTGGGTCGAGTTACTATACGATTGGCTTTTCCAAGCATTGACTTAGCTGTAAACTATGAAATTATTAAACCCAAACTCAAGGTTACTTACGGCTAGGAAATGTTATTTACGACTGAGTTTTTAAATTTTTATACTAGGCATAAGTATACTGTTACGGTTATAAAAGTTTGATTTTCTAGCCGTAACAGAAACATTACCTTGAGTTTACGACTGGGAGTTCATAAATTCCCAGCCGTGATAGAAACAATAATCTTCTGTGGCTGGGAGTTCATCACAACCCCACCGCATGTCTGTATTTATGGTAGGAAATTAACATTTTCTAGCCGTAGAAAGTTCTGAAACCGAAATATGGAACCCTAAAATTAAGCAATAAAATTGATATAAAAATGATGGGTTTTTCGATTCACGCCTTAAACGAGCCATTTCTGGCGGATTAGCAAGAGTTTTCTCTTCTTCTCAGTCGGTAGGTTCGCATTGTGGCTCTTCGGGTTCTTTAGTAGAACTTGAACTCGAACCACTATAATTTGGTTTTTTTTTTATGTTTAAATTAGTTCATTTGGTCATTTGCTTCGACCTCATCTTGCTTTATAGAGAGAGTTTAATCGTCGATGAATCGTTGTATGAAGAGGAAAAATGGAAAAGAGTTACGACTGAGAAAATGGTAAAAAGATGAGGAGGAAGATAAAACGATATGTTAAATTTAAGTTTTTTTTTGACTTTATATTAGATTTAGAGTAGTAATTGAGAGAGGATAATTTGGATATCAATATGACTACTAAGTCACCTTCTATTTTATTTTGGACGTTTTAATCAACTACAACCTTCTAAAATAAAAGTGTACAGCCTCAGGCTTCTAAAATTCTTCAAATCATCTTTAAATCATTTTTAGATAAATAATAGTAGTTCGTTGGAATGCTGCTTACGATCTAAAAAGGTATATGTGCCAAATGGTTTTGACGAAGGGAATATGACAAATGGTTGAAATGTCTATGTTAATTCGAGGAAGTTACATAGAAATGGTTAAGGGTAGCCCGTAGCCCCATCCATCTACTTCAAAAACCTAGTTTGACCCTAGGTCTTACTTGTTTGACTCTTGTTTCAAACTAAAGAATGTTGGAAACTTTAAAGTCTAAGTCATAAAGTCAACAAATGACTATCAAATCAATACATCATTAAATATTTCTCCTTGTATCAATAACTTTGTTCATTTGTCTTTCCAATGTACAAAGAAAGCAAAATTTGTATGTGCATCAATCTTTAAATACGAAGCCTGATATAGGGGCTCCCACATCAATAGAGGGGCTCTAATAATAAGACGAAATAGGGACACTATGAAGTAAAACTCAAAAACCCCTTATTCATAATTCTTATCAAATACCCAAACTATCCTTGATTATTAATCTTAATTACATAAATTAGTTAAGATTAGATTAAACTAATCATGATTAATTAAACATAATATATTTCTTAATCAAATTTTTTGGATCAATTTTTTTTTTTGAATTTGTGTTTGGTGGGAAGAAAAACTTGATGAAATTTAAGAAAATTTTATGGTTTTTTTTTTTAAACCCTAGATTTTGATTCAATAAACCATAGTAGCATTTAGATACCTCTAGATTAAACTCTTGGTCCTTTTATGGCACAAATTAGATGAAATCACGATTTGAAAGTTTGATTTTTTGTGATTCAGAGAAAGTTACGGTTGGGTTTCATGTCGGACCCAACCGTAACACCAAGAACACCGAAGAACACCATATTTTCCCAAAATTACGGTTGGGTTTTCAACAAAACCCAACCGTAACTCAAAGAACAATGATGAACACCATCTTTTTCCCAAGTTACGGTTGGGTTTTAAACCAGACCCAACTGTCAGTAGAAGAAAAATAATGAACCCAATTTTTCCCCTAGTTACGGTTGGGTTTTCAACCAGACCCAACCGTAAGTTGAAGAAAATGATGAACAACATTTTTCCCATAGTTACGGTTGGGTTTTAAAGGAAAAACCAACCGTAACTTATCCTTAGGAGAATTGATTTTTTTGGTTAATTTTGAGTTTTAAAAATCAAAATTTTGAAATAATTCAATCATTTTTTCTAGATTGAAGGTAAATTGGGTGTTTGAAACAAAGAAAAAACGAAAAAAACACAAATTAGATAATCTAAATTTGTGTTATCCAGTAGAATTTACGGTTGGGCTTTGGCTTATAACCCAACCGTAACATAATCTGATAATTTTGTTCTAATTTTAACACAGAGTTACAGTTGGGTTTTGCCTTAAAACCCAACCGTAGCTAGTAGAATTTACGGTTGGGTTTTGGCTTATAACCCAACCGTAACAATTCTGATAATTTATGTTCCAATTTCAACACATAATTACGGTTGGGTTTTGCCTTAAAACCCAACCGTATCCAGTACAATTTACGGTTGGGTTGGGCTTATAACCCAACCGTAACAGATTCTGTAAATTTTTGTTTGAATTTCAAAACATAGTTACGGTTGGGTTTTGCCTTAAAACCCTACCCTAGACAATTTGTGGTGTTTGTACAAAATGTATTACGGTTGGTTTAGTAATAGGACCCAACCGTAAATGGTCCTGTTAACTGTTTTTTGATTTTCAATATACTCCAATTTGGGTTTAAAACCCAACTTTGTAACTTATTCCTTCTATTGTAATAGATTTAAAGTAGTACATTAAAGGAAATAAACGATTGGAAACGAAATACAATAGAACATTGGATGATTACACTTAAGCACTTAAAGATAATGGCGAAAATCAAACACCCGACTTGTTTCCATAATACGATAGCAATCTGTATGCTTGAACTCCTCCCCATATTTGATTCTATATTGCTCCATAGCCAACACATGCTGAAAAAAAATAAATCAATTATAAGTTTGAATTTTAGAAATCTCTTTTTAATTAACGATTTATTAATCGACAAACTTACTCTTTCCACACTGTTCTCGTAGGGATTTGCTTCGAATCTAGCTTGCATTTCCAGTTTTAAGTTGTTCATGCATCGATACAACGTCTCAAACCGTCTCTTGATGGCTCTCCACGTAACCTAAGGGTTTACATTCCCATGTAATGCCGCAAACATTCGAAATACACGATTCCACCATTCATCGGTATCTTGACCCTCATGCCAATCTTCTTGTGAAACAACGTTGTTATTGTTGTTATAGAAGGCTCTATCATAAGCATGCTCTACCATCGTATGCCATGCTCGAAAAATTGCAACATCTTCATCATTCGTGTATGTATTTACCATTTTTAGTGGTTGAAAGGGTATGATGAGAATAATGAGAAAGTGTAGAATTATAATGAGAATGAAAGGATAGAGAATAATGAGAAAGTGACAAGTAAAGGTTTCCTTTTATAGGGAAAAAGTCACCAACGGGTAGATTTTTGAAAAAAAAAACCGTTGGTATTGTCTATTTTGAGAGGACGTAAATTCAGACATTTTGAGATTCCCGTAGAATTTACGGTTGGGTTTTGAGGTGAAACCCAATCGTAATTTAGTTGTGGTGTTTCTACAATTTATTTACGGTTGGGTTTAGTAATCGAACCCAACCGTAAAATGATATTTTGAGTGAAATGTAGTTACGGTTTGGTTGAGTAACCGAACCCAACCGTAACTTCTAGTGTTAGTTTTAGTGTATATTTTACGATATTGTTACGGTTAGCTTTTTCCTTGAGACCCAACCATAAGAAAGTTTGGTGTTTGTTCAATTTTTGTTACGGTTGGGTTTAGTAATCGAACCCAACCGTAAATATGAATTTTTTTAGTATGGATTCTAGTTACGGTTGGGTTGAGTCATGGAAGCAAACCGTAAGAGAAGTTTTTAAGACAAAATTAGTTATGCTTGGGTTTAGTTCATTTTCTTATCAAATACCATAGTTGTTAAAAACCTTATTTTTAACATTAAAGGAAGAACTAAAGGAAACGAAATACAGTAGATCATTAGATGATTAAACTTAAACACTTAAACACTTAAACATAACGGCGAAACTCAAGATATAAACTTTGTTCCAAGATACGATAGCAATCTGTATGCTTGAACTCCTTCCCATATTTGATTTTATACTGCGCCCTAGCCATGACATGCTGAAAAAAATAAATCAATTATAAGTTTCATTATTTTAAAAAAAATTGGGAAGAAAGAACGATTTATTAATTGACACACTTACTCTTTCCACATTGGTTTCGTGGGGAAATGCTTCAACTCTCATTTTCATTTCCAGTTTTAGGTTTTCCATTTCTTCATACAACGCCTCAAAGCGTCCCTTGATGTTACTGATCGTCCTCCTATATCTATTCCCGTGTAATGCCACAAACATTTCAAACACACCCTCCCACCAAGAATCGTCCTCCTGACAGTCCATCCAATTTTCATCTAAATCAACGTTTCTATTGTTGTTATAGAAGGCTCTCTCGTAAGCGTGGTCTATCATCGTAACCCACCCTCGAACAATTGCAACATCTTCATCATTCGTGTATCGAACCATTTTAAATGGTTGAAAGGGTATGACGAGAATGAGTTGGAAATTCTAGAATTATAATGAGAATGAAAGGGATAGAGAATAATGAGAATTATAAAAGGAAATGTTTCCTTTTATAGGGAAAAAATTCCCAACGGCTAGATTTTGAAAAAAAATAACCGTTGGAATTGTAATTTTTTTGTGACTATTGAGTGATAATTTACGGTTGGGTTTTGCATTAAAACCCAACCGTAATATCCTAGTGATTTTTGTGCAAATTATATTACGGTTGGGTTTTGGCTTAGAACCCAACCGTAATATTTAGTGTTAGTTTAAGTGCGATGATCATTTACGGTTGGGTTATGTAATGTAACCTAACCGTAACAAATATGTTATTTTATTGTAAATTATATTACGGTTGGGTTTAATTATCTTACCCAACCATAAACATAAGTTTTTAATTGGTTATTTATTTACGGTTGGGTTGTTTCTTGAAACCCAACCGTAAATGATCATCTTCGTTTCATATATTCTTCATTTTTTATGGTTAAATCAATCTTGTATTTGTTTTCTGTTGGTGGGAAAAGTGGAAGAGAGATAAGAGAGTTTTAACCCAAAATTTTGAAAACACCAAAATGAGTGATTCTAGTGGCAAATTTGTGGAGGGTGAATCCTTGTATGATTGCCAAACTAAATTCTACATACCCATTGAGGGAGACCCAACTATGTATGATTATTTGGATGGTAGAGAGGTTTTAAGTGTAAGTTGTGATGGTGAAACTAAAGCAAATGGAGATATTAGTCGTCAAAGTGAAGATACAACTGCTGATAATAGTCAGGTATGATTCTAACTTAAACTCTTTTTCATTTTTTGCAGATATTTAAGGAACTGAAGTGCATAAATTTTTTTTTTTTTGTTACAACAGTATAGTTACGGTTGGTTTTTCTCAAGAAACCCAACCGTAAGTATCCATTTGTGTTTCTGAAAAGTACAGTTTTACAGTTTTTCGGTTGGGTGTTTACCACAAACCCAACCGTAACTTATTACATGCATGGGTATTTACTGCACTTGTTACGGTTGGGTTTTGGCTGCAAACCCAACCGTAACATTGGGTTGACTTTTTTTCCCTGTATTACGGTTGGGTATAACGATATTACGGTTGGGTATGACGATATTACGGTTGGGTATGACGCTATTATGGTTGGGTCCGATGCTTCTAACCCAACCGTAAACTTATTGGTTTTAGTGTTTTTTATGACGCTTGGCCTTGATCTTTTTTGTTCAGGTCTCGGTTGTACCTCAACCAATGTATGATCAGCCTCCTCCAAATGATATTGAAACTATAGATACTACGGATCACTATTTGAACGACCTGGTAGGTTATAGATAAGTTGTTAATCCCTATCGACAATTGTCATAATGCCATTTTTTTTTCACCTAACTTTATGTTTTTGGACCATGTAGACATGGGATAAAAAAGTAGATGCAAAGAAGTGGGCTACAGAACATGGGAAACTCATCATGTGTGTGATTGTTTGTAACAACCAACAAAAACACAACCGCTTTCAAATGGTTTGTGAGTGTAGTGGACAATACACAAGACATGCAAAGAAGGGTACTGAGTATGTACCAAAGACGAAGATCAAACGAAAAACTTACACTAAGAAGACGGGATGTCCTTTCAAACTTCAATTTCATAAGAACAACGAGAATAAGTGGTTCTTGTCTACAGTTGTATGCGGTCGTCACAACCACCTACCACCAGAGACTTTGTTAACGCATCCTTCTATGGCCTGGCTTACCAAGGAAGAAAAGCTCATCGTAAACGATATGACGGATAAGCGTTTGAAACCCAGTGATATACTCGGGCACTTGAAGAAAATAAACTCAAATAATGTGTCTACGTTGGAGACAATCTACAACGCCAAAGCAAAGTTGAACCGTGAGAAATGGGAAGAAAGGGACCCGATCCAACAACTTTTGTACTTGGGGGAGACGAAAAACTACACCATGTTTCACGAAGAAGATGAAAATAAAGAAATTAAGCATATTATATTGGCTCATCCCGAGTTTATAAAGTTAGAACGGTGCTCCCATCAAGTGCTTATGATGGATTGCACGTACAAAACTAACAAGTATGAGCTCCCGGTATTGAATGTTGTAGGGCAAACTTCTACCAAGTCCCCGTTTAGTGTTGCCTTTTGCTTCTTGAGAAACGAGCTCCAAGATAGCTATGTGTGGGCATTTGAACAAATTAAATTATTCTACGTTGAAGGTTATACCCCTAAGGTAATTATCACCGACAAAGAACAAGGCTTGATGAATGCCATTGCAAAGGTATTCCCAGATGCTCATCATCTTCTTTGCACGTTCCACTTGTGGAATAATATTCAAACCAAGTGCAAAATGATTATTCGGCCAACAAAGAGAAGCGAGATGGAGAGAATTAATAAATTGCCGGTATCAGAACAAGAAGCGGCCAAAGAAAAATTCAAGGAGGATGACAAGTTGGCGGAACTAAAATGGGCTAGTTTCCAAACTGAATGGGATGCTTTGACATGGTCTATCACCAAGGAAGACTATGAAGAAAATGTTCGTATGTTATGCTTGCATTGGAGTAATTATCCAAAAGTTGTGAACTATTTGATGAACAATTGGTTGAATCCCCACAAAGAGAAGTTTGTAGCGGCGTTCACAAACCAATATAGGCACTTTGACAACCAAGCTACAAGTACCGTGGAGTCATCTCACAACAGAATGAAGAAGAAGCTCCATAATTGTGATGGTGGGTTTGTTACGGTCTTCGAAGTGATGCACGATTATTTTGTCCGTGACCTTGACAGAGTTAAGGAATCTTTTGAAAAAAGCCTTTCTAGAAAACACGTCAGCTATAAAGACGAACCATTGCTCCAAAGTATTTTTTATAAGGTGTCGCATTGTGCTATTGAGAAGATAATGTACGAAATAAAGCACTATAGATTGGGCAACTTACACGGAGAAGAAGAGTGTGTTTGTCATAACATGTCAAGTTTGGGACTTCCCTGCCGGCATATGATGCCCAAGTACGAAGAAGACGGTGTGATCCCAATTCAAGATATTGATCCGTTTTGGCAACAATTGTCTTTCGATGAACCCATCGTCGAGCAAGATTTGGTGCATCGTTTGCCGACACCCACGTTGGAAAGGCTATAGCCAAGAAATATGATACATTAAATAAGGCGCAAAGGCAAATTTGGTTGACAAACTTGAGTTACTTCGTGTTTCCGCACACAAGGTACTCTGTCAAGGAACCA
This sequence comes from Papaver californicum, assembly GCA_023531435.1. Classification (NCBI taxonomy): domain Eukaryota; kingdom Viridiplantae; phylum Streptophyta; class Magnoliopsida; order Ranunculales; family Papaveraceae; genus Papaver; species Papaver californicum. The sequence continues at coordinate 11,007,459 of JAJJMC010029784.1, forward strand.
ATTAGAGGGAAGAGAAAATGTAGGCCTTCTACCAAAGAATCGAGGGCCGTGGGACGGAAAAAAGCTAGGGAATTGCATGAAGAATCAAAGAAAAGAAACCCTTGTGCATTTGAGCATTTGCAAAATGAATATGAAGCAGAGGATGAGAAGGAGGACGATGCTCAACGAAAAATAAGTCGAACGGAACAAGGGGGACCAAGTGTAGTAGATATTAAAGGAAAAGGTCCTGTGGTTCCCACTCAAGATAGTTCAACAATTGAACTTGGTGCCAAGGGAAAAGTTCCTCCACACCCAAACTCAATAAGAGTAAGTATGAAGGAATTAGCAAGAAGAAAAAAAAGAGTTAGTATGAAAGAATTAGCAAGAAGAAAAGAAAAACTTAAAAGCAATACATTAGTGGTTGAAGAGCCATATACGATCCGGATTGCAAGAGGATTGATGCAATTTCCATCTAACTATTCAAGAAATGAGAATGGCAAAATCGTCCGAACCGAGCAAATTATTTATGAAAATTATATGTCATCGTTCCCAGCTTTTTTTCGTCCATACATAAAGGCCACCGACGATGTTGCCGGTGATGGTAATTGTGGATACCATGTATTCATCGAACAAGTTGGACCATTTAGCGGAGCAGCAGGGTTGGGTATGGACGAAGTAACTTTTGTAAGGCATAAGTCAGCGGTTGAACTACGCTCTTACCCGGATATATACAAGCCAATGATGTGTGCATATATAGATGAAGAGTCGTTGTTAAACGAGGAGTTCATTGCTCTCGAAAGGCGTTTAATAGGCAATAAGAATTGCACTAGTGAGTATTGGATGAGCATGCCAATATGTGGCCAAATCCTTGCCAACGCTTTTAATTGCGTCATCCATTATATCTCAAATGGATATTGTTTAACATTTGCACCAACAAGATCAACATTTGTCGAACAATTGGCAAATAGAAGATGTGTGATTGGGCTGGTGCAGAACTGTCATTTTGTTGGTCTAAAGTTGAAAGAAGGAAGTCCATTACCCCCTTTACAGGATGGGTACGACGGTGATATCGCCAAGTCTTGGTGTCAGAGATTCAAGCACAATTTCGAACTCTGGAAGGCATTAAAACCCTCACCGACATTTCAATTCATATCAGTTGTTTCTGAGTCGGAGTCAGAATGTTAATATGTATGTTGGAGGAATCATAATATGAATATAGTTTTTTGGAATATAAAAATTTGTACTATCATATGTGTTACTACAAAATGTTTCCAGGTTTACGGTTGGGTTTTTAGTAAAAACCCAACCGTAAACTAGTCACTGAACAATTATAATAATATTACGGTTGGGTTTTGAGTGAAAACCCAACCGTAAACCCTCCAGTTTAAATTCACCCAGGTTTACGGTTGGTTTGTGAGTACAAACCCAACCGTAAACCTGGATGAATTTAAACTGGAAGGTTTACGGTTGGGTTTGCACTCCAAACCCAACCGTAATATTATTATAATTAACCTTTTTTTGGAATTTCAATTCACTCAAAACTGGGTTCAAAACACAAAATTTATGTAAACATCAAATTTTTGACCACATTACAACCCATGAAATCATTAAAGTAACCTGGGATACAATTGAAATTAACACTAAAAAACCCAAATGGCATTACAAAAGAACTAATAAATAGGTTTGCGAGTGAGCAAAAAGTCTTTTAGGATGTGATAATGAGGTAGGTATAAAAAGGGCCATATTTTCCATCTCCTCCATTCCTCAAGAGATCTCTGTAACACCTCATCATCGGTTTCACCCCTAAGTCGTAATTGACCAATAATACGAACTAATGCCATAAATTCTTCTACGTATCGGTGTATAGTGTTATATCGACAAATCAACTTGACGTGATCACGGTTATAAGGGTTGCCGGTTTCAGAACAAAAGTTTTCATGGATTGTTTGCCAATAACTCGGACTCGTTATACCACTTTGCCTTCTTTCTTCTCCTCTTTTTGGAAAACATAATACATAGTTGCGGCAAATACATAAATCTTCTTCCAAAGAAAAATCTGGATTTTTAATGCCAGGTTGACCCATGTTCCACTATGTTGGAGATGATTGTTGTAACATAAAGGTTTATTTTTTGAAAAAAATGGATGGAAAGGATATGTACTCAACTATTCCACTTATAAACCAGAAGTATAACGGTTATATTTTGAAAAATGGGTCGTACAAGGTTTGAACGGCTCTATTTGAAAACCCAAAAAAAATATAATTCAAAAACGACCCAAAACTTTCCACAAATAGAATTTACGGTTGGGTTTTGAAAATAACCCAACCGTAATATCATAGGGGAATTATGTTTTAAGGTCATAAACCTTATGGTTGGGTTTTCAGCCAAAACCCAACCGTAACTGATGTTTTTACCTTTGAGTTTTAAGGTAAAATTTGGGTTTCAAAATCAAAAATTTGAACTTATTCAATCATTTTAACTAGATTGAAGGTAAATTGGGTCATTCAAACAAAGAAAAAACGAAAAACAAACAAATTAGAGAATCAAAATTAAAGTTATCCAGTAGAATTTACGGTTGGGTTCTTTCTGAAAACCCAACCGTAATATCCTAGGGAATTTATCTGTTGAGGTCATAAATGTTACGGTTGGGTTTTCAGCCAAAACCCAACCGTAACATTATTCTTTCATATATACGGTTGGGTTTTCATCAAAAACCCAACCGTAAAACTGTAGTATAAAAAATGTGACAGTTTTACGGTTGGGTTTTGGCTAGAGACCCAACCGTAAACCTGTCTTATTTTTTCTTTTGCCAGTTTTACGGTTGGGTGTATTTCTGATACCCAACCGTAATACTAATGTGACTGGGTATTTTTACCGGAAAAATATAAGTTTTTTGGTTTCCAACTTCAAATAACTGGTAACTAAATTTTGGCGACTGATTTTTCATTTCACGTCCAAGTTAAATTCAAATTTCAAATCTCACTTCACAACTAATTCACACATACGTTAAACTTTGTTGTCCATAGACATAGAGTTAGGGAGAAGGAGGAGGGGTAGGTCGATGACTTTGACGAGCTCTTTTTTTGCTCCTAACATTACGATGAGCAGCACCGCCACGAGTACGAGCTCCAACACGACCGCCTCGAGTACGAGCACCACGTTGAGCATCTCCGGCTTCATCATGTGTCTCTTCATCCGATGCTTGGGGCTCTCTCCTAGTAGTACTCGCATCTGTAGTCGCGCCTCTTGTACTGGGTCTACTCCTCTTTAAAGTCCGCTGCACATCCTCAACTTCATGATGAACCTCCCTAATCAAAGCTTTGAGTTGGTCACGCGTCCTCACATCAATTGTGCTTAGGTATGGATTAATAGAGTCCGCCAATGCAACGGCTTTCTTTTTCTATTCACATATGGAAATAAAAGTAGGATCAGTGTTTAATAATAAATCTTAAAAACATTAATAACAAAAATAATGTACGTACCAAATTGAAATATGCCTTCTTCCAGAAACCATCTCCTGTGTTGATTGCCAGAGTCTCCGGATCATTGTTGATGATAGTTGGATGACCAAAATGGCGATACCAATCCAAGTAATCTCCTGCAGCCTCTTTTGTGCCCGGAGAGGGAGTTAACTCATTCATTTGGACTTGGTATTTCGGATCATTGCGGTTATTCCAAACCGCGACTGAAGGCGTTGGCTCATAGTTTAACACGATGTTTGGCCCTTCGATCATCGACCCATTCACACACAATTTAAACATTTCCAGTGTAACCGTTGTTTGGACGTATCCATATTGGCAGAGAGTTCGCCGGGGGTTGGACATCACGTACCCAAACGGATGGTACAAAGGGCCGTTGTAGCCTGCCACGTCCGACAATCGTCGTAAATCTTCAACATGTCCATCACCTATGCTTATGTTCACATAAGGATCGAAAATAACATTTTCGACCGAGAAAGCATCAATTTCTTTTCTCATCTTTGCTATGAGCACTTCTTTATATTTTGCCTGCGTCCCGGTGAAGACAAATTTCTTTCCCGTTAGTCCAGTGACATCAATGCTCGTTTGAGGAGCAAGTCTAGGAAAGTGATCGTATACCCATGCCTATAAAGATAATAAATATTAAATAAGAAAATGAGAAAATAATAAATTAAAGTTAAACATTGAAATTCAAACAATAAATTACCTGAAGCAGACCGGTATTACCGGCAATCTCAGTTCCCCTAACCCTCGAAGCTTTTCGAAGGTTAGCAAGTAGGTAGGCCAGGGTGGCAGTTCCCCACGAGTACTGATGGGTCATCCCGAGATCACACTGGAACCATTGTAGATACTGGACGTTGACCCTGTTGCCCGAGTTGTCACCAAAGAAGATGGTCCCGAGCATATATAGCAGATAAGCTCTGGCTGTTCGAATGGCTCTGGTGTCATCTATGATGACCCCATATGTTTCCAACTTTGCAGTACCTCCAAACTTCTCCCTTAGTGACCGCAGCAATATTTTCTTGCTCATAGCTTGACCTTTCTTTGTTGGCATCCCCAATTTACCCATACTGACCAATTGAAATTCAGTTTCAGCTTCGGTCTTCTCCCATCCAAGTGTATCTTTCATAAGTGCATAAATATCACTCCAGGACATGTTGTTGTCAAAACCCTCAAACACAGATTTACCTTCCACCTCCAGCCCTAGAATTGAGTGGACATCATCCGGCGTTATAGTCATTTCGCCGAATGGGAGATGAAACGTATCGGTCTCAGGCCAATAACGTTCCCTGAAGGCTGCGCAGACGACGCTGTCATACTCCCACATTGAATTTGTAATTCCGGGAGCTAACCCGGTACCATTTACAAGAATTTGTACAGCCATACATTCTTCAGTTAAGGGCCAATGTTGTGCCCTTTGACGAACCAATTTCTTGATCGCCTGTGTATGATCCTACAAAGAATAAAAACAAATTTGTTTTACTTACAAAAATTAACAAACCAAAATTTAACAGAATAAGAGAAGTGATTAGAATAATACCTTGGTCGCTGCAACTTTGGCAGCCCATGAATGGGGATAACCAAATAATATTGCTGATTTGTCTGGGGCCTCACCCCATAGTCCTCCATTCCTCCTCTTAGGCCACAGTTGAGGTTCGGCCTTTTCTTTGGGAATTTCTTTGGCAACCACCCTTTTCTTTGCCTTTTCTTTTCTAATTTCTTTACCTTTGCCTTGAGGGACATGTTATTCTTTGTCCCCCTCTTCTTCTTCTACTTGTTGCTCTTGTGGTAGTTCTCTAATCACAAGAGAACCTCTGGGTGTTCGTAGATCACCCAAGCCTTGGAACACATTATATTCCTCTTCTGCAATTTGAGGATCACTACCAGCACCTACCTCAAAAGAGGGATTATGGGTCTTGCTCACGCCTCTCTTCTCAACCCCTAAATGCTTTCCGTGGCGAGGGGTTGGAGTGTGAGAAATAGGTGTTAAATTATTACCCCTTTTATTCTTCCTACAACACACAACCAATACAAGTTAGATAATTTCCAAGCAATTCAACTTCAAGTAAAAAAAAATTGACTACACAGGAAAATTTACGGTTGGGTTTTTGAGAATAACCCAACCGTAAATGTTCTTCCATATGTTACGGTTAGGTTTTAACAAAAACCCAACCGTAACTTACATGTAACTGACTTGCATATCATTTTTACGGTTGGGTTTTTCTTAAAACCCAACCGTAATACAAAAACATAAATTTTAATGTGCGCAAATATTACGGTTGGTTTATTCTCAAAACCCAACCGTAAACTATAAAAAAAAATTATCCATATGTAACGGTTAGGTTTTAAGAAAAACTCAACCGTAATACTCTAACAAAATTTTTATGCAAGCTAGTGTTACAGTTGGGATTTTCTCAAAACCCAACCGTAGAATGGTTTTCAAAAAATGGCGCAAATTACTTACGGTTGGGTTATCTATTGAAACCCAACCGTAAAATCCTAAACTATTTATCTTCCTCCTTTTCATTTACGGTTGGGTTTTGAAAATAACCCAACCGTAATACTCAAGAACATGAAATATTACGGTTGGGTTTTGACACGGACCCAACCGTAATATTGAATGTGTCCATCATTTTTTCCTTAAAAACATGATCAAAAATGCGAATAAATCAATTACAAGTTCTAAGAATACATGGGTTTTCTACAATACCTTAGATACACCATTGTTGGATTTTTCTCTGCTTGATTTTACGAACTGTTATCGATTTCTTGTTGAATCTCTTGATTAGGTTGAAAGGAGAAGGGTTCATTGCCATCACTACTACCTTGAATGCTTTTATTATGGTTCTTCATCTCGAATTGTTTGTTGATTTTAATCGACGATGAATTTTACGAATGCGGCGATGAATTTAGATGGGTTACGGTTGGCTTTTTCTTTGGTTTAGTTTTTGAAAGTTATGAAAAATGTTAAGAATGTTTATGTTTAAATAGGTATAAGGGTAAAATAGACATTCCAACCGTAAATATTTTTGTAAATCTTTTTTTTGGAATTTCAATTCACTCTAAATTGGGTTTAAAACACAAAATTTATCCCAGATTCACCAATGTTCCACTATGTTAGAATACTAGTTTTGTTGGACATGATTGTCATATTGGCGAGTTTTTCATATTGCAGTAATAACTTGCTTTTTACTTTGCTTGGTTTCCAACATCAAATATTTGTAAATAAAACATGATCTTGACAAATTTAAATAGAAAATCTTTTTCATACATTCACATTAAAGTTGGAATTCCCCCACAAAAGAAAATAAATCTTAGTTTGACGCAACTGTTATAATAAACATAGAGTTATTGCAGGTTCTTCAGTTCTTCGTCACTGGTGGTTCAACTTCATTATTCTCCAAATCAATAATAACAGGTGGTTCAACTTCATCATTCTCCAAATCAATAATAATAGGTGGCTGAACTAACTTTGGCACCAAATCAATTACCCTTGGTGGATCAACAACTCCACCAGTTTTAGGTTGAATCCTGACGAGTCGACTCAAACCATGAGGATGTCCTCGCACTCTGACACTTTGATACTGATCATCAAAAGATGGATTATGTGTTTTACCCCTCTTATTCTTCCTACAACACACAACCAATACAAGTTAGATAATTTCCAAGCAAATCAACTTCAACAAAATAAATATTCACTACACAGGAAGATTTACGGTTGGGTTTTTCTCAAAACCTAACCGTAACTTTTATCCCATATTTTACGGTTAGGTTTTGACACAAACCCAACCGTAACACACATGTAGCTGATTTGCACATCATTTTTACGGTTGGGTTTTGCTTAAAACCCAACCGTAATACAGAAACAATAAATTTAATGTGCTGATATGTTACGGTTGGGTTATTGAGAATAACCCAACTGTAACATATCAGTACAAAATGTAGTCCATATGTTACGGTTAGGTTTTAAGAAAAAACCCAACCGTAATACTCTAACAAAAACCCAACCGTAGAATGTTTTTTAAAAAATGGCGCAATACATTAGTTACGGTTGGGTTATCTATTGAAACCTAACCGTAACATCCTGAACTATTCATCTTCTTCCCTTGGATTTACGGTTGGGTATTGAAAATAACCCAACCGTAATACTCAAAAACACGAAATGTTACGGTTGGGTTTTGACACGGACCCAACCGTAATATCAACTGTGTCCAACATGTTTTCCCCAAAAACATGATCAAACATGCGAATAAATCAATTACAAGTTCTAAGAATAACATGGGTTTTATTCAATACCTTAGATACACCATTGTTGGATTTTTCTGTGCTTGATTTTGCTTTTCACTATCGATTTCTTGTTGAATCTCTTCATTAGGTTGAAAGGAAAAGTGTTCATTGCCATCACTACTACCTTGAATGCCTTTAGTATGCTTTTTCATCTAGAATTGTTGTGTTGATTTTAATCGACGATGAATTTGCGAATCGGCGATGAATTGTGATGGATTACGGTTGGGTTTTTCTTTAATTTAGTTTTAAAAAGTTTTGAAAAATTATGGGAGAAATTAAAAGAGTTTAGGTTTTAATTAGTATAAGGATAAAATGGACATTTAACTTTACCCCCTAGAACATCCCTTATCGTAAAATTGGGTCACCTTGGCTCAACTAGGAGCCCCTCTATTGATGTGGGAGCCCCTATATCAGGCTTCTTAAATACATCTACTCAACATCAAACTGTAACCCCTCTCCTTATCTCTTCCCCCTAAGTTATTTTCAAAATTTGAAAAAACCCTTTCTTTATAAAAACATCAATAACCAGCTTTATACAAACCCCACGGACACAACACCAAATCTACTCAAAACCAGACCAAATATCTGATCTGTCTTATGTATCCATTTATAAATATATTAACAGACTCTTAGCTCATTCAAGTTCAAACTTCAAACCCATCTTTATTACATCTCTGTTTATTACAGATGAGTTCAAAAAAATCCTCTGTTTTAAACCAATCTCCTTACAATTCTCTCTATCAGAACCCACTGAATGAGCTCAAAATGAACCAAAACAGAGAAAATGATGATATTAACATCAACAACAAGAGAGGAGAATATGTAAGTCTTAAGAAATTATCACTCACTGATAATAGGGAGAATGCAGTTCCTGATAAAAACAAAAAGGTTGAGAAGAAACCAGTAATGGCAAGAAACAAAGAGAATGTGGTTCCTTTTGGTGTGAGTGTGAGCAATAACAGTAAAAATGATGGGTCTAAGGAAAAACAGATTTTAACCCAAAAATCAAACCTTTCTTCTTCTTCTGATTACAAGAAGAAGAAGCTGAAACCTACTTCACTGCAACTATGTATGCAATATAATGAGCCTGATTCATCTTTTGGTTTGAAAATTTGGGACCCATTAGAGCTTGATAATGAAAACCCTGATAAGAATAATGGTAACAGTAAAGCTAATATGTGGGATTTTTCTGATTCTGAAGCTGCTCCTGCTTCTTCATGGTCTACTCTTCCTAACAGGTTTGAATTTTCATAAAAAATATTCAATTTTTATTCATAATTTACTGTTTATTTATAAGATTTGATTTTGATTGTTGTTAATTTTTGGGTTCAGGTCTTTATTGTGTAGACCTTTGCCTCAAGATATTGGGAGATGTACTTGTGTTATAGTTAAGGAAACAGCACCATTAGAAGGATTCAGTGGAGGTTCTTTCTACTCACTTTACACCAATGTAAGTGAATTAGTTAAATGAACTGTATTAAGAAATTTGGGGGTTTGAATTTTATGGTTTATAGCTTAAGGATGTATGTGTATTGTATATGCAGGAAGGTCAAGGAAGACAAGATAGGAAACTAGCTGTTGCTCATCACAGAAGTCGCAACGGAAAGACGGAGTTTATTATAGCTCAGAATGCTAAAGGGTTATTGTGTAGATCAGATGATAGCTATTTGGGAAATGTTAATGCAAATTTCATGGGTTCTAAGTATCATATATGGGATAAGGTTCATTTCAAACTATCAATTTTTTTCGCCTGTATTTTACTAGTGAGTTAGAGTAAATGTCTCAATTGCTACTGGTTTGATTGCAGGGAAACCCATTGGATTCACTAAAACAACAGTCTAAGTTACTTCTGGCTGTCATAGCGTAAGTCTTTTGAATTCACACTTACCGTGTAGGTAACCGAAACTGAGTATGTTTGTAAGTTTAATCCTGACTTTTACGTTTTCAATCTGTTTCCGTGCAGTTTTGTGCCCACGATAACAACATGTACAGGAAGCTATAGAAGCTTGAGGGCATGGATACCTAGGCATCAATCTGCACAGTTGAAAAAAACAACTCAGGTAAATTCAAAAATTAAAGAGTACAACTCAATTCACATTCAAGAGATTAGTCAATATGAAAAAATACACTGCTTTTACAATGTATGTACCATATAGAGGTGCTTTTATGTTAATGCTCATGAATCAATTGACACCATACTTGTGTTTTAGATTGAACATGTTAAAGGGCTTCCAAAGGACTGGGAGGGTAAAATGAGTAAATCACATCAGCTTTTCTCACGGATTCCACACTACAACAAAGTGCGATTAAACATATATTTCCAATTTCAATTCAAAATAACTCAATTTCATTAGTTGCAAATTATTTGAGAACTTTATTCACATGTGATTTTGTGCTGCTTCAGTTTTCAAAGCAATATGAGCTGGATTTCAGAGAACGTGGTCGAGGTGGACTTAGAATTCAGCGGTCGTCGAAGAATTTCCAGTTAACATTGGAGGTAAAACTGTTTTAGTTTCTGTCTACATAAATCTGCTTCCTTGCAAAAATGGCTGTTTAAATTGAAAAGTAAAATAAAGCACAATCAAAATTATTGCTATATGATTCTAGTCTATAGAACCACAACATTGCTATTTGTACTCCATCAAGCCCACATGTTCAAGATTTCTGCACAGACTGGCGACTGCACCCACTTAGTGGTGTGGTTCCTCTTGCGGTGCCATTTGAAGTCCTGGGGTTGCTCGAACAAACAGTAGAGAGGATTACAGACAGCTACTTATGCTGATTTAATATACTTCCGAGACTTGGATTGACTTACTAAAGTGTTCAATTTTTACTGTTGATATTTTGAATTAGGAGAATGGAAGGCACTCGATTCTGCAGCTGGGAAGAGTGGGAAAAACAAATTTCGTGATGGATTACAGGTGAGGTTCTAAAGCAAGCCTTATCACTGTTCTTACCAGTCTTGTTTTAGAAAGTTACAGCGAGTTTTTTACATTTGATCTAGTGGTGCCTTTCATGCGTACACGGTTTTCTATTCAACGTGAAAAATCCAACACATGAGAGCTCATAAGAATTGACATTATTTCACCAAACTAATTTAACCTTTTTGTGTATGCTTAAAAGTTAGAATTTTCATTGAGTAGAAGCCTAAAAGTACTGCTAGCATATGATTTTTGTACAGTGTATAAATGTTGAACCCACCGAAATTTGGCTACACGTAAACCCTGTTGTCATTACAGCTAATTCCTGTCGCTGCTTAGGGCATATGTACATTTACTGATGCACCAATTCAAGGATGGCATGAACCCAAAAATTTGATCCGGTGCATGCAGCATAGAACGTATATAAGCTTATTAAGAGATTAACAGGTGACACCAATTGTACAAGTGCCTTATACATATACACGTTTTTCCTGCACTGAACAGTTTGTTCCCAAAGGAAGAGAAGTACTGAAAAATGTCTATTTTCTTCTTTTGCAGATATCCATTGACGGCTTACCAAGCTTTCTGTATAAGTTTGGCATCCATTGATTCAAAGCTTTGTTGTACCATATAACTAAACCATGAAAACCTTCAATTCATTCCGAAAACTTAATCTTGGAGGTATATGAAGGACTTGGTCTTGGCTTCCCAGCTTGGTTTATTTACGTCTGTTAAAAAGGAGTAGTTGTCACCATTTTGATGGCATGTTTTGTGAGTATCTTCCTTCTGTGTATTGAGAATTGAGATGTAATTTTCATTTTGTCTTTCATATTCGGATTGTTGCCCATTATGTATTGAGACGTTTCCAGTGTTGTTTGAAGCTTTCATAATGTGAACATTGGTTTATAGTGTTTTATGCACCAAAAAAGGCACCTTAGACCGACGCGTCCAGGTCCGTTAAATCAACATAGTAAGAACAGATAACCAATTTCAGATGTTTATATATTTATTCCACAGGAATTCAAAATCCTACAAATAATTGCCTTTTTTTTCAGACTACAGATGAAAGAAAAAACCTTTCAGTAAATGCAATGAATTTTTAGCCTTTTCTATATCTACATTAAAAATCCAATAAATAGATTAGAGGACTAATTACTCCCTAATTTTTGTAACTAATTAGAGTAATTGATCCAAAAGATAATCTAAAAAAAAAGAAGAAGATAAGAATCTGATTTAGCACGTTGACCGACCCCTTATGCACCCAACTCGCAATCAAATATCGGGGAAAACGAAGAGTTGAGGTCACCAAAAATGATATCGTCACCTTCAACATAACTGCCGGAATCTTGGCACTCAAAATAAGTTTGTATATCATCAGGGAAACTGCATCTGGGTGGGCCAGATTCCGCTGGCGTCAATGGACATTCTTCTGTCATCTCCTCCGATGAAGTCCTCTCAAGCATTTCCTTAAACATCGACGACTGAAGTAACAGACCCAATGCCGATGATGATTTAGTCGAACTTGCGCCATTTTGCTGAGGCTGATATATTGCAGCAATTTCACCTGGGCTGTGCTGTTGAGCAGATGAGTTCATCAACTCATCTTGGTTGTTACTAGGATTAACTACTAATGGTTTAGTATCTGTGTTAGTTTCCGAAGAATTGTTGTTATTGGGTCTTAACCATTTGATGTAACGGCTAAGATCAAAGTTTGTAACAGCATTTAGTCCACGGTATTCTATAGCTGCCATGTCGTATGCAGTAGCTGCTTCTTCTTGGGTTGCTGCAAATGTCAAAATGAAATAAAATAGTGAGGGTAATCAAGGAAATAAGAAAAAAGTAATGATAATATGAAAAATATTAAATTATTGAAAGAAATTTGGAATGTATAAATAGTTTTTTTTTTTTTTGAAAACTTTAAAATGTCGTTGGGGGTTGGTGATCAAATTCCCAACTAACTTTCTTCTGAATAATTGAATGATAATTGACAAACACATTTGCCTACTTGTACAACTCTCTTGATTAAATCCCAAAGTCCTAGTTAAGAACAACTTCAACCTATAATCTTGTGTTTTTTCAAATACTTTCCGCATACTTGATATAATGAAAAAGAGATGAAATTTTAAACACAATTTTTTTTTAATACTATAGATTGGGTTTTACCTGTAACATTGTGTCTAGCTTTTAATTCCTTAAACCAAACAAGTAGGGTTATGAGCTTTTCTAAAAAAAAAAAAAGAAAAAAACTTCAAATTTAGTGATATCCGTTTTTGGTAATGTTTTTAGCACGTGATTTTATTAAACATAAAAGAAAAATGAGGCATGTTGTATACTGTTTTCTTCTCTAGCCTAGCCTAGATTTGGGAAGGATATTCCTAGGATTGGGTGATTAGGTTTATTGTTTTGACTTTAGCATGTGATTGGATTGATAGATAGATAGCAAATTATGGAGAAAATAACATTAAGATCAGTAAAAGAAAAATGAGGAGGATTTCTTTTGAATTGAAATCCTGTTCCTCAAAACACAGATTATGTTTTGGGATAAAACTGTGCAGTAAAATAAGGCACTTATATAGGTCGAACCCAACTGATTTGACTCAAAATATAAAACGGAAGTTGAAAAACTACCATATGTTCCAAGGTAAAGGTATTTGTTGCCAAATACTCTTCCAATTCGAGCTTCCCATCTCCCATTATGATGATGTCTGCAAAAAAAAAGTATTAGTCTTTTCCATTAGGGATTGAGCAATCATGGTTATTTTTTCGATTCGTTGTAATTTTTAATCATTATATTAGTTGATAATAAGAAAATTAGTATACTTTGTAAAAACTTTTCCACGAAATTTGAAGGTTAAAATGTGCATTAATACGAGGCCTGAGTACGAATATTGAGTCCATATGTCACATTCATTAATGCATCAAGAAAGATGAAAACTGGAAAAGAAAACATGGTTACAAGCACAACCAAATTGTTTCAAGAAAAAAGACCCTGAAAAATTTACCTTGCAACACCTCTGTACTTAGAGACTCCTCGAGAAAATCCGCTGCTTCTCCTGCAAATGTAATTTTACAGAATTTACTTTTAGTTTCGATATACTGGACATGAATCTGTGTCTAACACTAATCGGAATGACTCTTATGCCACATAGTTGATCTCCTAATATCAGACACAACTTAAATGTACTCGACACGATAAAAGTTCACGACGAAGACGTCCACATCTCTCACAGCATCTGACTAGCCAGTCCCCATAGTATTGTGTGAACTTCTTGACCATAACTTTCTAAGTTACTAAGTACACAGAAATAAGTTCTTTAAAGACATAATATTGAATGTCCTCTTCTTTATGTATTTAGTAATGAACTTTTCTCCTAGTACCAAGTACAAAAACATTGTTGTATAAACATTACCTTCTTAAGGATCCAATATATTCTTCTTTGGATTGCCCCTCCAACTCTTTTATCTCTTCTTCATATGTTGATAGCTAAACAAACAACAATAACAAATTGTTTAAATCTTTATTTTTCACAATTCTTACTTAAAATTGTAAGGATAATAATCAATAGAGATTAGAGAAGTGGTGGGTTGAAATTGATTACAGGGAAATTAAGGATGGTTTCTCTTCCCCAATACTTCAATGCAGCTAAGTCATATGCATGTGCAGCTGCCTCTTCACCATCATAAGCACCTAAATGAAAATCAATACACAAAGAATTGGGTCTTGTTTAGAATTAATGAGTGCAGTTCAACATTGAATTAATATGAGTTGGAAAAAAAGGAAAAGAAAGTCCCCACTATATACTTGGGACTATCATCACTATAGTAGTAGAGAGTAGTAATAGTGAGCACTCACCAAGATAGACTATTTGGGTGATTCAATTAGTTGGATTCAACCACCACCACCACCATCAAATTAATAAGACCCCCCACAGAAAACAAAAACAGAAAAAAAAAGGATTATTACTCATCCAAAATCAAAATATGAAAAAAATGATTTTGTTTGAATGAGAAAATTGATGATGAAGGCAATATTATATATGTACACACACCTTGTCTTCCTTTCTTATTCTGAGATTCATTCCATGAGTTCTTGTCCCATAGATGTGCTTCATATCTACCAGTCCATCTATGCCTAATACCAACACACCAATTTTCCTTTTTTAATATCAAAAAATACATACACATATACTTGAATGAATGGAGCCAATAACAAAATGTATGTAATACAGACATATACCTAGTAACACCACGATAAATGGAACTTCTTTGAGGAGGAGAATCTCTTGGAACACTTTTCCTTTTTCTTTTCACTTTTGTTGCTGTTGGTGATGTAATAGTAATAACAGTAGTAGTAGTACTAGTGTTGTTAGCAGTAGAATTGTTGATGTTCTTGATTTGCTGTGAAAGTTTTGCCATTAGAGAAAAAAGAAAAGAAAAAAAAAGAGTTGCACCAAAATAGTGGGATGAGAAGGGAAGTTAGAGAGAAATAAGAGTGAAGAAGAAGAAGAAGATGAGTCTGTATGACTTAGTCTTCAAAAATGAAGGGGTTTTAAAGACACCCCTAAAAAAAGTTAAAAGAAATTAGTTGGTTAGAGGAGGGAAGGAAGGGATTTGGGGGAGAGAAAGTTAGTTTTTTTTTTCTTTGTAGCTGGCAAATCAGGGGATGCATTGCCGGCTATCAATTAACATGACTGGTTTAAATTTTGTTTTGGTTTCTTAGCTAGGGTTTTGATTTCTAATTGGTAGCCGTCTAGATGCGGCATTTTTTTTTTGGTTGCTTTCATTTGTTCACTTATTGCATCTTATATGCTAATAAGAGAGCGTTCGGATACTAATAGCTTGTTTGGATATCAAAAATAGAAATACCTATGCTTCTCCAGAAATAAAAGTCAATTTTAAAATAAAAATATTTTTATTTTATAAAAAATTAATTTTTTAATTATTAGAAATTATTTTTTATTTTAAAATTATGTTGTCAAACTAACTTTTAATTTTTTTTGCTTTTAAAAGTCAAGAAATAATTTTTTAAAAGGTATCCGAACAAGCTACTCCCTTTGTGCCTATTATATAGGCGGAGAAAGTAAAATCGGGTAGATTAAAAAATTACTTGGTTTTTATAAATATTCATATTTTTCCTGTTTTTACCCTTTGTTTTATTCTCAAAATAATTTCCCCTACATCTTAAATAGGGATATATATATTAAAAGGTATTTTAAAAAATAGAATTTCATCTATTTACTGGGACAAAGAAGATCCAATATTCCGCCTATATAATAGGTAGGAATATAAACCAAAAATAGCTATTCTATTTATTAAAAAAACAGCTCTTCTATTTATTAAAGACAAAAAGTTAAAAGAAAATGATTTGTTTTTTGTAAAGTAAAATAACTTTATTTTTGACTTCTAGATAGGGTTTTACTTCTAATTATCAAACACGCTGTAAATAAACCTGATT
This sequence comes from Papaver californicum, assembly GCA_023531435.1. Classification (NCBI taxonomy): domain Eukaryota; kingdom Viridiplantae; phylum Streptophyta; class Magnoliopsida; order Ranunculales; family Papaveraceae; genus Papaver; species Papaver californicum. The sequence continues at coordinate 11,023,580 of JAJJMC010029784.1, forward strand.
TGGGTACACAAAGAAAATAAAGTTTTTAACTGTGTTAGTGGCGACGATTGGATCTTAAGTAAGAAAGACTCGAAGAGTAAAATATAATATCACTACCTATGTAGTTAATTTCGGCCAACGATATTTGACCGAAATATCGGCAGATATGGATGATTTTTTTTTTTTGAAAAAAGAATTAAAAAAAAAAAAAAAATTAAAAAAAAAATCCTTGTTTTAGGGTTTCAATTATTACTCATATTTTTTTATGATATTTTAGAATTATATATGGATATGATAATATCTATAATTAATCTAATGATTTTGATTAGAATTGTAATATCCTTGTTGAATTAGCATTTTAGACGATGAACTTTGAAGTTGTTCTTGTTTTTCTTATGTTTCCAGTTTGAACTTTGTATGAAATCTATGGATCTATATATTTTAGATGATTACTAGTTTTTCTTTCTAAACTTTGTGAAAAAACGTTTGTTATAACGTGTTAAAATATATTTATAATTATAAAATGTGAACTAGTATTTTTTCACAAAATTATAAGTATAAAATATATGGACCGATATTTCACCGATATTTGAACCGAAATTTTCCCGATATATCGGCGTACCAGTGTATCGCCCTCGACCGGTACAAATCGAAATCCGATATGTAACAACCTTGATCACTACACAGGACACGGACATAAAAAGATAAGTCCAGGAAAAATCATTACAAAAATGTACATAAAAAATCCTGAGAGTCGATTAACAAATGAGGACATGCTTCAGAAAAAAATATGAGGATAACTACATTTATTGGCTTATATCCACGAGAGAGCCTTACATTTGGCTCGCTCCTGATGAGGTTTGAAATGACACTGCAAAAAATACTTCGTACCCTCAACCTATTCCCAAAGTTTATGGTTGTTCAAGCGGGACGAAATCCGGTATACTGGTAAACGGTATTTGACCGAAAATATCGGTCGGTATGGACTGTACCGGTTTGGCCGGTATTGACCGGTACAATTATTTTTTTTTGTTTTTTTTATTTAAAAAAAAAATAAAAAAAAATAAAAAAATAAAAATTAATTCTTGTTTTAGGGTTTTCGATTGTTACCCATATTTTTATGATATTTTAGAATTATATATGCATATGATAATATCTATAATTAATCTAATGATCTTAAAATTGTAATATCTTTGTTTAAAATTAGTATTTTAGACGATAAACTTTGAAGTTATTCTTGTTTCTTTTGTATTTCAAGTTTGAACTTTGTATGAAATCTATGGATCTATATATTTTGGATGAATACTAGTTTATCTTTTTAAATTTTGTGAAAAAATGTTTGTTATAACGTGTTAAAATATATTTATAGTTATAAAATGTGAACTAGTAATTTTTCATAAAATAGGTATAAAATATATGCACCGATATTCCACCGATATTTAAACCGAAATTTTCTCCGATATATCGGCGTACCAGTGTATCGCTCTCGACTCGGTACGAACCGAAATCCGGTATGGTACAACCTTGGTTAGGACTTGCCACTTCAAAAAAAAAAAAAAATCATTACTGCCACTGCCATGTTATAGGGAAAAATAGTGGGGACAAATTTTGGGGCACCAAGTGGTAGACACTGACCATGAAAAGTAGGACTAGAACTATTTCTTCTACTTGGCTTACTGTTCAATAGTTTATCATTTTTTCTCCCAGTTATATTTGGTGAGTAACTATTGTATAAACAAATTTCTGTGAATATGGTTATTTGTGTTCTATAATTCTTACTACTTGGTATTTAATCATTGCACCCAACTTTTCCATTTTGAGCACTCACACTATTCTACTTTTCCTTCATTTGTTTCAACTTTCAACTACTACCAGTGAACGTCAAATCCACAAACAAATGTTGTACTTATGTGAATGAGATGGGTAGAACAGAAAGATTTCACAGCTTTTTGGTGAGTACTTATAGGTCCATAGTGCTAATATGCTGCTAGTACAATGTGCTACAAAAAGTTTGAAAATAGCTCATATTCGTTATTCTATTAGTTTCACTATTTGATTGAACAAGTGCATAGCTTAAAATGAAAATGATCGAACAAAAAAATGTAAATGGTTTCACTATCTGTTTCTTAGATTCTAGCTTTTGGTAGGTCCTTAAATCTTAAATCCTTTAGTAGTTTGACTAGCATACATGTACATTAAAACGTTTTTGCTTTATCATTATGTTTTGGTACTTCAGACAGATCCTATCATAATGATCCAGTTGGAAATGCCCTGAATAGCTTGGCACCCAGTTTGTCTCTCTGGATAGAATCCATAATGAATATCTTTGGGTCCCTAACTTCTCTTAGATTTGGGACCAAAGCTCGACTACCGACCCAGTTGCAAGGCAGAAGATGCATAGCATTAGCGCATTCCATTAAAAACAGACTCCAATTTCAATTTCTGCTACTCAAAACTAAACTTGCAAGTAAACATTTCTTCACTTTCCTAGTTGCAACAGTGAGCTCCAATCGAGTCATTTTCTAACGACGACTCAATTTCTCTAGACCTTATAGTTCATCATGAGCGCTTGTAAAATTCAAGGATGTAGGACTTATGTTCATATCAGATAAACACAGAGGGCACTAGACCGACATATTTTGACAGGCACTTGATTCACTGCCATGAGTTCTGACATGCAGGCCCACCCTTCTGGCATTACCAATAATCAAGTGCAGCATCATTAATTGGCACTTTTATTACTCTTAAGAAAAATGTCCACCTGATGATATGTAGTCAAAGTATACATGGAGTATTCTAGCTCAAATCTAAACCAATTATATTGATGAAAAAATACTGTTTATTGTTTACTTGGATATTCCCGACAGGAACTAAAAAGGCAAAGAAGAAAGTGAAGAATCTGACTTACCAGATAAGGTATTGGAAGGGGCTCCATTTCTCTCTCTCTCTCTCAATCGACCATCAGTAAAATCATCTTTCTCTACCAGCAGATTCTTTAACAACCAGACTGGACTTATTTCGTTTGTTATCAACGCTACAAAAGTTAGTGGCAACAAGAACTGAACAACACTTTTGCATCTTGACAGACACGATCAGCAGCTGCATAGGAAATTTTGACAGAGTAACCGAAGATGCTGAGCTTTTTCATGTATTTGGCAATTGTCTAATTAACCGCTTCTCTGTTACTCTACGCAGGCTTAACCATAACATGAGCTATTCATTCCATAGAAAGAAAAGTTATATCCTCATTTCAACTCTTTGTATCGCCGACTTCAGCTTCTTTCTCGCTGCATTTATTATCTACCTCAACAGCATCAGCAACCTCAGCCTCACTATCACTATAGTCTCCCCAACATTTCTTCGACTTTTCATCTTTATCAATTGCCAAATTCTTGCTAGTTTCATTTGTTACTATAACGAGATGTTTGGCAAGAACAGCTGAATCTGTTGGGATTTGTTCCACACTGGGATTATTCTTTTGTTGACTTTCCAAAGAAGAGTGGGTTGCTTCTAGTTTTATCTCCTCATCTTTCTTGGGCTGATCGTCTTCCTTCCCTTCTGTTGCAAGATTTTCGTTACAAGTCATCTCCACCACTGCAATTTGTTGCTTGTCTACAACTTCCACAGGGGTAACTGGTGGAGAAGCCAGTATACCACTGGGACAAACTGGTGAATTGCCAGGTGAAGCTGGAACATCATTTGGAAGCAACAAAATACCATTTGGTGACTCCGGGAAGTCATAAGGAGACACTGGAACACTCTCCAGAGAATCATTTGGAGAAACCGGGAAACCATTTGAAACCCATGCTTGGCCAGGCACAAACTCAGCCGCATGTGGATTCATAATAATTCTTGGTGTGCTGAAGTGAGTACCATCCGCAGCTGTATGTTCACCATTCTGGTAACTAGGCTTGCCCCGTGGGATCCTATTCGCAGATTTGTAACCACCCGAGAGCCGTGGGCCGTATGGAACCCTTGCCGTTGCTGATTGGTGTGGAGATTTACGTATAGGATTAACAGTCATCATTGGGGGAATATTAATGGGTGGGGGCAAAATTCCTCCAAGATCTTTGTATGCTGGTGCCGGAATGGTACCAAAAACAGGAATCATAGTTGGGTTGAATGGAGGTGCGGCAGCAGAAAGTTTCTTGTTCATCTCTTTCCGAGCTTCACTTTCCTCCTGCTTTTCTCCTTCCACAGGCAAGGACTTCGCAATTTCATCCCCATCTGGCAGATTGTGTACACCTCCTTCACCTTCCCCTGCCACCTTTTCCTTGATGTTGGTGACATCTTCTGTATTAGACTTCACTTCAAATGGAATCGTGTATGGAACTGAATCCTTCAGCGATTCAGAACCCTCATGTTTCGAAACTACAACTTCCATGGAATTTGTTTCTTTTTCTTGTGAGACATCATTTTCTAATTTTGGAGAACTTGCAGTCACATTACTGTTCCCTTCTTTATCTTTTTCACCAATTATGGGCACCTTTATTTCCTTGGTAGAAACTGAAGGCTGTGGTAGTACTTCACCTAGGCTTTGAACCTTCTTATCCCCTCCCTTCTCATCTCTCTCATCAATTTGAATTGATTTTGTTATGGAAATAGACTGTTGCTCCACCACAGCTTTGACTATCGTCCCAGGCGGAGCTAAAGCTACTTCTTTATAGGACAAGAGTTTCCCAGCAGATTGAACTGGGCTTGTCAGAGGACTGGCTTTCACAGAATGAACGACTGGAATACTAGTCAGTACTAACTTCGAAGTCTCTGATTTTTCTGCCTCGCTTACTACAGTGCCAGCCATATTAGTCTTCTGAGTGGAATTAGAACTCTTCACTACCTTCTTAGGGGCTAAAATAGGAGGAGAAGATGCAGATGCACCAGAAGACTCATTAGGAGACATTCTTTGAGATGGAAAGTTGGTAGGTTTTCCTCTGAGTCTTGCAGATTCTGGGATGTTCATGGAATTGGTATTCAGCTTTGCTAGGCTTGGCCTCCTTGAACCAGAAGGCTTACGACCAGCAACAGAACGACCTTTTGGAACAGCTTCTTGCCATCCACCTTCAGTGGAGGTGTCATCTTGTGCTGAGATATCTTGTTGTTGGTTTAAAGAGGATACATCTACTATACTGACAATGGGTTTTTCAACTTTCTTCTCTTCAGATAGGGCTTCAGTTTTGTTTTCTTTATCACTTGAGGTCTCTGTCACAGGGTATGTTGGAGATAAAGTTCCGTCATTGTCTGTAACTGTTTCCAACTGGTTCTGGCCTGGTTTAACTTTAATCTGTGGCAACGATGAAGAAAAGGTTTCATGTACTTAATGATCAGAAAAACATGAGAACAACAAACTGCCTCTTATGGTATTGCAGAAGACAAATTATACCTTTGCATGGGCTTGCTTCTTTTGACTGACCCTTCGATCCGCATCAGGATTTATATAATCAAGAAGGTCTGATACGCTGGTCCAAATAAAGACAAAAAATCAGATATTCAGTACGAACAATATAAAAATGACTTTCAAAACCTAGCAGAAGGAAGATCTCTCTATCGATATGTTGTATCACTACTCTAATTAGCACTATTACACGCGAAAATCATACGCACGAAATTTCACTTGACCACTGGTTAGAGACCCCAATACACGAGTAGTACAAAGTTATGTCTATAGGGATTACTTTTTAAAATTTCATTAGAGCACCATCATTTGAAAATTCTAAATAGTAATTATGTTCAATGACGAGCTAGATTGTCTCCTACAGTTGTGAAAATATGGATCTATATACATATATATCGGCTAAGGTTGTCTGGATGACATTGGTGGTAGGGTACAGTGAAGAGGTGATGGCAAATTCAGCAGTAAAGGTGGGGCTGTGAACTCTCCAGAAAGTTCCTACTGAGTGAATCAATTAGCTACAGTTTGTTGCGTTCATTACCTCAGATGGCCTTTACTAGCAATTGAGGAATCTGGTTTTGGAGTACCATTGCGTGCAGCTTCCTGCTGCTCTATGGCCTTAGACTCGAAGTACTCAAGCCATGCAGCAGCGTCCTAAAAACAGAAATTGCAATAACACATATAAATCTAATGATAAATTTAAACTGAAAACCGAACTTCAGCCATCAACCTTTGATCCTTTTATACCTGCGTCCGGAGATCCTCTTTTCCAAGTTTCGCTTGCAGAATTTGTAGAGTGGTCTGCTCATGCTGAACGCTTAAAGAGTAGGCTTCCATTAAAGAAAGAGCAATAGCGATTGCATGGTAACTTGCGGCAGTCTGCAATAAAAACCGAAGGAAGGCCTAATCATGTCATCTACATAGCGTTTGAACTTTATAGAAACGAGTTAGTGAAAGTGAGAATGCACCTGTATATGATCAGCTCCAAGCAGCCTTTGGTTACACTTGAGAGCCTCGTGCAGGTATCTAAGTGCAACATGGACGTTTCCTAAACCTTCTTCCATCATGGCCACATTGATGTAAGTGGCAGCAGTATTTGGGTGCGAAGGTCCACAGGTTAAATGTAAAAGATATAATGCACGATTCACATATCTGATACAAGGAAAATGCAAACATGATAATATTGTCAGCACATCTTATCCCTTACTGAGGCGTAAAAGAGACAAGGACTCTTCCTTATCTGAAACACGACTAAGTTTGCAAATCTTTGACATGCTCGTAACTCACTACAGACGTGGGTTATCACTCTTATGGACAGACAAACTTCAAATCTTTGTCCACTAGTTGTTATTTTAGTAATTCAGTAGTGCTTAACATCTAACATTGGGTTTTTTTTTCCGATTTATGTTCACAAGCATAGAGTTCTAGAACACGATATGTCTAGAGTTGGCCCAACCACCATCACCCATTGTGTGCAACTTACCAAAGCTAGAGTCATTTAGCGACTTACTTGATAAAATTATAAAAGTAATATGCACAAAATTTATTAACTTACTTCAAAGCCAATTCAGTGTGTTGAAGGCGGTAGTAGAAAACAGCAAGATCGCCATAACTTTTCATTGTATCGGGATGGTCGAGACCCAATTCTCTCTCATTTATATCCAAGGCTTTTTGCTGGTATATGGTTGCCTGGCATAAAACAGAAACTAAGGAATAAATAGGTATGTACCGAGAAAGAATATAATGATTTTCATAATATAGTATGGCCTTCGGAAACTTTTAGAAGCCTAAGTTTTGTGAATCCACAGATAAGAGATTACCCCTTCGATCATTGTAGGCAATATGTACTGCCTAACAATTGTGTCTTGGGAGTATGTGTATGTCTCAACAATCGGGTAGCTATACCAAAATGCATACCTGGTTAAAGTCACCGGTGTGGTAAAGGACTACAGCCAAAAGGCTGTAGGCTCCAGCTGTCATTCGGTGGTAAGGACCGCATACAGCAACAAGCTTTGACAGTGCCTTTAACATTTAAATTAAAAGGTTAGGGGTTCTGCATAATGATGAATGATGGTTAATTCAGAAACATGGAGGCAACTGATACCTTGGTTCCGTAGTTAATAGCATCTTCCAGTTTTCCTTTATCAAGAGAAGTCTTGGATGATTCTAAAAGCGTACGCCCATCTGCGGATGAGCATGCTACATGCTGTGGTACAGAATTTTTGTATTGGTTTAACTTGAAGCTTTGTTCTAATTTTTGAAAACCAAATTACCCAATTTTAATCATGTTATTACCTTATATACAGGGACCATGCTAGCAATGTCTGATTCTTTGAAAGGAAACTGATTATCCATATCATAATCCCTAGGAACAAGCTCAAGACCAACCTGCTTAGAAAAGTATGTTCAAATTTCGAAGAAACTGAATGACCTTAGGCATTAAAGAACACCTAAAAGATGTAAAATGTGGGATTTCTTATTGTGTACCTTGTGGCAAAGCCCTCGAAGAATGGCAAACTTTCTCAATTCCGTGGAATTTTCACGGTTCCATTTCCAATCAAACCTCTTCAGAAGAAAGGTTTCAACCCACTTCCATTTTAGGTTATCATCAGTAGTACTCTGAGCATCAGGATTTTCGGTAGAGGGTGTTCCAAGCAAGATGTTCAAGCATGAGGTAATTAACCGAGCAATGTCAGCAACGTTAGGAACTGCTGCAACAACTGCTCGCAGTATGTGCTTAAAAGCTCGAACAATCATCTCATGTATACAAAGTGACTGGACATGAGGGAGCTTGTCCGCGAGTTCAACCTATAGGGATGGACCAGAAAAAGGACACATAACATTATTAGAGCCCTAAATAGCTAAACTCTTCAACAGAAGTGGTGCAATTTGATAAAATGTGATCCTATTACTGATATATACTTTCATTTACTTTTATACATAGCAAGGGCCCAGACTTGCCCCCTGACAGATCTGTAGTGACTGAGCAGGCCCCTCTGATCCAGACCACATCCCATAGGGGAGGGGGGAGATTATCACCGGCAAGACGACAACCATCCCCTAGAGGTTGGAACCTTCCTATTACTGATATATATAGTACAAGAAAAAACACAGACGTTATGGAATGAATTATTAAATATTTACCACGCGCCCCAAGGAATACATTTGCAAGCCTCTAGTGTGCATAAAGTCTGTCAATGTCCTTCCATCAACTGGAGAAAGTTCAAGAGACCCAAAATCTGCTACCTAGTCAAAGTCGAAGTAGCACGTGATTAAATACAATAAATTTTTTAGAAAAACTCAGAGATTACTTGCTAACAAGGGGTACAAATTTTACCAGTTTGGGGATTGCGGTATCAACGTAGTAACTATGAGCCATCTCAATCAACTCATCTGGAGACTGCCCCCATGCACAGAATCAGACAAAAGATAAGCATTTATACATCAGGCTATATTATGGTCAAAGCATAAAGAAATACTTAGAAATTTTCTAAAATATGTAGAATCTAATAAACGACTCCATTACACGAGATCTCAGCCGGTTTGGTGACCTTCAAATAATTACATATAGAGTTAATAAATTGGTTATGATTTTGGATGAAAAGAGGCCCCATAACCATATCAGTTGATCAGTTATTTAAAGACTAATAAGTAGGACTTCATGACTTAAATGTATCAATTGACTAAATTTATACACATAATCACGTTTTCTGGAGAGAAACTAACCTTAAGATGAAGCCCAGTTTCTGATTCCTTAAGACGCAAAAAAGCTTCATCGGATAGAAGTTTCCTCAGCAAAGTGTCTTTTTCAGAAGTTTCTAAATTGCTCGTATCAGAACCATTAGAAATAACAATTTCCTTTTCCTGCTCCATTTTGTTGCTCTTGTCATCTGTTTTCTTCTTAATTTCCTTTAACAATCCACCTTGCTTACCAAGACCCTTCAAAGTTGTCTCAGCTTTCACTTCCTCTGCTTTTGTTGACTCAGTCTTCCCTGATGCTTGATTTTGCAAGTGTTGAATCCAACATGCTCCTAACTCCCATCTAATTGATGTCCTCTGTTCGGCGGTTTCTCCTTCCAATTTTTCCAGACTTTCAACTAATACTTTCCTAACTATAGATGTAGCAGCCTGTACGTCTTCAGCATCTGCACTCAATGTGCGTTGAACTCCAGAAGATGATCGAGGTGTTGATGACTTGTGCAATAGTATTCGCAAACTGACACGTGATAACAAGCGATACAATGATCAACTATCAACCAATGTCATACCATGTTGATAAACTCATAATGAAAATAACTGTCTCTAATTTGACAATAGTTGTTCTTCTCAGATGATCATTAATATCAAGGCATCTGATTGTGGAGGACTGTTGGAATAAGAAAGTTCATTTAACTTTTGTCAAATCACTTTTATGAATTGTTATGTGATCCGTCAAACAGCTAAATAAGCACTGAACAAAAATCTGGGTTTGAAACAATGCCTGCACTCTAACATGCTAAATATTGGTTTGTCTCACTTACTTAAAAAAAGAAGAAAAGGAATACCTGAATCTACTAGAGAAAATAAATTATGAGATTGAAATTTTTGTACTACCCTTGTTTTAAGGGTGTTAAGAAGGTACACCTTTCTCTTGCTCGTTCTAAGATTCTTCCATATATCCACAGAAGATAAGTAGATAAAATCTAGAATAAATGAATAATGGTTTCCATTTTATAAACTAAAATGAGGACACTGAGATTCTTCCATATATCCACAGAAGATAAGTAGATAAAATCTAGAATAAATGAATAATGATTTCCATTTTAAAAACTAGAATGAGGACACTGAGACATTTTCAAATATAACTAACATTGGTTTGGGCAAGAAACATGTAGTTATACCCCCACATAATCGCATATACTTTTTAGGCTTAAGGTGCTTCAGATACTTACCTATTGACATTCAATGCATTAGCACCTCCCAATGGCTGATCCATGATGTCAATATCCTGCGAACTAAGGCTTAAATCCAAGTTGTCCTCGACTGGAACTTTCACGACGGCTGTGTATCCGCAGTGTCTAACGACTAGAACACCTAAAGTAGCAGTATCCTGCAAGGTTACTACGCTGCTTCAGGTTGAAAATAACTTCCTTTCATAATTCAAAACTAAAAGCATGAATATCTAAGGCTTTTAAACCATCAGACAATACTCAAATACAAGTGGACCTTTTACTTACATGAACTGTGGCACTTTCATCTGCAGTGATCCCTTTAAGCAAACTTCTCTGAGAAAGATCCTTCGGTGACATTCCCAGAGTCTGACTTCCATCATTTTTACCATCTAACTTTCCACTTGCAACAGGGTTGTCTCTTGTTATTCTAATATTTAGATCCCCAACTTGTTCCTCGTGCAAGATTGAACAATCTTGAGACAATTTACTGCTATTCATTACATGCTGGATTGATATGACAGCTTTATAAACTGAAACGTCGACAAATAGACTATGGAGTAAGAAAGCTTTTCGATCGCGGATTTGCCTCTCTTCTGGTGTTTTGCAAGGCATAGCAGCAAGAATTGAGAATTCTCTTGCCCATTGCCTGTCAACATGTTTCCCATCCCTTCCTTGACCACCCCCGTTTCCTCCCCAACATTCATCCTCCATGGGAAGTGGAGGAAAAGTAGAAAGGTTATCAGCAACAACGGGAGGTACAATCCATGTGTTTGCACGAAAACCATACGGAAGATTCCCAAACTGAAATTAAACAAAACCATAAAGTTACAGCTATCATAACAAGATGATTTTTCATTTATAATCTAAAGGAGTACCACATGTTCTCTTGCTCACCTTATTGTGTTCTATATAAGCTTTCATGAGTGACTTGTATGCCTGCAATGCCAAACAAACTTATAAGACTACTCCATGCTGAAGCTAAAACACACGGTAGAAAGATAACGAAGGATAACACTCCATAAACAAAACTTACAGCATCGAAGTTGCGGCTTATCTGCTGCAACAAACTGACAAGAGTAGGACTACATAATAGCTTCTTTCCAGAAGGGTAAAACCCTTTGCGAGAAGCAATAATTGCTATAGGCTTCCCACTGCATACTCGAACCTGGCAAAAACAAAAACACCAAATGATCTTAAAATCCAAAAAAATGTAACATAACATACCACTCCGAATCATTGTTTGATCGACAAACTCACGTCGATTTGAAAAAAATCGTCGTCCGTTTTATCATCAAGGAAGGGCCGTGACGATCTTCGAATATCTGAACAAAATCATACAAAATGATTACACAAACAATCGTAGCAAGCACAAGCAACCGATTTACATAATGAAGAGAAATGAGCAGAAATCAATTTACTCACATTGAATAGGAGGAGTAAGGTGTGAAAATGAGAAGAAGTCATAGAATTGAGCAAGTTTTGGCGGAGGTGATGCGATTTCTCCATTTTCCATTGCTTCTTTAGCTGCATCAACAGCCATTGAAGCAGATACTGGTTTTCTTCCATCCTTAATTGATTTTTTTGATGCTGTTTTTGGAGTTGACAAAGCAGCTTCACTTCCTCCAATCTTGTCAGTGATAATAGTAGTAGCAGATTCATCTCCATTGTTAGAAATTGAATTGGATTGTTCATCTCTCTGATTCGTTCTAGAAGAAGAAGTGAAACAGGTAGTGCAGGCTACGATGTCTAAAAGACGTCGGACATGATCGATCGCAAGTTCTTCTGTGTATTCCTCCTCTGCAATGGCAGAAACATTTTCTTTAGAATTTTTTATAATTTACTCTTTTATTTTCATTTTTTCGTTCATCCATACGGGTTCTGGACCCACTCTAAGGTCAATGTAAATTTGTAACCGGGGCCCAGTGGCCGAGTCAAATTTGTGGACTGTACTGGGGAGACCCCGGATTTTAGCCTGCTTTTTTAAACCCTGTTTGATATGCATTTAAATCCTAGATCTGAAATAATGAACTATTTGGATCCGTGGTCACGGTTGAACCATTATAGACTAATATCTATACAATATATAGGCGGGTTACCATTTTGATGTCAAATCCTAGGGTCTTTCAAATATTTTTAGAGATTTGTGGTCATTTCTTGCATAGCGGGAATTTCTTTTACCTTCCACAATAGAGAGTTGAGGAGGTTTCAAGGAGATTATCTCCACAGTGTCTTTTAACCTATTCCCTCGCACCTGTTAGTGGAACCAAAAAACAGAAGAGTTACATGCGATTAATACACACGTTATGAACATGAATGGCATTTAGACAGTTCTGAGATGCAGTTAAATAAACTATTTATCTACATATCTATTGAAAAACTAAACCACCAAAGTAGCTATAGGTTTCAAGAAAACCAATAGCATAATGCAGGTGTTATTCATAGCACTACTAGTCGTAGTTTCTTCCTTGATCATCACAACAGAATCATCATTGTGGGGTGACGTTCTATTGGGTCCGAAAACGTTGAGACATTTGGAAAATGATTTAGGTGAAGGAAAACTATTGAAGGTTCACTGTAAATCAGCCGACAACGATCTCGGCGAACATATACTAAGAGATGGTGAGGCAATTGAGTGGTTTTTTAGGCCTAATATATGGGGTACAACACAGTTCTATTGCTATATATCTTGGGACCATTGGAAGGCATCATTTGATATCTATGGTGGTAAAGCTCCAGATGTGTATGATAAGTTTGGTTTATGGAAAGCTACAAGGGATGGTATCTATTTTTATGGTCCAATTCCGGCTGATAATCCAAACTATGCTTGGCATCCATTTACATTTTATTCTCACACTTAAATAGCAATCTATTTGATTTTGTTTTCTTAATTTGTCGCCCTCGAAAAAGATACCTCTCACTCCATCTCTTACTTTTTACTCTCATACAATTACGTTAATTCTTTATCATCAAAGCATAATGCAGTTACATGCTTAGATCTCATATTATTTTTTACAGTTAAAGGATGATAAAATTACCATCGTCTAGAAATTTGGCTATAAGTCTCTTTCCTGTACTGATATAAGTATCCTAAATCATACCGGTGTTTAAACGACAACTAAAAATCATCCGTTCCGTCATCAAATTTGCAATGGCAAATATGAATGTAATCGGGGGCTGCCCTCCTTCCCAAGTAGCAGGAAAGATCAAGTAAATGTAAATCCTCCCTCTGTGAGGGAGTGATAAGGAATGTAAAAAATGAAACCGTACCTCGTGAGATAAGGAGTAATTGGTAAGATGACATGTTTCCACGTTAACCGTTAAGAGTTTCTTCACATCTAAGATCTTGTCCGTTGATATACCCTGATTAAAAACACATAAACCTTCATCAGCCAATATTTTCCTAGCCACTTTATACCAGTTAGTAGTTACTCAACCGTTCTGCTAAACCAGAGTATAACTCTAAATTCTCCTCGTAATAAGTGTTTATCTTTCAGAATAAGCATTTGTCCAAAATTCACTAATAGCACAACTCCAAATTATTTAGTTTATTCTGAGCTTCCAAGTCTATTTAATTAAGATCAAGTAAATGGTAAGTAAAACAATATATTTCAATGTAATGACAGTTTTCTTAACAACTGCCTAAAACAGGCATTACAAATACTCTTTCTGTTTTTCCAACAACAATTACAAAATTTACGCGGGAGCAGAGGAATGAGTAGAAAGAGAGCAGCACCTTGAGTGTGAGCAGAGAATAATCCGGAGTCTCAACAGTAATGTCCAACACACTAGGCAAAACTGTACAAAAAAACAAGTAATTAGCAAAAATTCAAGAGGAAAGAAAAAGGATAATGAGCTTATGATACCACTGCGTACCTTTCTCTTCCCTTTTCTTCTTGTCTCCTTTAGATTTGTGAGGTTTTGATTTTCCATTCTTTGGAGCCATTTTTCATCAATATTGATTGATATACGTTGTCTAAATTGTTGATACCAAAAAATGAAACCATAAATTATCTCAATTAATACGGAAATTTTGTCTATTTCAACTGCACAAATTTATGAACTAGCAAAAGTAAAACTATACCTCAGAGATTATTCAGAATATATCAAGAGATAACTTATTTTGTTATATGAATCGTTGGTTGAATCGTGAAGCAACTGATGAGCACAGTTTTTTTCTTCAGTTGCTGCTGATGGTGAATTATAAGGTTTTATGGAAGGAAGTAATTGCAACGCATTATCCGAAAATCAGAATTCATCGTCATATGAATTATCTTGTTACGTAGTTGAAGCAGTACTAGAAGAGTAAGAGAATGGAGGAGAACGAAAGGGGAAGCGAATGGAATAGTGGAGTGGGGTAAGGCAAATATATAGACGTATTGCGAGAGCTGCGTACAATCTGCACGAGAGAGTGTGTGTGAATGGATAGATGGATAGGATAAGGTGAGAGGAGGAGAAGGAAACTACATTCTTCCATCCCTTGTTGGTTCTTGCATTTGAGAGTTGAGACAAGAAAATGTCGCAACTCGCAACACAGTGATGAATTTAGGCCTTTCATTTCTATGCTAACAAGATTAAAATCTTTTTCTCATCTCTCTAGATTAAAATATTAATACTGATAAAATTGGGAAATAGTAAACAATTAATGTGAAACTAATCTTCCTAATCAATCTAATCTTCCTAATTCAACTCTAGTGTGGAAGGGTCTTTTTCCCTTTTTCAAAGTTTCTAAAAAGAAATAATTTCATCCAACGAACCCAACGGCACATAAAGGATTGGAATCCCATGATTATATGGGTTTATTACCTCCGTCCCACAAAAAGAGACATTTTTACTTTGTTCATTTTTACCTATTTTTAGGCTTTTAAAGAAAAGTGTCTTTTTATGGAACGGAGGTCGTATTAACATTTTGTGGAACCTGTCGAAGACGAGATAGCATCATTTTTTCAAATGGCCAATTCTCAGTTGGTTAGATTTTGAAACAAACTATTGTAGACTACCCAGACTTGTATTGCCGATGACCCAAAATATTATATTAATGATTTCTCTGAGTACCAGAGCTCAAGAATGGTATCCTCCAGAAATATACTTCATTAAAATAAATGTTGATGCTGCGTTTCTCCAGTAGGTTAATCCAGTGGTTGGTCGACCACTGGGCTTTGGAAGTAATCCGTCAGAATACCATCCCTCTTCTTTTGGAGTCACGATCTGGAAACAAATACCACAGACTCCCACTCTAGACTACAAACTAAATCCTGCGTCCATCAAAAACTTTGTATTAGTCCGACTTCACATTTACAGGGATGCAAAAAATACTTTAGAACAAAAAGAAAGAAAAGAATTTGAAACTTACAGATGGGTTTTGGAGGTCGATGTCAAAACTGTTGATTGAACAAGTCTCTGCCAAAACCTCAACCTGTTTTCCACCTGCAACGCCAAAGAAATATCCATTCATTACTGACTACACAACAAATTATCAATATTTGGTGGTGATACAAATGGATGGTCGAGTAGACAACTATAGAGCTGAAAATATTACACCTACATCAATACCTCAACCTCATCTGATGACAACATACTAGCCCAGAAAATAATGCAACACAAATGCTATATATGTAATGCAGCATATAGAAGCATGGTAAAACACCACCAAAACAATGTCAGCTTTAGTTGCTGAAAAAACCATAAGGTATGGTCATCACTAGTTGATATTAGGCTACCGTGAGTGTGTGTTTTTTTTCAAGGAAACAAGATCCGTTGTTATTAATGGAAACTTACAAAGAGGACCAGAATCATATGACATCCAGATTACAACAGCATAAACATGACAGTACACTTATACTGCCAGTGTTTTCTCTTTGACTGATTTGATTATAGTCAAAATAGCGGGATCTCCCTATTGCTCGTACTTAAGGATCAATAACCAACAAAATTGTAAATTCAGAGTCTCTTTTTTCGTGACAAGAATCACCCACAAGAAACATCGCTACTACTACAATAATAAAACAAAATGCAGATACAAATCCAACACGTACCTTGTTCAATTGAAGTAAGAATCCCATCTTCTGAACACATCATGACAGGTAGAACCCGTGTTGATGAAGTGTTGCTAACATTCTGAGGCTGCATGTAAGAATCGTATTGAACCTCCCAGACCTCACTCTCAGAGGGTGAATGTACTCCCCCAGCTTGTGCCCCAACCCCCGAAAGGAGGATTGGCTGCTGTTGCCACCGCAAGTCCCATGCAAATATAGTACCTGATGAGCCTCCAGCCTGAAAAATGAAAACAATGATAAGCTACATTGTAAGAACAAGTTGCCAGAATCTAGGCGCAATAAACTCCCGTCATGCATGAGATGGTCAGATTCTAGAACACAGGCTAGAATCATGAATCTTTCTTTTTCCCCGTTAAGTCATACTTGCAGCAAAATGCCATCGTGTGACGTATGGTTCAATTGATGAACACTCCACACACCTTATGATTATATCATTGAAGTTCATTAAATTACTGCAAGGAAGCAAGAGAAGGTATCTTACCACACAGACATGCTTTCGTGAAGGATGAATGTCGATTGAGTGTACAATCCCAGATGTACTTCCATGAGCCCTGCAATGAAAAATGCCACAAAAGTTACTCAAGTATGATTTCAAGTATATAAAGTGAACTAGTACATACTTAAATCTGGGAAGTTTGCGTACTCCATTAAAAAACAATGTTTTTAAAAGTGTTTAGCTAACATTCTTCCATCCACATTTCACAGCACTAAGGTACTACAGGTAGAAGTCGTATTGTCCGATAGTTTCTCCTTTTCATCTTAACACCTTATAGAATAATGGACAAACATCTCACACAATGTATCAAACCTAAGTTGCTCAACAATAACTATGAAATCAAATGGGTCTGATATTGTCAAAACAAGTGATAAATGTTTACAGGTTAAGGATACAACAGATCAATATCTAGAAAATTTCTACGTCTCAAGTGTTCAAGACTTCCAGCTCATGGATTTTAGCTTAGATTTCCATAAAAATGCAAAATGTTACTGAGCTTATTGCTAGTACTATATATTCAAATAGAGCACTCTCAGTAAACAAAATCATGCATGATTGAAAAAACCAACGAATATGAAGTTTTAGTCTTACCAATCACCCTTGAGCTGAGAAACAACACCACCTGGTTTTCTCTGATCCCACCATTGAAGACTAAACCCTAACCCACCAGTAGCAAACTCATATGGTGAAGCCCATTTAACTGCAGTATAAGAAACCAAGCCATGACTATCAAAAACCCTTTTATAAT
>JAJJMC010029784.1:11071175-11110897 GCA_023531435.1 Papaver californicum
GGGGGGGCTGGCTGGCAGAGGCCAGAAGCGAAAGAAATCAAAATCCATAAAAATGCTCGTGATGAAGAATTGTTGCTAAAAGGTTAAAGCTTCCGTGGCTAAAAGTTGAAGATTTCGTTGCTAAAACTTTTAATTTTTGCAACATTTATCTTCACTGTGGAACGTTTATCTTCATTGAAACATTTTTCCCTTTGTAACAGTGAGTATGTAACGCTTATAAACGTTGTAAACTCGTTGTTTTCATTATTTTCACTCTTTTTCATCATTTGTAAATACTTTGAGCCATGAATAATTATTTTTGAGTAATTGATTAATATGAGGAGCTAAACCCATTTTCTAAGGCGATGGAGGAAACCATTGTTCCAAGAAAAGTGGTATATTTCTATTTTAATTAATTTTTGCAATTTCTTTTATGATTATTTGCTTTGATTAAAAAGTTGATTAAGGATTTTTATTAAGCAGTTGTGATTTTTTTTATAGAGCATGCGTAGCCTAGGGTTTTTGATGTTTTATACTTTCGATTTACAATTATTACTTTGAAAATCTACTTTTGCAACATATTAGAATCACTTTAAACGTAAAGAATTGCATGAATATTGACTAGATTGAATCACTTTAATTGGTCAATGGTGAAATCCATAACCTCGGTTTTTATGAATATTACTTTCATCTTTTGTGTATATTTTCTAGTTTAAAAATTAGTTTATTAAATCTAAAATCAATCTTCACAAGTTTGAGAGTTTGACCCTTTCTTACCACAACTACAAACCACATTAGTTTTTGGCGCCGCTGCCGGGGAAATGTTTTTAGATTTGTTTTTAGTTTTTTTTAGGTTAGTTAGTTTAATTAGACTTTTATTTTTATTTTTTTTATTTTATGTTTTTAGGTATTTTTCTTTGTATTACAGGTTTTCGATCAAAAGAAATTGGAGCCAAAGATTATATTGATTGATTAATGACTTGGAGTCAAAGATAAATCGAAAAGAACGGAAAAAGAAGAAAAGTTTTTTTTAGTTAATTTTTATTTATTTTTTTAGGGTTTTTATTTTTCTTTTTAGAAAATTGTATTAGAAAATTCTTATTATTTTTTGTAATTATTTTAGGTATTTTTCTGCTTTTTCTTATTTTTGGACTTTGGACTTTACTTTGGGATATTATTGGACATTATTATTATTTTTAAACCCTACGGAAGGGTAATTAAATATAAACTGCACATGGAAGGACCATAATTACGATATTGTCTCTGCCCCTCGGGTTCGTACACTGACATAGGAGTTGGTGGTCTGAGTCGTCTTTAACGGTTCATCGCCGTCTGGAACGGGAGGTAAGACTCTAACCACCCACGAATCCCATGTTACTGGATTTTTTGTATTCCTTCGTAATGCATATATGTTGAGGACTTGAATACGGCATTTACTTTCTAGTAAAGGGAAGAACCTGGTCATTTAAGATAAGGGTTCGGATTTCATCACCGTATCCTTTCGGCCCGACTTAGGAACACGTTACCTACGCGAACCTAAGCCTAAAATTTAACTAGAAAGGGAGTTATAGGGTAACGAGCTTATTGGAAAGTAATTTAATATGACTGTATTAGTTACTCTGTTAGCCTAACTCAAAGTTCAGGAAGATTATTTTAAGTAGATTTGAGCCGCCTTGTAACCCAAGGAAACGTTGCTAAAAAGGTAGGGTTATCAAATCTCCTTAGAGTTTATCCTGTTTCTATTCGACTTAATCTAATTCGGATCGTTCTAAGAGATTTCCTAAAACTATAACTAGTTGCCTTTTGTAAGAATATAAGCTGGTCTAGAAACAATCTAAGTGGAGCCATCATGCTTTTTGTTTGCTATATTCAGTAGGTTTTATTTGGTTGAGTCGGCCTTGTTTGTGTATGTTTAAAACCCCCTTCATGTTATTATTTATTTTCTTAGACTTTTTGTAAATATATTAGGAAATTTTTTCAGAAAATGTCGAACTGGTATTACGAGGACCGACGTAATGAATATCCGAATGAATTTCAAAATAGACATTATCCGTACTATCAACATGGTGTGGATAGTAGTCGGGACCACCACCAACCTTTTGGAGGTTATTAATCATACCAGGGTGATCCCAATTACTATTCGTACATACACCCGTCTTATGAACATAAAAATAAGAAAAATTCGAGTTCTTTTTCTTGGAGGGACGCCCTAAAGCATGTGCAATCTAGTACTTATAAAGAACCTATTATGCCTCTAGAAGAATCACACGAGCAGTCACGATCTAGTACTCCTTATGATCCATTTGTTTCTCTAGAGAATTCCATCAAGGAGTTGGCTGAGGATACAAGAAGGTTCGTATTAAGTATGGGGGGAACAATTAGTAGTCCAATTGTGATCTAGTACTCCTTATGATCCATTTGTTCTTCTAGAAGAATCCCTAAAGGAGTTGACTGAGAATACAAAAAGGTTTGGATTAAGTTGGAGGGGAACAAATAGTAGCCCAACTCTTTCTCTAGACGAATCCCTCAAGCAGTTGACTAAGAATATAAATAAATTTGCATTAAGTGTGAATGAAATTCTTGCAAAGAATAATATTTCTCAAAATGATCTTAATTTCCAATATAGTGCTACCCTTGATAATTGTTCACCTAGTGAAGAGGACGAGGATAGAATTGGTAACACTACTTATTTAGACGAGGTTCAAACATCTTCATATTGTTATGATGATAAGGATAGTATTAGTGAAGAACTTGAAATATACAGGCAGAGTGATCAGGAAATTGTCATTCCAATTGTGCTTCATGATGATGGTGTTATTTTTAGTTCAAATCCAAATAATTTTAATGATTATTCACCTATTCAAAAGGAAGAGGATTTGACTAGAGATACCACTGTTTCAGACGATGTCGAATTTTCTTGTTTTGAAGCCGATAATGGTTTAGATGAACGAGTTTGTCCTGAGACTAGTGATTTAGAGTCTAACGATTCGAAGACAATAGTCTCTGACGAAGATGATAGACTCTTAGAGAATTTTAATATGATAGAGGATGATTTGATTCAAGTTGAGAGAATAGTTTCCCCAGTGGATTTTGTTGTCCTAGACACCCAACCTTTTCAGGACCCAGAGGCTCAAATACCAGTGATCTTAGGTCGTCCCTTTTTAGCTACATACAATGTCATCATCAATTATGGAAATGAAATAATTAATTTCTCTTTTGGTAACATGACTATTGAACTGAATCTATTTAGTATGAGTATACAACCTTCTTGTAAGATCTATGATTTAGAAAAAGTGAAAATAACTAGTACTTCAGTTCATAAATCTTTGCTAAACACTTTGTTAGAAGATCCATTAGAGAAATACCTATCCCACTTTGGGTTTGATGTTGACGATAATAGTGTTATTAATGAGGTGAATACTTTGTTAGATTCTGCACCTTTGATGGACACTTATAATATATGGAAAACTAAAGTTTGAACTTTTACCAGTTTACAAGTCTACCTTATTTCCTTCTATAAAGGAAGCTGAGTGTAGTTCTGACCTTAAGTACCGTAGAATCCAACCAACAATTTTTAGTTCATCTGAGAGTAATGTCCACCCTAAGTTTGGGGGTACCGATGATTCTTTTGATTGTCAAGTATACCTGCTTAAAGTCCTTCACTTGGGGCTTGACATTTGCACCTCTACTATTTTTCAAGATCATCTTCAAACTAGATTTCCTGAGCCTGGTGATGTCCAGAAAGAAGTTCGGTTGTTAAAAACCTATCCTCTGATCGATGTGGTTTACCTAGGAAATAATACCAAGATTGACTTTGTTTTCCCACCAAAATGTTTTTTTTTTCATATGTGGGAACGTATAAATTTCAAATGTGTCGGTTATTGAGTTTTGAGACTAAGCCTAATTACTTTATGGAATTAGAATCAACACATTTTTTTAAGAATGACCACCTTCATTGTAGTCAACTGTGTGGGTCAAATCTGATTGACTTTGAGGATCCATAAGTATTCAGGTTATTATTATGTGCTTCAAATTTATTAGTTGAGTTACTCTAGACTTTACAACCTGATCATGTTGATCCTGCCTATAAGGAAATCCAACCCATGAAAATATTTATTTAGACCCTTTCATAGAGACCGAACCTGAACCACGGCTAGATGTAGTTGTCTTAAACAGAAAAATAGATAAGGGTGTGCTCGGTTTGTTCACTTTCTGGGCTGCTGCAATTTCCTTCTATTTTGGATAACATTATTTTATTCAGATGATACACAGTTGTTCCGACTATTGCTATATGATTCTATAAGGTGACTAGTTCTTTCCAATGTCTGTATGAAGACCACTTCTTGGGAGGTAACCCATGCTCATGCGTCATAGTAATATGTTTCTTTAACTCCTTTCCTTCGATTGGTAACAATTTCTTCTTGTTCACGTTTTTAATAATTCATCTTTAGAACACTGGGGACAATGTTAAATTTAAGTTTGGGGGTAAGGGAGAAACTTTTAGTGAAATATGAAAATCCAAAGTCTAGAAACTTGTGAACAATTCAGGATGACACTAACCATTATAGGTAAATGGAAACTTAGCTCTTTTTCTCTAGGAATTGGTGTGCCCAGCTAAATAGTCTGTTCATAAAATGATGCCTTTATCAGATGTTAGAAATAAAATGATAGTCGTCACCATTACTCAGAGTCTATCTCGACCATATCACCTTCTGTTTTTATTTTTATAATTTTTTGTGTTTCTCTAAGTGATTTGGTGGGGCACCAATATCGAATTGTTATCACCGTCAGGATGAAGTAGAGTGTTTGAGATCAAGCCCCATTATTGTGTTTTTCTTAGACCATTCGTCAAAAAAATATCCAGTATTGACAGTTTGATAACAATATGTGTGTGTTCTCCCTGTCTCCGTCGCCTAAGCAAGCGTGGAACCCAGGATCCATGAGAACTATCATGTAAGATGCTGATAAGGAGCATGCACTTGGATTCAAATCGGTTCAATCATGTTGTCAGTACATTTAATTTAAATATAATTGTTTTATTTCCAATAAATCGATAGTTGGGACCCTTGTATATACCAGCTGAGTCGATATTAGTATAAGGATTAGACCATTGGGAGCGTATCTCAAACTATTAGGATTCATCCTGGCAGTGACCTTCAGACAGATATGGGAAACACTGTTCATCTTAGTCAACATATGCACCATTCATTACTTCTATATCCATCTTCTAATATATCCATGTGTTTGAATTTGATTGGTCCGAGCAATGTGAAAGTTTATAGTTTCCATCCAGTTTTGGAACGTTTGATGATTATTTGAGTAGAGTTTTTCATTCTTACGCGAGTGCAAACTCGTGTACAACAATTGGACTCATATAGGGTAATGATTCTTATAGCCACAGAATTTAGTAGCTAACTAAATAACATGTTTAGTGTCTACCCTCAATCGTTCACAAGTAGGTAGAGTTCGAAGTAAAGGTTTTGTGGGTATATCTCTTTGTAAACCCTCACGAGACAAAACTCGTCCACTAGGGACACCTAGGGGTTTAAAGGCTTATTGCACACGCTAAGTGCAATCGTGATGCCTGCGAAAGTGAGTTATGATTTTTATTTTCTAGATTAGATTTGCTTGAGGACTAGCAAATAATAAGTTTGGGGGTATTTGATAGACACATTTATGTGTCTAATTTGTTCACAATCTTTATAGTGTTGGAACACAATTTTGTACTAATATTGTTATTTTATTGTATTTGTAGGTATTTTTGGAAGAATAAATAATCGTGAAAAATTGGCTAAAATATGTTAAAGGCACCCTCTTGTTGGATAAGGGGATCCAAAGACAATTGATAAAGGCACCCAAGACTATGATAAAGGCACACACCCTTACAAGTTCAAATAAGATTTTTGGCGGGAAAATTTTCTCTCCATCTGCGTGAATCTAAGCAAGTAATTTTGGGAATTTCGATGGTTTTAAGACAAGATATTGCCTTTCCTTATCAATAAGAGAGTTTATATAATTGTGGAAACTCGAAACAACCTAAAAGATCTCTCGAATAGTTGCCTCCATCAAAATAAGAAAGAAATATTCTCGGGGGAAATTTATCACGTGAAAATATAGGATTTCTTTACTATTTCACCGAATTATGTTCAAGTTAAGACAACAATATCGTGTTCTCAATTTAGAGGAGGAAACTATATCGATTTGTGTTTAAGGGAAAATCAGACCGAGAGGCCGAGAAGGAAAGAAAATAATTTTCTTCCGAGAAGAGAAGATATGTGATAATTTTCGAGGAGTTATTAAGAATATTTGGGTGATTGGGTTGTGGTCGAATATAAATAGGAGTCGAGTGAAGAGTTGGGGGGGGGGGGGGGGATGGGAGAGGCCAGAAGCGAAAGAAATCAAAAATCCAAAAAAATGCTCGTGATGAAGAAGATGGAGAAATCGTTGTTAAAAGGTTGAAGCTTCCGTGGCTAAAAGTCGAAGATTCTGTTGCTAAAGCTTTTAATCTTTGCAATATTTATCTTCACTTTGCAACGTTTATCTTCAGTGAAACACTTTTCCCTTTGTAACAGTGAGTCTGTAACGCTTATAAACGTTGCAAACTCGGTGTTTTCATTATTTTCACTCTTTTTCGTCATTTGTAAACACTTTGATCCATGAATCATTAATTTGATCAAGTGACTAATATGAGGAGCTAAACCCCTTTGCTGAGGCGAAGAAGGAAGCCATTGTTCCAAGAAAAGTGGTATATTTCTATTTTAATTGATTTTTGCAATTTCTTTTATGATTATTTGGTTTGATTAAAAAATTGATTTAAGGATTTTTATTAAGCAGTTGTGATTTTTTTTGATAGAACATGCTTAGCCTAGGGTTTTTGATGTTCTATACTTTCGATTTACAATTGTTACTTTAAAAATCTACTTTTACAACATATTAGAATCACTTTGAACGTAAAGAATTGCATGAATATTGATTAGATTGAATCGCTTTAATTGGTCAATGGTGAAATCCATAACCTCAGTTTTTGTGAATATTGCTTTCATCTTTTGTGTATATTATCTATTTTAAAAATTAGTTTATTAAATCTAAAATCAATCTTCACAAGTTCGAGAGTTTGAAACCCTTTCTTACCACAACGACAAACCACATTATTAATTAGATTAATTATTATTAACTAAACAAGGATAGTTTAGTCATCATGAAAATATAACGAATAAGTTTTTTTTGAAATTCACATATAATGATCCTATGTTGTCCTCGTATGAAAAGCCCATTTATTGGAACCATAAACTCTATATGAGGGTTCTTGATATTTTTTTTCTTTTTGATAAAAACCTATAATATATTAATTAATTTAAAAATACATCAGATAGTCAGTTTTTTTTTTCGAGATTTGAACAAACATTATTCTTATAAATTGCTTGTTGAACATGCGATGATATTTGTTGAAATTTCTAATTTATCTGTCGTTTTACTGTTTCCCCTGTTGATGAATTGGACTTGGGCTTGAAGTATGATTTGAGATTCATTAGACGCATATCTGATTGTATTAAAAAAAAAGTATGTAACTATCCTAATTATTAATTTTTAATTATATACGTAATAAGTAAAATATAGACGGGTTAGGAGAGTTTTTTAAAAAAAGAAATGAAAAAAAAACTGCTAGTCATTATTTTTTAAGTCTTAGGTTTTATGGACTTCGAAGCCAAAAAACCAATAAATAAATGCTTAAAAGTTGGGTTTAGGCTCCTAGTGGGTAGTGAGTTCTCCTTTTCCATTTTTTCTTTTGATGTAAAGTTTTATAAGATGTTTGGATATTCATATTTAGAAGTTAATTAATTTTCAATTCTAGAAATCAAAAAGCAACAAGTTCATTTGACGATATAATTTTAGAATGACTTCTATAAATAAAAAATTAACTTTTTTTACTTTTGACTTCTGAAGACTTCTATTCTGGAGAAACATAAATACTTTTACTTCTTGTATCCAAACACGTTATTATTCACTTTGGAGTATAACTATAAGGCTCAGAGCTCCAAAGTTTACTCGTGATAGTGAATCAAAACGATTCCAACTTTAAAGTTCCATCCATGAAACTGTCTTATCACCTTTACCACGTTTACCTCGTAAAACTTTAAATACTACAATAATTGGTCGGAACAAAAAGTGTATCCAAGCATACACCATTTGAAGCGAAAACTGTTTTATCAAGCCCAAGCAAAATTTGAACGAGCACCTCTATCGCCGCTGGATACTAATTTTAACTACTCCCTCCGTTTCAGGAAAAGAGTTACTTTTCCTATTTGCACAATTCTTAAGACAAGAATAAAAGAGAGTAGCTTTTTTAATTTATTTCCAAATTTACCCTCAACAAAAAGTTTAATACCACATATATCTTCTTCTAACGGTTTTAAAACTTTCATTTTTCATATACAGGTGGTTTTCAGCGAGATCGAATTATTTCTCCATTTCCCATTAACAGTATATGCTAGGGTGGGGTCTTCATCCATACTTCGTTGCAATCAACAAGTCAATTTGGTTAGCAATCCGGAAAAGCTTCACGCTAATTTCGCCAAATAGAGAATATAGATCATCACAGAAAGCTTGTTAAAAGAAAAAATTCAGGGAAAAATCCCCAGATCATAGTCGAAACTTTGATACTTAATGTTTTCAAAATTAAACAAATGGGTTTGTAGAACAAGACTTTTCAATTGTAAATGAAAGTCAAAACTGTTATTGGCGAAGTCAGATTTATTTCCAATCAAAACTTTAAAAGAAAATCAGATTTTTGTTGTAGAGCAGGTAGAGATTTTTATGAAGAAATTTTTCAAAAAATTCTGATTCAACTTCAGATCTAAGTTCCATATAAAATTAGATAAGTAAGAAGATGATTTTCCCCCTTTTGGGATGATTTGACGAAGACTTCCCCATTTTCACGAAGCTTCTCAGAAGCGCTTTTCTGATTTTTATACAACAACAATGGATCCGTTGTTTTCTCGATCTAAAACCTCAAAGTAGCATTTATTGTCTGAAACTTGCTTGATTTTGACGAGAATCTCATTTCTACCTCTAAAGTTCAAAAATTCGGTGAGATCTGACGCCTCCAGTACCTAACTTCAATGAAGCTCTTGAGATTTTATAATAATCTCAAGAGAATATTTATAAATCTTTTTTTTTTAATATAAGAAGGGTATTTTTAGAAGTTTGTCCTATTGAAAATGAAAGTAACTCTTTTGTTGGAACAAGAATTTAAAGAGAAAGTAACTCTTTTTCTGAAACAGAGGGAGTACATCTTACGAATCCTTACCACTTAGGGCACAAAAATCTCCACAATCAAATGATGATCTAATGGAAAACTTACTTTTACATGGTGGTGGATAGCTAATTCTACATGATTGGTGCTGGTGGACTTAGAACTATTGATGGCTCCACCTTTTTCTACTGTGTTATTGAGTTCATGTCAACTGGGATGTTCTTGAACAATACGATGTAAGATGGTGTTGTTTGGTATTCACTGTCTGCTAACTTACTTGTGTCAATGTAATTTGCTAGTGCAGGGAGTTTAAGATTAATTTGATAGTTTGTAGCACCACGAATCAACACAATAAATCTCACCCTTCCAAAGTGAAAAATCAACAAAACATAAGTTGGTATGCAGGGAAACACCCCATTATACTGTCAGTGTTTTCTCTTTAAGTGATTTGATCATAGTCAAAATAACGATATCGTACTTAAGGATCAATAAACAAAAAAATTGTAAACTCGGATCTCTTTCTTCGTAACAAAAGTCACCCACAAGAAACTTTACTGCTACTACAAAAAAATAAATTAATACAGATTGTTTATGCAAAAATTCTCATCAGCAAAAACAACCAAAGATCATAGTCTAAGATAGACAAAATTGACACTAACACAAGAGATTTAACGTGGTTCGGCTGTGAATAGCCTACATCCACGGGTAATGAGACTTGGAGTTTTTATTGATATCTCTGGTTACAGTTGAAAATGAGCAGAAGAAAAGAGAGAATCCAGCCAAAAGTCCAAAAGTCCCCCCTTCTTCATTCAAAAATTGTATTTAAAGAGATGATAATTACTATAATGCCCTTCGCCACATGTCATCAAAGTTCGCCACGTGTCGAAGAGGATTCACCATATTTCGCCATGTGTCAACGGGATCCGCCACGTGTTCTTATTGTCCTTATCTTCAAAATGACCTCTATCCAAAAGTTGGTGCGGGATTGACTTGGTTCATCGGAATTGACTTGGTGCATCGGGATTGACTTGGTCTATCGGGATTGACTTGGTCTAACGGAATTCACTTGCTCTATCGGGACAGGATAGATCGGGCCAAGCTGGAACGGAAATTGCTGACGTCACTTCGGGAAATGATGATGTCACTTCGGGACATGACAGATCGGTCAAGCTGGAACGGGAATTGTTGACGTCACTTCGGGAAATGATGACGTCACTTCGGTCTAAGTTGCTTCGGGATGCAATGAGCTTGTAGCGGAGCGAACATGAAGCATTTGCTAACTTCTGGGCTTGGTGCACACTTCTTACATGAATGGTTGGCTGGGCTCATCTGTTGGGCTTGGCTTTGTTAATTTGTGTTCCTGGCTTGTGGTTCATTTACTGTTGCGGACCAATTAATCTTCAGTTGGTTGAAGACATGAAAGAACGAGTTGCACATTCGAATACGAAATGGTTTGAGCGGGAACTTGATGTGCGGGAATGTTGACCTTCGGACTTCATAGTCTTGCGGGAAATGAAAGTAGTCTTCCTGCAGGACTGGTGCGATCCATGTTTTGGTTCATACTACGGACCTGAGCTTTGTTGTCGTTGCTGCCACGTGTTGGAGCAGATTTTTAGTACTTACACATATACAGATCCAACATGTACCTTGTTCAATCGAAGAAAGAATCAAATCTTTTGAACACATAACGACAGGTAATACCCTTGTTGACGAAGTGTTGCTAGCATTCTAAGACTGCATGTAAGAATCATATTGAACCTCCCAGACTTCGCTCCCAGAGGGTGAATTTACTCCCCTATCATGTGCTCCAACCCCTAAAGGAAGATTGGTTGTTGTTGCCACACTAGTAGACCTTTGTACATACCTTTCCCGTGTGTTAGTGCACAAATAAATAAAAAAATCATGCATCAGGGGTGCGAGAGGAATATGTTAAATCTTTAACTAAAAAAAAAAACGTTCGTGTTTCGATGGAACTCTATCTGACTGATCCTGTATTTCTAACCAAAACTAAAATTGTCAGCTCACTGCAAAAAGAAAATCAAAATTTCTTTTTTCTTTTTTTTTTTGGGAATTAAGGTTGTAAAAGAATAATTGTAAACTCTTATTTCTTTTTAAAATATCAGAATTTATACCACACATACACTAGTATCTCTTGCTAATTCTTACTACATGTGTCAACGTGTAAACTCTTATCTCTTTGTGAGTAAGAACAGCCTCAAAGAGTACCATTAATAACGGGAGGATTTGCACAAGAAAATTATGTAGAGAGAAAAAACATTAAAAACTCCGTCTTAATCATATTTTTGCTAATAGTATTAACCCGTGGTGAATCATATCAACAAAAATTATGCTTATATTAATAAGAATCCAATTGGTTTTTGTTTTTTTTTGAATCTTTATCCTACTTTTCTGGAGCGGTTCTTCAAGTGCAACCAAAATTTAAAATTATTTTCTTCCTCTCAAGTAAGAAAATACTAGAGCTTAAAGAAAAAAAACTAGAACCGAAAGAATCGAGCGGACTTTCTTTGTACAGGACCTCGATCCCATCAAGGCTAACTCTACTGGTCTACTCTTGCTATTGTATCCTTTCTGCATCCTAGGCTAATAAAAAAGGGTGCTAAGATGATCCCTATAAACAGTTCATCTTTGTTTTTAACTTTTTCTTTTTGAACGATTTTTACTGGTTTGATTTTACTTTTTGATTTATGTTTCATAATACAGTACTAGCTAGTACCATTTTGTTAAAAAAAATTTTCTCAATGATTGTTCTAGTAATATCTTCTTTTCAACTTCTTTATTTTTTCTTGTCTTTTTTTTTGTTAAAATTTATTTCGTAATGCTTGTTCTTGGAGTTCATTTTTGTTTTCAACTGTTTTTTTTTAACTATTTCTACTACTTTCATTTTACTTTTTGATCTATGTTTCATAATACAGTACTATATTTAGTACCATTTTGTTAAACTTTTTTTTCTCAATGGTTGTTCTAATAATATTTTTCTTTTCAAGTGCTTTTTTTTTTGTTAAACTTTATCTCCTAATGCTTGTTCTTGGAGTTCATTTTTTTTTTTTTGAATGATTTCTACTGCTTTCATTTTACTTTCTGATATATGTGACAGTATTAGCTAGTACCATTTTGTTAAATTTAAAGTGTTAAAGAGGACTTCTCTCAAGTTCTAGTTTCTTTTCTCTATTTTTTTCTTTATATGTTTATGGGTTTTTCTCTGTTTCATTACAGGATTGTTGAGTACTATGAACCGTTACCGGATGACCATGAACCATTGGTAGAACCAGTAGATCCATAAATATGGGACAATAATGGAACTGTAAGTCTCCCTCTTCTTATTTTTCTTCATAAGTTATTTAAGGGTTTGGTTATTTTTCCCTTTGCTTTCGGTTAATGCAATCCATCAAAGGTTTTCCCGTAGAGTCGATGACTGTCGTAAGTTCTTCGTCTTTCAGGTAACTCACCCTGAAAGGAGGGTCTAATATGGTACATTTACTCAAAGTGAAGGAAATTTAGTGGATTTGATTTATGGGTATATTTACTCATAAAAGTGTTAAACCAAGACTATGGGTACCTCCTGTAGGCCCAATTGCTCCTTTTGTGGCGAGGTTACACTATATCTGCACCGGGTGTACGAAAAGTCATTCAATCCTAGAATATGTGAGGAGATGAACGTGTACAAAGGTGTAACCTGGATAGGTGGAGAAGGTAATCTTAGTGCTACTTAGTAATTTGAGCTATGTTGTTGATCGAATGTACGATCAATTCTCAGACATTGGCGATTTGATTCGTCTCCTTAAAGCTTATGTAAGTGTATTTACTGTAGTTGTAAGTCTAAATTAATTTATTTTAGAGTTATTTAAAATTTAATATTCAATTTCGTAACCAAAATTGCGTTTGCATCACAGTAAATCTCAAATTAAAGTTAAGTATTCATGACCATAATTGACAGTTTTGACCACCCAGATAAATATTAAATAATTAAAATTATTAATTTAAATATAATTTTTAATTTATTTACTATTATACCATCATCTTCTTCAAATATTCTCTTTCCAAACCTAAATTAAAAGAAAAAGAGTTCTTTTTCTTTCCCTTCTTCTAGTTTTAACAGTGATTCCAATATTTATTGAAGGTCTAGGCGATCAGGATCGATATTTAGGTTTTCGATTTCAATCAAATCTCGAAATCAAAATTCATAAGCATCATCAGGAGTTCTTCTTCTTTTTGTTTTAACTGTAATTTATACATCAGAGTTTTAGGTTTTCCGAGTAATTTTAGATTTTGATTTGTTGCATGTTTGATTGATTAAAATTTAACGACTAATTTATTCATGAAATTTCTGTCACGAATCTTAATTAACCTTTTCTGAAGAGATTTGCATCACTATGTGAATATTTACCATCAATTGTTAATAGATGTTAGCTTAATTGCTTTATATATATGTTTGGTCACCAACATAATATGTACTGAAATTGCGTATATTGAATTTGCATACACGAATGCTAGTTAACTTTTAAAAGGTGTATTTGCAGGTCAAATTAGTGTTGTAGCTTCAGTTAGAATTCTGGACATTATTGCTCGATAAGCTAAATCATGGTTTGAATCGTTGGATTGCTGCTGCAACTTTGTTTGTGGTGTTTGTTACTAATGGTGCTTGGATGTGTTTTTGTGGTGCTGATTTATGAGTGTGTTTGAAGTTTACATTTCATTTGAAATGTAGAGATTCTAGTAATATAGAGATTCAACAAGTTTAGCTCAACCAAGCCCATCGCTAATGGATGCACACAGCCAGTGGCGGAACTAGAAATTTTTAGATGGGGTGAGCTTGATAAGCTTTATACCCCGAGCTAAAGTCTAGAATCAACACATAATATTTGGGTCCATTAGAGATAGGTAGTAAGGAAATGATTTATTTGGGCTTTGGGGGTGGCTTCAGCAGGGGGAAGTCCGATTATAGCTCTTCCCCTACACACAACTCAAATAAGAAGACGATGGTCGGTATAGTTTATCATTATTTATTTTTATTATTTTTTTGATACGTGAAAGTCGGACCAAGCCCCTACCCGAACCCAGTCAGGCAGCTTGGCCCCACTACTAAATCCACCTCGCCAAACCCAATCATACAACTACATTAATATGAATACAAACCTTTACGGTGGGAATTGAATCCTTGACTTCCTCCTTACTAGAGTTGATGAGAAATCATTGAGTTATAAGCTTGGACCCAATATAGTTAATTAATTTAGGGAACATAAGAAGAAGAAGATAGTATAGTTAGTAAATAAATCAAAGGTTAGGTTTAACTTAGTGTAGATAGTGGGTCTTTGACAATGTTAAAAAAGTAAATTATCTCTCAAGACTCGAGTCTAAGAAATATTAAACTTTAAAATTCTGCAAAAGAATTCTTAAGTGAGTGCTTATCCTAACCCTTTCTCAGGTGCTATCCCTGTCCTCTCTCTATATGTATGGCCAATTAGATGTATGATTACAATTACTGAATGAATCAAACATTCATTTACTGTACAAAATCATCAGAACAGCACTGGTGCTTACTACGACATTCCCAGATGTTTTATGATTTTTACTTAAAATCTTAAGCTCCTAAATGGATTGCCCACTATCATAGAGTAATTTGAGTATTATTTTTGGTGTTATATTCCACAGCTGAATTCCCAAAAATTACCCATGTTGATGTTGACGCTCAACTGAGCAATATTAACCTACCTGTATAGCTTTATATATGAATCAATTCGATTAAAGTACCACAGTTGTGCTTAGATTCAAAGTTAAAATTGTGTCCAGAAACAAATTTATAGCTTTTACTAGTTAAAAACTCAACCTCAGTCACATTAATCCTTGCTTAAGGAGACAACTAATGTGATGAGTGAAAAAGAATTCAATTAGGGTTTTGAAATGCTTAAAATAGGATTTGCAACACTTATAAGTGTCTCAAATGATCAAAGTTCAAACCCTAATTAATACTTTCAAACCCTAATTAAAAAAAAAAAGCTTTACTAATCCTAACGATTGCGCCTTACAAAACTCGTGCGTTTTGCTTCTAAGGCAAAGCTTGCACGTCTCTGACCAAAGGCCAAGCGTGAACTCTTGCTTCTTTCCAAATTTGGCGTTTTTACTCTTTTGCCCTCAACGTGCGAGGCTTAGCACAAAGAGTAAAGCGTGATGTCACAAGGGTGTACCAAATGGCTCAACACATGGATAACTCACCCTTGTGCACCACCTTGGCTATCCCTTTGGCTAAATGGCTAGCCTTCCATTCTAGAATCTTTTTCCCTTTGTCCTTTTCTTAGAATATTCTAGAATTGGGTAAATATTTGTAGATATTTATATAATACTCTAGAAGTAGATCTTAGCCATACACTTATAAAGATCTAGGAAATTCTCTAGAACATTCTTGGCATCCCCAACTAGTATAAATAGGGATGCCACCTTCATTTGTAAATCATCCAAGTTTGGGAGAGCAATACATACATACAACTTTCATTCAAGTGTTCATTCTTGTTCTTGAGTGTTCATAAGTTGTTCTTGAGTTTCTTGTGAGTTTGATCTTAAGTAGTCATTTGAAGTTGTGTTAAACTTCATAAGGGAAGGCTTACTTATCTAGTAAAGTAATTCTAGACAAGTGCTGCACGGAGTAAAGTCGAGGCGAAGGACTCACCCCGTCACAAATGGTATCAGAGCTAAGTTCACACTACTCTCGGTAAGATCTCTCACTATGTCTTCAGACACTCAAAATATTGTTATTACTAACGTTGATGCTCAGAAGGAAAAGAAACAACGGGATAGGTCAGTGGACCCCCGTATAGATGCTCATGTTGGATCATTGGAAGAAAAGGTTTCTTCCAATACGGAGATGGTAGAAAAGTTGAACATGGACTTTGGGGAAGCCATGGATCAACAAAGTACTACCATAGAAGATTTGGAGAAATCGATGAAGGTCTTTTTTGAGACGTATCGAAAAGAGATGGGTGCACATGTGAAGATGCTGCAAGCTCAAATTATGAGCTAAAGACCCTGATCCGAGGAGGTGCGGTTCGTGGACCATCTAAAGTGAGGGTGTCAGAACCAAAGGAATACGCTGGTGCAAGGGATGCCAAGGAGCTGGAAAATTTCCTATGGAACATGGAAAGGTACTTCAGGGCCACGGACCTTGATGATGATCAAGAACGGGTCGACACTGTGACCATGTACCTAATTGAAGATGCTCTATTGTGGTGGAGAAGAAAATACGCAGAAATTGAGATGGGAACCTGTTCCATCACTACTTGGGAAGAATTCAAGAAGGAAGTTAAGACCATGTTCTATCCAGAAAATGTTGAGCACAAAGCTCGGGATAGACTTCAAAATTTGAAGTGTTCAGGTACCATTTCCGAATATGTCAAACACTTTAATTCAATTATGTTAGACATATTGACAATGGAAGATGAGGACCGCTTCTACCACTTTAATCGTGGATTACCTCGTTGGGCTTCTATGGAACTTCAACGAAGAGGTATTACTGACCTGTCCACCGCTTTAACCACCGTTGAGAAACTTGATGACTTCTCAAACAAACCCGAACAACTTGCCAAGGAAAAGTCATCCAAGCCATTTCAAGAAGAAAAAGGTGGGGGAGACAAGAGTTATCATAAGCCATAGTCGAGCCGTGAAGGGTCCAAGCCGAACAATGGGTGGAAAGGCAAGAAAGATAATCGTGCGAAGAAATACTTCATTTGTAGAGGTGAACATCTTGTTTACAGTTTCTCTACGAGAAACGTGCTCTGCTCCTTGATTGCGGAACAAAAGGAGAAGACCGAGGACCCATACTTGGGAGCCATTCGGTTAAGCGTAATCAAAAGCCAGCCCAAAGCACAACAACCAGCACCAAGGAAAAGTGCAAGCAAGGGACTTATGTACGTAGACATAAGTCTAAACGAGCAGAAGACCAAGGCCATGGTCGACTCAGGCGCAACACACAACTTCATCTCTAAAGGGGAAGCTGAAAGGTTGAAGTTGAAGGTCGAGGCAGACTCGAGCACAATAAAGGCAGTAAACTCAGCAGCCATACCGGTTCAGGGAGCGGCCAAGGGGGTCGACATGAAAGTTGGTGCTTGGAGAGGAATTACTGACTTTATGGTGGTGAAGATGGACGATTTCAGAGTTATCCTTGGGATGAAATTCTTGGATCGTGCCAAAGTTGCGGTGGTGCCCTGCCTCGGAGTAGTTAACATCAGTGACGAGAAGTACCCTTGCGTGATCCCAGCCACCCGGACCAAGGAGACTTGCTCAAGCACATTATCGGCTCTACAACTGAAGAAAGGAGTTCAGAAGGGAGAACCAACCGTTGTAGCAGCCATCATGGAGGAAAGCAAAGAACATGACGAGGTGATGTGGTTTTAATATAGTGGTAAAAAGAGGTTCGATTCTCGAACTTGTAAAGGTAATGATTTTAGAAAATAATGATTTAAATTAATTCTAGAAAATTCCAGGAGTAAGAAAAAGACTAAATAACCTAAGGATGATTTTTAAATAATTTTAAAAGGACCAGGAATCAGGAATCAGGTAAATCTAACAACCTATGTGATTAATCAAATAATTCTTTTTAAATTAATTGAAGCACAAATAATTGCCAAAATTGGTTTTGTTAAGCTAACAAACAGAGGTAAATCACAAGCATGGACTATCAAAATTAATTAACTAAGCATAATCCATCAAGCAAAAGCACAACTGTTGAAAGAAAACCGTTTTTACTATTCAAAACTATGCAATTCTAATAATAAAAGAATTATAAATAATTATTAGAAAATAATTAAATCACATAAAATTGAGAAAATTACCTTATCCATCATCCCAGTAATTAGACTTAGCCCATGGTGAAGAAAACTTGCTCAAAAGTTGATTTCATTGCTCAAAATATCAATTACAAAGGTGAATAACGCTGTAACAGCTGATTTGATACGCTTATATGCGTTACAGGAGAGGGTTCAGCTGTTACAGAAGAGTTTTAAGCAACAAAGGGTTTGAAGCAATAGACAACAGGAAAATTCAAATCAGCAACAGTTATAAATGTTACTGAGTCTTCTTCTCCGGCAGTGATGGATGAAGAACAGCCGGCCGGTGCAGTAGCAGTTGACCGGACGTCGACGGAGCTTCACCGGAAATTTCTAAATTCTTCTCTAGGCTTTCGTCCTTGATTTTCTTGGCTTCTCTTGGTTTATATAGGTAGTAGAAACCCTAGGGAGAGTTCTAAACCTAATAGAACTCTCTAGAACTTCCCACAAATCCCAATCTTAATCGAATCATGATTCCGGCCAAATACATGATTTTCAAGCTGATTTCACGGGATATTTTGATGTTTATAACTTGCGTGAGATAACTATTAGTGTTTGGAACAATCTGGAAGCAACAGAACCTTGTTTTCTCACGTGAATTTGAGTTGCCAATCTGGACAGTTGATTCCCGATGAGTCAACTCGGTGACTCGGCCCGATCCAGCTCGCTGGGTTGACTCGCCTGGTTGACCCGCTGGGTTGACCCGATCCAGCTCAGCCCGATCCAAGGGTGCCCCAATCCAAAGTGTGGGTGCCTTGATCCATTTTCCCGGGTGCTTTGAACACTTTTTGAGCTAATTTTTCCACAAATCTTTATTCTTCTAATGTACCTACAAAAGCATAAAAACACGTAATAGACACAAAATCGAATACTAACTCACTAGAAATTAAGGTGCAATTTAGACACTAAAAGGTGTCTATCACGAGGTTGTTCCGTTGGAGCGGCAAAAGGCTTTGTAAGAGTACCATGACGTGATGCCAACCGAGTTGCCCAAGCAACTACCACCTAAGAGGGAGGTGGATCATCAGATCGAGTTGGAACCTGGAGCAAAGCCGCCCACCATGGCCCCATATGGCCATAGTCCATTGGAGTTGTCCACAGGCCAACAACTTATAATGCCACACACATTCGCTGGAGGATATAGAGGAAAGTGTCATGCTGCCTTTCAGTTCACTAAGGAGTTGAATGAGAAGCATGACCTGGCCAAAGCATTCTTGGAGAAAGCCTCTCAGCGAATGAAGAAATGGGCGGACGAGAAAAGGAGACCCGTATCTTTCGAAGAAGATGACTTAGTCATGCTGAAGTTGAACCCGCAACAGTTCAAAGCTTTTCGGAAGGTACACAAGGGACTCATCCGACGATATGAGGGTCCGTTTCGCATCATCAAGAAAGTCGGGAAGGCATATTATAGATTGGAGCTGCCAAGCCACATAAAAATCCATCTCGTCTTTCATGTTAGCTGCTTGAAGCCATACTATGCGGATCAAGATGACGAGTCTAGAGGAATTACCAAGAGGGATCCGTTCAATATGATTACCTCTCTAGACAAGAAGGTTTCAAGCATAGAGTTTGCAGGTAGTCTTGAACTAATTAACATGACATTCATCATCTCCTTAAGGGTTCGGTTTTTCCGTTCAGCCACACCATTAGATTGTGGTGAATAAGGAGGAGTTACTTCATGTATAATGCCGTGTTCAATGCAAAAATCTCCTATAGAAATTACATACTCACCACCACGGTCAGACCTAACAGTTTTAATTGTAGCACTCATTTGGTTTTCAACTTCT
The DNA here is from genome assembly GCA_023531435.1 of Papaver californicum. Taxonomy (NCBI): domain Eukaryota; kingdom Viridiplantae; phylum Streptophyta; class Magnoliopsida; order Ranunculales; family Papaveraceae; genus Papaver; species Papaver californicum. Next base: position 11,091,029 of record JAJJMC010029784.1, read on the forward strand.
AGTTTATATATCTTAAAGGCTTCTAAGGCATCATCCTTACCTTTAAGTAAATATATGTGACAGTACCTCGTACAATCATTTATAAAAGTGACAAACCATTTCTTACCACCTCTAGTTTGAACTGATTTCATGTCAACTAGGTCTGAATGAATTAATTCTAAGGATTTAGAATTTCTCTGAATATTTTTCCTATAAGATTTTTTAGCATATTTTGTTTCTACGCATATTTCACATTTGTGTTCATTTTCCAAACTAAATTTGGGTATGCAGCCTATGCTAGCTAGTTTATTCATTGATTTATAGTTTACATGACCAAGCCTACCATGCCAAACATTCAATGGCACACAAACATAAGCAGAAGAATCAAATTTATTCATTTGAACAGAGGTTACATTAAGTTTGTAAAGACCCTCAGTCTTATAACCCTTTCCAACATAATCCTTACCCTTAGTGACAATAACTTTCCCAGATTCAAAAAAAAGTTTAAAACCCTTATCATCTAAAACACCGCAAGATACAAGATTTTTGCAGATGTCCGGAACATGAAGAACTTCATTCAATGTGAGAGTTTTGCTAGAAGTGAGCTTTAGCCCAACCTTGCCTTTTCCCGCAACCTGTGCTGCGGACGAGTTACCCATGTAGAGTTTTTCTCCTTCCCCTACCTTCTGATAGGAGGTGAACATATCTTTGTTTCTGCAGACATGCTTGGTAGCACCAGAGTCTACCCACCAGCCTCTCACATTGGTTACCAAATTGACTTCAGACACCGTGCCAGAAAACTCGTTCTTGTTGCATTCAACCAATTAGCATTGTTTTTCTTATTATTATTAAAGTCCTTACGTTTTCTATAATGCATTGCCATATGGCCAGGAATTCTGCAAACATAACACGCACCTTTAATTTTACCAATGTCAGATTTGGGTTTCAGAAATGTACCTTTCTTGTGCGGACCAGGCTTACAGTTGCTTTTGTTGTCACTTGCGGAAGACTTGTGTTCACTTACATGAGCCTTGTTGGATATATCCCTTGCGGAAGATACATTTTTGTCTTTTGAACACAACAATTCTTCCCTTGAATCTTCTTACCCAATTCAACCATACTGACTTCACCAGTTTCATGTCTCAATCTTCGTTTGTATTCAGACCATGAAGAAAGTAATTTCTCAATCACTGCGGACACGTGAAATGTTTCATCTATCACCATACCTTCAGCAATAATTTCATTGATAATACGCTGAAGTTCAAGGAATTGATCAACCACTGATTTGTCATTTGACATTTTGTATTCCAGGAAACTAGCTACCAAAAACTTCTTACTTCCAGCAGTTTTCGCTTGGTACTTTTCTTCTAAAGCAGCCCATAAATCATAAGCAGAGATGTTTTCTTTTGCATTATAAAAGTCATACAATGCATCTTCTAAATAGTTCAGAATATGATTTTTGGCCATATAGTTATGTATACCCCAACTTTCTAATCCTCTTTCATTTCCAGCATCATTCAAACTCTCATCAAAGGATTTCAGAACTAGTTCATCTAACATATGGAAACTCAGAAAGAATAACATCTTGGATTGCCATCTTTTGACATCTTTGCCACTTAATTTTTCTGGTCTGTCTACATCATTCTTACCCATTGTTACAGAAGAAATAATATTGTGTTAAGATTGTTGGTTCTGCAACAATGGAAAACACTAAACAAAAGAAATTGTTAAGGTTAAATAAATCTCTGATTGATACACACAATGGACAGAGCCACCTGCTCAGCAAATTGTCCTTAACACAATAGTCCTCAGGTACTCCTCAATAATGAGAGATGATATACCCCAACAGAAGAGATGTGTCTAGGATATAATTGCCCTTTATGACTAGTATAAGCACAATACTAGTCACCCTCTAGAACTTAACAGCAATTTAGATGGAAGGAAATAAACAAACAATGTGCGCAAAGCAAAGCAAGAAGAGGGGAAAAGAAGACAAGATAATAGCTGCTTCTGGAGTGAGTTCAAATGGTGAAATTCGTTTTCTTTTATAGGTAGAAGAAGAGAACGTTTCAATCAATTCCGTGCATGAATCACGGACATTATGGTTGAAATTTAATTCCACGCATGAAGCACAGAGGTAATGGTTAAAACGGATTTAAAACGGTTAAGAATAATTCTCTCCTAAACTCTTGCCGGGTCATACGCCCCCATATTGAAAACAAGATTTGAATTAGTCATAAATTCTTTTAAGAAAATATATTCTGTCTCAAAAACGTAAGTCTTGGTTGGTCCGCAGCCTCAGCTACGCCCTCACCCGCAAGCATACTCATTCCCGCAGCAGTAGCCACAGTCACAACCGCACCCGCACGCAAGCGTGCGTGCTTCCGTGTGAAGCACCGCACATGTGTGAAAAGTATGTTTGCTCTAAATAGCCCATTTCCTTAGTCCTCCCCCAACCACAAAAGCTTATAAACCCTAAGGGCCCTCCCTTAGAAGCAACTTTTTAGGTAATAAGGAGAGAAATCATCTTTAGTCTCTCCAATATGGGACTAAAGGTTCACTCACAAAAGTGAAAAATGAGCTAGTGACCCTTAGTGACTACTAGGTCCTAAGGTCCATTCCCACCAAGACCAAAAAACATTTTAAGTTCATTTTTCTCCAACACAATTTTTACTGAAGGAACTCTTTTAGATTCTCCATCTCACTTTTGGAGAAAGTCTGTGCAACCCCCTTTGTAAATTCTAATGCAGAAGAAGGACTACCATCCCCATTTGCATTATCTCCCCCGTAATTTGATATTCTCTCAGTTTTTATTTCTTAAGCTTCTTTCCTCTTTTGGTATAATTTTTGTGCCTTTGAAATTGTCTCACTAATTTCTATTTACAGAGCTTTGAGTGGTGTCACTACTGCATATTCAAGACGCATGGATAAACTTCTCATCCACTGGCAGATTACATCCCTTCATCTTCATATACAATACCAAAATAACCATCATTATTCCTCGATTAACCCTACTTTCATTCACATTCTAGACCATTCTCTTAAGTCTAATCTTTTCAGCATTAGCATTGATGTTAATGTTGTCCGTTCACCTGTTTTGTATGGTAAATGTGTATGCTTAATCATCTTAATTGATTTATTCAGGTATGAAGAGAGCAACACCTGTTTAGAGGCAATATGGTTGGCTTAGGTATTTTGGCTAGGCTATCTTCTTTTCTCAATTCTATCCATCACCCTTTCAACTTCAATACCTATAATATCTCTTGGATTGTGCTTATATGGTATTATACAAACTTCATTACTAATTCTACTTCCCCCTCCAAATAACCCATCGTAATTGTCTCTTTGGTGTTTCGTTTATGAAGCATGTCTTATAAGCTTTGTAAATTCTGTTGGATTGACTAAATAATAATTGTCATAAATGTTCAACTACCTTGGGTGGAACTGTCTCTTTGCACCCCAACCCACAAGCCCCTTATGTTGTTTCTATTTTTAAGGATTCAACTCACCAGATCTAACTTTTCTGAAAAAGTTTAATCTTCACCCGACCTATCTCTTTATGGTAACATGTGATTTCGAGACATATTGTCCCTTTAAGATAACCATCATGTATATCTATCAACACCATTCATTTCAAAATTCTCGATCACCTAATCACACACATCTACTTTTCTCTTCATATTTTTCTTTTCATTCATAAGTATATGGATCTCGGATAACAACAAGATACTATTACTTTTTTCTCTGAAAAAGATATATAAGAACTTTCTTCTCAAATGACTAAAAAGATTGTTATCCCTACTAATCTCCCACCTTGTCTCACTAAACCAGTTTTCAAAAATAAAATGGTGGTCCTATCTGAGTATGATAATAATTGGAATTGGTGTATGGTTGGTCATGTTTGTAGTGAATCCCTTTTTCATACAACTACTATTCATAGTTACATTTGTTCTCAATGACCTCTCCTCCACACTACCACTGTCAGTTGCTTGAGAGTAATCTTTATAGTTTTTTTTGTTAATTTTTAAATTTGGGAACCAATTTTTTTTAGGGAATTACAGTGTAACACCATAAAAATTTTCTTAGGGCTTTGAGCCCGGGGTCCAGTTTGAATGATCTTAATTAAATTGTTAACCCTAGTCTTGGTGAGCATGAGTAGTAGATGTTAGGAAGAAAAAAAACTAGATTTTTTATGTATGTACGCCACGTGCATGTGCAAGGGCATCTAAGGGAAAATCTGCATTTTTTTCCTCCGTCACCATCTCTAACCAAAGTATAATCGAAAATGCTATTTGAACCGCTTTGTAACAGCTAATTGACAGCTAATCTGACGTGGTGGCATATGTGGCATTTTTATACACGTCATGGATAATACACGTGTACGGTTGGTCGTCGTTAATGGAATTTGGTTATTAAACAAAACAATAAAAAAAGCTTTGAGTTTTAGGAAGTATGTGATAGATCATAGGTCTGATTAAAACAAACCTAAAGCATAAAAAAAACAGAAACAAAGCTTTGATCCTTAGGAAGTATAATTTCTCTTTTTTTCTTTCACATCATATGTTATCATTCTCTCATTTCACTACCATTATTTTTCCACTCAAAAGAATCTCAAGCAGAGGAAGGATTTTGATTTTCCAATCCAAATTTTAACGCAACCACCCTTCGTATTTAGCTGAATGTGTCTTCTACAAAAGGCAGGGGTTTTCTCACCCGAATTGATTTAATCTTCAATTTGTGCAACTTGATTTCTAATCCTTAAATTTGATGATTCTTCTTTATCAAGGATGTTTCAAAAAAAAAAAGAAAAAAAGAAAATGGGTTTGTGTTGCTTCATTTGTAACTTGATTCTACTGTGAAAATTGTCAAAGTATTTTTTATCAATTGGTAAAAAAATAAAACCTATTCAAAGTGGTGTGGTTGATACTTGCCCTAACTTAGTTTGAAATCCATGATTTTTGTGATAAATATTTGAATGGGTTTGGAAGATGAGAAGATATTTATTCCATTCTTGAAGTTTATGGGTTTTGTTAATTCTCCAATGGTTGTCCTTAACTTAACAATTGAAATTTGGTAACTGATTCATTTCACCGTATGCGGACAACTCTTACCAGAAATAAACAAACTTTAATTTTCATTGTGCATGAATTGGGCATTCCCTTTGTGTTTGAACTCACTTATTTTTACCTTCTCTGAAATTTGTTTTGGAATCATATCTTAGTTATAAAGTTGTTTCACTTTATAAATGAACCTTTGATTTGAAACTGCAATTTTCTGAAAACGTGATTGCTATCCTGTTTTTCCGAGACATTTTTGACACAGCTATAAGCCTTGTTAATTTTTCCTATCATTTTTATGTTAAAGAGGGCTCTCTCAGTTCCAAGCGAGACCAAATTTGTTGAATTCCGTCACTTAATGTATTTTATACGAATTTTTGATTGGAGGTCGTCAAAACTAAAATTCCCCGAGTTTATGCTTATGTCCTGATTTTGAAGGAACATTTTAAACCAGATATGGACCCTATTACTTTTGTTTTATTATTTTTATGTCATAGAGGGATTTCTTTAGTTTCTATCGACATATTGTTTATCGAATTCCATTGCATAATAAGGGTTGTAGGACTTTTTGATTACAAGTAGTCAAAACTGAAATTTCTGGAACATCATAGATTTTATTATTTGGGTTGTACGCTCTTGTTGTTTCAAATCCTTGCATATTATTTACTTGCATGGCCGTTGGCAGTATCTCCATCCACTTTGTCTAGCAATTTAGCTCACCCTTTATGATTAATTGTCTTCACTCTTGATATTTGAATTGTACTTCAAACTTAGTCATGTGCTCATGGTTTTGGCATCTTGGTGAGTGTTGTTCTCTTCTTATGGCTAATTTTTATTGAGCTATTGAGTTCCAATATTTGATTTTTTTACATTGTATGAGGATATTTTCTCATAACCTGGCTTTAAAAGCTTATATTATGATCTCGAAAATGTGTCCTGGTAAGGTTTTGAGAATACTGCCAATGATTCTTAATTACTTAAGACTTATGTTATGGAGTTACAAATCATTGTAACTTATGCTTGTGAATGTTTCATTCTCGACAAATGAATTTAATAGGAAGCTTACTTTACTTTAGGAATACCAGGCCTTACTTGGTTCCCACCTACGGATGGCTACGCGGAAGATCGTTAGTTGTACCGATGGCCGGTATCAGATTACCCTGACTTTGCATCAACCATAAAATTAGTAGAGTAACTTGATTTATTTGCAGCTTCAAATACGCCATATGGTAACTATCCTCTCATGCTCGTCTAGTCTATCTTCTCCTTTTGGAGGTACCCTTTCTCGAATGTGGTTAGAATGATGCCTCATTAACCAACTACTACTTAAATGGATTCTGGTTCTTTTAAAGAAATAGCTACTCCAACCATTATTATCCCTAATACGGTCATAGATAACTTTGAAGACAACTTTTATGTTGTAATTCCGGAAAAGAGAAAAATTATAGTTTCTGATAATAGTTCTAAGAGTATGGAAAATGTCTCATCCTGACAGAAACTCAATATGGGCCTATTTTCTAGTAGATATCCTACTCTAAAAATCATGGATATAGGTCATGTTCAATCCCATACCTTTGTTCCTCTTGACAAAGGTCTTCCTGTTATTGCTAAACCGATAATTACTCGTTCGACTAGTTGTGACGTTCCAACTCCGATTCACCCAGCTACTGCTATGATAAAAAATGTTGGTCTGATTTGTACTTCATCTTCATCTGAAAAGTTCAAGAGTTGCTACTTCTATTTCCCCTCATTCTTTAACTCGTGAAGAGGTTGTCTCCCTAACTGTTGTTCATGAGGCCTTGATTAACCTCAAACGTAAAGTAAATCCTCGATGAAATGCATAAGAGAAATAGGGCTGGTAAATCTACTCTAGCTAGCATTATTGTGGTACCTTTAAATCGGATATTATTTCTGAACCCGGTTATAATAATCTCTTCCTTCTATAACTCGGCTTGATCATCAATCCCCTTTACTTGATCAACCCCCAAATTATTTCACTGTAAACTCTTTCGAGAATGAAATGATTCCTAGTCACAATTTCTTGGTCAAGCATGTTATCTGCAATAATTTTACATATGATACTGCCCGTTTGGACTTGAATGCATCTCAGGATACTCAAAAGAGTGGTGAATCAGCTAATTCTCAGCTAGTGCTGACTCTACCGATCAAGTAAATTCTTCTTCTAATAATTCTCCTATTATTGACGATGATAATCCTATTGATGCTACTTCGCCTTATTTTTTACCTGTTAATAATGTGAATATGATATGCTGGAATGTGTGTGGTTTAGGAATAAAAACGACTAAGTGAGTTAGTCTGCTTCTTAGGAATACCAATCCTGACGTTAATAAGTGAGACAAAAATGAAGTATAACTCTAGTGCTAGGAAATTAAAAAATATGGCATCTCATGTGCTTTTGATGTGCCTTGATAGAGAGGAGTGGTGGTTTGGTTCTTGCTTGGAAACATGGAATTGATTTTACATTATTACTTTTAGTCCAAGGGGCATTTATGTTACCACTAATGACATCATCCATTCTAAACTCTTGCACCTATACTTTATGTATGGTAAACCAAACTAAACTCTTATGAATGATTTCTGGTCTTGCCAGCTAGAATTTCCTACAACCCCTCTTGGTGACCCTGTCTTGTTCGTAGGAGATTTCAATTCTCTTTTATATCCTGACGAAGCCTTTTCATTTCATGACTATGTGGATTGAAGATCCAACTTGTAGAGACATTATTGCTAATGCTTGGACTGTTAGTGTTCCTGCTTATAAACTTAAAAGCAAAACTTTTGAATACTAAAAGAGGTCTTAGGGACCGGAATAAATCTTCTTTTGGTAATATACAAACTAATATATCTACCATTAAATCTGTTATGTCTGATATTAAGTCCTCTTACCCAAGTACCATGCTGCTTTAACTAGACTTAATGTTATATTAGTTTATATGTATATATATATATATATATAATTTGGAGGAAATTTATTGGAAAAACAAGTCTAGAGAAGTATTGCTTTTGTAAGGAGATAGAAATACCTCTTACTTTCATAAAATTACTCTTTTTAAAAGGAGTCATGATGCCATTAATTGGATCGAAGATAACTCTAGTACTACTCTAACTGATATAGATAGTCTTTGTTCATCCTTCGTTGATTATTTTAAAATTCTTTATACCTCCAATCCCCAACAATTCCAGGATGAGATTCTTGAAGATCTCCCTTGCAAATTCTCCCCTAATGATAATGATGCTCTTAACATCCCTCTCACTGTTGATGAGATTAAAAATGTTGTCTTTCAAATGGGGAAAAAAGCTCAAGGATCTGATGGTTTACTGGTATGTACCAAAAATATTGTGATATTGTAGATGATGCATGTTGTTATTGAGATGACTCAAACTTATTTTAGGACTGGAAATGTGGCTAAGTTCTTGAATTAAACCAACATAACCCTCATCCCTAAAGTGCCTATGGCAGAATTAGTCTCTCAGTATAGATCTGTTGGACTTTGTGATTTTGTTTATAAAGTTCTTTACAAGACCTTAGCAAATAGACTTAAACCCTTCATGAATGGTTTTATCTCTCAAAATCATAGTGTTTTTGTCCCAAAAAGAAGCATCTTTGGTAATATTCTTTGATAATATTCTTATAATAATGATGTCATCTATACTGTCAACCAAGGTAAGGATGTCATGGCTGTTATTAAGCTTGATATGTTTAAAACCTATGATAAACTTGAGTGGCCGTTTTTGGGAAAAAAATTAAATAAAACTTGGTCTCTGAAGCAGGGTTTATCTAATAACCTATTATTTCTCAATTGTGTCTTATCATGTTTATCTTAATGGGTCCCTACTGGCATTATCAAGCCTGAGAGAGATTTAAGGAAAGGATATCTTATTTATCCTTAGCTCTATATATATTCTTTGCCCCGAGGCTTCATCTTCCTACATTGACAAGCTAACCAAAGTAGGTCTCATTCAAGGTATTATTTGCAAAAATGCTCCAGCCATCACACATTTGCTTTTTGTCTGATATTTATTTTTAAAAGACCAATGTTCAAGGTTTTAAAAGTATTAAAGATTATCTTGTTAATAAGGACAGTCCAGATCACACGATGAATCAGTTATCTTACATTATGAATATTCATACCTGTGATCTTGGTGAGAAATATCTATATACTCCCATTTTTTTCCGAAATTCTAAAACTCATACCCATACGAGTATTCTGCAGTATATGGACGCTAGAATTACCTCTTGGTATCACAAACTTTTATCTCAGGCTGCTAGAACTTTTTTTGTTAAACATGTGGGGGCAAGCTACTCCCGTTTACTAGATGGCTATTTTTCTGATCCCAAAACACCTCTGTCATAAGATGGATTCCCATCTCTGCAAGATCTAGCGGGGAAATACCTTAGACCCCAAAAATAGAAAGCTCCATCTTCTGGGATGGGATATTCTCTGTTCTCCCAAGTCTAAAGGGGGTCTAGGTTTTAGGAAGGCAGAGTTAAACAATCTTGCTATACATACAGTAAAACCTCTATAAATTAATACTCGATAAATTAATAACCTCGATAAAATTAATAATTTGTCCAGTTCCAACTTGGGACCAGTATAAAATTGGACCCTAGTCGATAAAATAATAAGATAATAACTTTTTTGAAATCCAGTGTATATATATTGGTCCCAATAAAACTACAAATTAATAATTACTAAAAGATTCCAAATTCTAAGATTGTCTAGTAAAAAATGAATCTATAGTCATTTGCTTTTTGTTGAACTTCAAATCTATATTGAGTTCATCTTTAAATCTCCTCATTGCACTTAAGAGTTGGGGCATTGTCTTCTCGTATTGCAACAAAAAGTTGTGAAGAGTTGTTGCCGCTTGCAATGCTTCTTTCCGAGTGACCGGTTCCAAAGCTATTGAATCATCCTCAACTTCGTCATCGACCGGATTTTGAATGGTATCCGCCACAATTTCTTCAATGATTTGAACCTCGTAACATTCATTATTTTCACCAGGATAATCTAGCAAGTGACTCACATCCATTTTGTGCCGATAATGCATACTTGTAATCAAGTTCTCAAGCTCATGAATGTCTTCCCCAGAATTTACATCGTTTAAATCACTTGAGCCGATTGGATTCGCCGAACGAATTTTACAGTGTCGAAAGCAATTTGCTATGGCCTCTTGTTGCACATTTCTCCAAGCTGAGACGGCCAAATTGATAGCATCTAAAACATTAATCTTTTCCGGAGAAGAAATGTCCAACTCATAACCTTCCAAAATCTTACGGTAAAACCTTTTACGGTAGTACATTTTAAAGGCTCTAATTATCCCAGCATCACATGGTTGAATTTTTGAAGTCATGTTTGGCGGTAGAAAAAATAACTCAATGTTTTACAACCCTTGGATATTATTTGAATGGGCTGGACAATTATCCACTACCAAGAGAATTTTTCGACCGTGCATTTTTTCATCCAGCCAACGAGCATATTCTTCGAAAAGCAACCCAGTCATCCATGCTCTTTTGTTGGCACGATATTCACAATCTAGGCTATTCATGTTGATATTCTTAAAACAACGTGGCTTTGCATACTTACCAATGATCCATAGAGGAATTTTTTTTGAGCCATCCTCATTGCAACAAATAACAATTGTAAGTCTTTCCTTGTCCTGTTTCCTACCTTCAAGTTGTTTTGTTGCAAGTGAATGGTCAGCTTGTAACCTGTAAAACAAACCAGTTTCATCCATATTAAAAACATCTTTCATAGGAAATTGATCAATTTTTTCCCTTATAGACTCCAATTTCTTCTCCATGTCATGTGTGTCGACTGAGCCACTTTCTCCGAAACGGCGATATGATTTGATACCATGCCTTAACTTAAATTTCTCAAGCCATCCTTGTGAAAGTTTATGCTTTGAAGAATCCTGTGGATACAAAAGCTTCAGCGCCTCAACCGCCTTCTCTATGATTAGCTTTCCTGTTATATTCACACGCTCTTGATGTTGGAGAAACCATTCATAAACAACTTTCTCCATGTCCGGGTACATGGCTGGTTTGTGACGCTTGGAAGATCCACCTTTGTCAAAGTCAGCTGATAGGAACTCTGATGACCGCTTGAGAGTGTTTGATATTGTTCCTTGACTAACTTTCAAATTGAAAGTTTTGTCAACCCACTGCACCAAATCTTGTTGAGTGCATCCTTGGTGATCTCTCTTGTACTCGCATAACAATTTTCGTTGTTGATCGGTATTTGTTGATTTTTGAACACCTTTTAGTTTAGGAGCCATTGTTGATGTGATTTTAAAAAATTTCAATGGACATTTTATAGTGATCAATTTCTAACCATGTTTAATGTACTGCGTTGGTACCATGGACCAACTTTTTGGTACCATGAACTAACTTTTTACTTATTCAAAAATAATGAACTTGACAACTTCAATTAATTTGTGAATGTACATTCATAAAATGTGCCTTGGAACTTGTTTTTGTAATTTATTTTTCATCTCTAACTAATATACATTGTAACTAGTACATTGGACTTGGAAATTTAAAGGTAATACGTAAAACCTCTTTAAATTAATAAATTATTAATTTATCGATATAATAATATCTCGCTAAATTAATAAAATATCCCGGTCCCAACATTATTAATTTATAGAGGTTTTACTGTAATAGGAATGCTTGGAAGTTGGTGAAATTCCAAGACTCTCTTCTGGGTAGTGTGTTAAAAGCTAGATACGCCCTGAAATTCAAACTCCATCCGTGCCAAACACTCTTAATATTTGAATTCCACCATTCATTTCTTCTATTGACCGAATTCCATCCTTGGCATCCCTCCGTGACAGACACACCGAAAAAATTGGTGTATACAGAGTATAAGATGTCTAAAGGCCGTGTCTTAAATATGAGGCGTTGTTTACCCATTTTATCCAATATACGAGGTGCCATTTCATTCTTCTTCTTCGACGATTTGATTTGATTATGAAAACACTCTTAACAGGTAAATATCTCCATTCCCACTAGTTTTTCTTACTCTTTGTATACACCATCATGTCTTCCATCAAAAAATGCACATCATTATCAGAGCTATATGAGTCGAGACAAGAAAAATCAAATTTTTGTTTATAAATTTTTTTCCTAGTTGTTGTGTTCATCAAAAAATCAGTTATGTTAAACAATTTAGGGTTTACAAATTATCCATAACAGACTCACTTAATAGTACTATTGATATGAATGACGACGTAATTAGGAAGAACGAAAGAACAAATCTTTGGATGAGATTTCGTGGTGTAAAGAAAGTAGAAGAAACACATGTTTTAAGAGATGAGGGAAAAAAAACCCTTATGTATATACTAATAATAATGGGGTTATGGATGATGCTTTAGAATCTGCAGTTAATGTTTCGATGGATTCGAGTGTGGGGCATTGCAATACTATCTTGAAACAACTTGAATGTCGTAATGATGATAAAGTCTTGAGTTTTTTTGAGTGGATGGGTAACAATGGGAAGTTGAAAGAATATGTCAAGGCGTATAATGTAGCACTTAAGGTAATGCAAAGGAAGGAGGATTGGATGGCGGCGGAGGGATTGCTTCAACAAGTGATTAGTGATTCAGGGTGTCGACTTAGTTTTCAGGTTTTTAATAGGCTGATATATGCTTGTTACAGGAAGGGGTATTGGGATCGGGGAATGAAATGGTTTCGATTGATGTTGGAAAATGGGGTTCGGCCAAATGTTGCTACATTTGGTATGTTGATGAGTAAGAGCGCTAATGTTGCTGATGCACAATTTGCGTTTCGGCAGATAAGGAGCTTTAAATTGCAATGTCAATCTGCTTACTCGGCTATGATCAGTATATATACTCGTCTGAGAAGAGATAATTGGGTATATGAAACAAGATAGGGTGGTTCCGAATATGGAGAATTGGTTGGTTCAGCTGAATGCTTATAGACAACAGGGAAAGTTAATGGAGGCTGAAGGGGTATTGAGGGCAACGAGAGAAGCTGGGACTTCACCAAATGTTATTGCATATAATACATTGATCACTGGTTATGGCAAAGTTTCGAATAAGCTACGTGGATGCAATACCACCGGAAAGCTCAGCTAGCTAATGGAGATTACATACAGCATGAACAGGACACTACATATGCGTAGTAAATGGTAAAAACTTGTTCCCTAATCTGTTCATTCAAATATAGAGGCCGTGATCGAGAAATGAACGGTTTGACTATCGACCAAATGATAAGGTTTTTTCTTGATTCATGTCTCTCCCATGATGTAAAATAAGTATTGAAGGTGTACAAATTCTCTAACTCTTTGTAATTTACAAAGCCGAAGGAGCTGTTGATGCCGATGCGGCTGCTACCTTAGGTGTTACAATGTGAAAATATTGCAAAAACATTTTTATTCTACAAATGACCTCGATACTTAACAATATATGATAATATTTCAGAATAATGTATGTGGAATGTATCATTTTCTAGAACTCACTTTCACTGTATCTCATGTTCGGTCTTATGTCTGAAAGCAATCACATCGCCAAGCTTCAAAGTAGGCAATCAGAACGCCATCCAACTGAATTACTGATCTGTGATTAATGACGATGGTAACAAGGAAATTTCCAACACTAAGCTTTCCTTGAATGTATTTATCAAAACTATTACAGATTACCAAATATAGTCCAAACAGTGTTTCTATAAATAAACGGGGAAACTTTTACAAAGTAATTACTATGATGCCATCAAAGTCTGGACATTAGGTATAGATTATTTTCATTTATTTAACACCACATTTAGGTGAGTTGGATAGAAAAAAAGATGATTAAAAAAAAACTCCATCTCACTCTTTCTTTTCCTTTGTCACTCATTCAATCATTAACAAATAAAAAACTAAATAGAAACGAGAAAGGGAAAGCTAGAACCGCCAGCACCACCACCGCTCCACCCTACTCAATCCTATTTTTCCTTCTTATCTATCAATATTCAAGTACCAAGGGCAACTCCAACGGACAAGGGGACCAAAGAGTAAAAATTACATTTACTCTTTGGTCGCCCAAATTCAAAAGCAACAGGCAATTATATTTGGGTTTGAGGCGAGATATATGTACAGTACCAGAGCAGTTTTACTCAGAAACATATATATAGTCGCACGCTCTTGTAAATGTGCGTTAACAAAAAACGCTTCATTAAGAAAGCGTTTCAAAACACGGACGTTTGGTTAGAGAAGCGTTTGATGAGACGCTTGGGCAGAGAAGCGTATGACTTAACGCTTACTTAAGAGAACGCTGGTGTGCAGAAACGCAAGCTAGAGGAGCGTCTCACCAAACGTCCAGTTAGGAAGACGTTTCAAAACCAACGTTCAACTAGGGAGACGCCTAGTCCAGGCGCTCACCCAAGACGACGCCTAGTCAGGCAGCGCTGCTCCAGATAAACGTCCAGTTTCCAAACGCTGCTCCAGATAGACGTCCCAATTGGACGCTCCTCCAGCTAGGCGTTGCAACAAAACGCCCCCTACACGAGCGTTTTTGTTACCGTTGTAAAATGTAACCGTTGAACGGCTATTAAATCCTTAATGTATATAAACGAGTTGCCGTAGTATGTTTCATCTCCACAACAATATTTCATAATTCAGTTATAACAAATAAAGAAATTTCTAAGGTTTTCAAATTTTTGTTCATTCCAATTTGTTTGTAATCACTTTCATTAATGGGTCCAAAACCAAGAGGTCCAAATTTTACTGTTAGTGAAGATATAACCATGTGTAAGATTCATTTATCAATATCTCAAGATTGTAGTGTTGGTACCGATCAATCAGAAGACAAATTATGGTCTCGCATCAAAGCTGGAATGAAAGAAGCTATACCTTCAATGGCTGATCGGAGTTGGACCTCTATTCAGAAACGCTTTCAGGGAATAAGTAAAGAGGTGGCTATGTACTCTGCAAAGGAGGCAGAAGTGGAACGTTAACACCATACTGGATGGGGCCCAGAAACAAAGGTCTGTGAAGACTTAAATTTTATGCACTGCCTTTTTAAAGTTTTGAATTGTATATGATGCACTAACTATTTTTCTGAACAACAATAAACAGAGTGTAGAAGTAAGGAGGCTATTCAAGGAAGCTAATAGTGGGAAACCATTTAAGCACGAAGAATGCTACGTAATTATGTTAGAAAATATCAAATATTCAAGACGATCAACACAAGTTTTCGATTCATCACAAGCCGAAGAAGATTCAGATACCGATGACGATACTCGAAATAGACCTTCGCCAAGCCAAGGCCAATGGAGTGGATACGAAGAAATATGAGATATACCTAACACGTATCCCCGTCCAATGGGGAAAAAAGAGGCTAAACGTTTGAAGCTAACAGGGAAAGCAAAATCCAGTGCCCAAGTCGATGCCTTGGACACAATTATTAACAACCAAAAAAACTTCAACAACAGTTATATGGAAAATGCTAAAAGGAAGAATGATCAGAGAGAAGCCGAGTTTGCAGCAAAAGAGGAGTATCGTATTATGATGACGGACGTCTCCCATTTGGATGCCGCAACCAAAGAGTGGATTGAAATTAGGAAGCAAGAAATTTTACAGAAAAGAAGAGAATCTCGTCTTGGTTAAACCATATAAAACTTCGAGTGTAATTTTTCCGACTATTAATGAAAATTCTAACTTTTGAGTCCTTAAATTGATTGTCACTTAGAGCAACTAGAACAGAACACAACTTTACATTAACATATCTCATTTTCACATGAGTAGCGGTTGCACTTAGCACGTGCAAGATGGTTGTTGTAAGTTGACAAGTCAATGCAAGGAATTGACAATACCCAGACCACATTTCAAAGTAAAAATCAGTTTTCAACATTGTCAGAGATATTATAAAAAGTAAGTTGACAAGGCAATGACAGGAATTAAACTAAACATTCATATTAAGATTAAAAGTAATACAAAGGTTCAACACTTAGGACGTGCAACATGCCTTTAAACCACTAAGTGCCCCTAGTGGCCGAGTGGTGTCTCGGGAGGGTTTACAAGAGATATACCCACAAAACCTAGCCGCATGGTTTACTAATTTTTCATACTTCACCGAAATCCGACCATAAATGTTCGATCAAGTCATTTCGTAATCGAATATGCGTTTCTTTGCTATGTACTGCAATTCGGCGTTGGTGAGTTGACATCCTCGACAGTTCTGCAATTTGTTGACGGGATATATTAACAGGTGCGTGGTAGCGCCCTTGATCATATTCATGTGGCCAATCACCGGGTTGACGTTCATCCTTCACAATCATATTATGGAAAATAATAACCGTTTTCATTATATATGCTAGTGCGTCTATATTCCACATTCTAGCTGGTTGTTTAACGATTGCAAATTGGTTTTGCAGTACCCCAAATCCTCGCTCAACATCTTTTCGACAGCCCTCTTGCATAGTTGAGAATTTGCGTTTCTTTGCCGAATCTGGATGCTTGATCGACATAATAATGGTTGTTATCTCTGGGTATATCCCATCACCGAGATAGTACCCCATATCATATTGGTTCCCATTAACCTCGAAGTTCATAGGTGGTGTTTTACCTCTGATTAGGTTCTTAAAAATATAAGAACGGTTCATTACATTTATATCGTTGTTGGAACCAGGCATACCAAAAAAAGCATGCCAAAACCAAAGATCTTGTGAAACCACTGCCTCCAATACAATACTTTCATCACCTTTGTAGGCAGTATAGGCACCAGATTCGGCTGATGGACATCTATCCCATTTCCAATGCATACAATCCACACTTCCTAGCATCCCAGGAAATCCCCTCGCTTTGTTCTGGTTAAGCAACAATTCTACATCCGCAGTAGTTGGGTTGCGAAAATAACGTTCCTCATATAAATGCAGTATCGCCAAACAAAATCGTCATGTTTCCTCAAGAACCGTGGTTTCTCCGATGCGTAAGTATTCATCCCTTGCATCCGCCGCAGATCCATAAGCCAGCATTCAAATTGCAGCCGTAATTTTCACGTGTGGGGTTAATCCTAGGCGCCCGGCCACATCCCGTTTTTGAACGAAATAAGGATTAACTGCTACTATATCCCGCAAGATACGATTGAACAATTGTCTTCTCATACGAAATCTTCTATGAAAAACATTGGGAGGAAAAGTCGGGTTTCTTGAAAAGTAATCTGTCCATAGTTGTCTAGCTCCATCCTCACGATTTCTTTGTATTTTGATCCGAGTACGTGGCCAGTCAATGTATGAAGCGACCAAGCCTAAATTTAGTGCTTCGTTATTTTGGTTAATTGGAAATGCTTCTTCGTCTGATGAGGAAGTGGTGTTATTACTATCATCATTAGATGTCGAAGATATGGTTAACTGATTAGGAGGAATATAAGAAGAGGAATTAGAAGAAGCATAAAACATGTTGCAGTTTTGATAACCTGCCATTGAAAGGGGAAGGAAGTATGTTTTTGGGAGGTTGCTAGTTTTGTGGTGTTTAGATGTTCTGGGTTGGTTTGTAGTTGTTGATGTGGTTTCAATGGAGAATGATGTGTTCTTTTTATAGTTATGTTTAAGATAACAACGAAAAAATAAAGCAAATACAAGCCCAACAAACTTAGAATGATGTGGAACTTGGATGTACTGGACGCTCACCTAGAAAACACGGACGCTCTCCCAGTTGGACCGTAGACCAACACGCTCACCCAGTTGGACGTCTATACCAAAACGCCCTCCCAGTTGGACGTCCATTGGGCGCTCTTTCTTGTGGGCGTCCGTGAAACGCTACTATGGGTGGACGTTCTGTGGTGGACGCTATTCTAGATGGACTTCTGGCATTGAAGCTTTTACTAGGAACAACGTTTATCACTAAACGTCCACGCAGTACAACGCACAATTTGTAGACGTTCACCCAATACAACGCTGGTACAATAGACGCTTATCAGTGTCGACGTTAAAAATACGTCCACCCACAGTAGCGTAACAATATGCAAACGCTCACGTATAGTTGCGTCTGCTTTCAGAATATGAAACGCTCACATGAAGGGGCGTCCGACAATATACGTCTTCATAGAGGAACGTCCCTGTCAACTCACGTTCTTTTACAACAGCGTTTTACAACAGACGTCATTTTAGTTGGACGTGCGATCATATTTATTCCAGAAACCGTTGTACAAAAAAAAAACCAATTTTTTTTAGTTTTTACTCTTTGATATACTCGCGTTGTTGGAGTTTCCCTAAGGAGTAAGAACCTTCGACAACACACCCTAGAAGCTCAAACAGAAAAAATAACTAAAGATTGTTAACTAAATAGGTATAATCATATTATCTTTTTATTCTTCTTTGATTATGATACAATGAGTTATAGCGATACAATTTTAAAAATTAAGATTTTATAAAATTAAAAATACTTTAAGATTTTTTAATATAAAGGTTAGTTAGATTAACTTAGATACTACTATGAAGATGGTTAAGATTAATTTCTAGTATTAATTTTGTTGATATACATTGTTTAATTTTGATTTGAACTTGAATTACGTCCTTTTTCATATAATTGGGGTGGTTTTTAATATTATATACTTGTACCAACAGTACTCGGTATGAAAAAAAGATGTTTGTATTCATAAATTAATCTTTTTTTTCCTAAACAAAATCTTGATTTATATATCTATACATATGATCTCTCATTGTGCTTGGATAGGAAATAAGTTCATGTTCTTTTATTTTCACATTTTTCATTCAACTTTCTTGTTGACACTATATCTTTCTCTGATCATTTTTGTTTTAATGGAAAATACAGATAAAAGGATGAAATGGTAAAATATAAATAATACGAGAGATCAAAATCGTATAAGGCTAGCCTAAACCAAGAAAATGGTCGTTCAAGCCTTACTTTGGTCACAAGGAAGAAGGGTTGATCTTAGGGAAGGAAACAGAGAAGAATGAGATCAGAGTTTGATAAATTCTAATTGGAGTATTCAAGTATTTGTAGCAGAGTTCAAGTAAAGAAGATGGATTTATTTTTATGATAGTATGATGAACTTCGATAAACTTGTTATCTTACTTGTGTTGTTCTATAGAAATAAATGAAGTGATCTATTTATAGTGTTGAACTCTTGATCTCGTAAGAAGTGGAAGAGATGGAGAATTCCTGAAACCTTAATACCTAATTATTGCTTGGAGAATTCTTGAAACCGTAATACTCATTAATTCCTCATCTAATAACGTTCCATTTAATTCCTTCTCATCGTGGGTGTTTAGTTGGACCTCAGAAGCTATAGACCGTCAGACCAATACCCTAATGAGCATTCCACTGTGATATTTTTGATGTCTCGTAGATTTGATGGTTGGGTCATGTGAATAAATTTTTTGATTAGTTAATTGAGTAAACTAACTACTAGCGTTAAGTTTAATAAGATTAGTAAGTCTAAGCTTGAAAGTGCACAAGCTTGTAAGTGGCAAGTCTGAAAATGCACAGGATTGGGAATGATATAAGCTTGGAAGTGTTCGAAGTCAAGATTATGCAAAGTTCTCAAAGACCGAACAAAGGATTGGCGCCATGTCTCGAAGACCGAGCAAGGGATTGACCACATGCACTAGTACAAATTTGGGCTTCCGTGACAGTTCAAAACTGCCACAAAAATACTTATATGACAGTTTAAAAAAATTATTGCACTGTCATTAAAGGCTCTGTTACGAAAGGGTCTATAAGAAACTGTCACGGAATCATAACTATTAGTATCAGTTTTTTCATAAACCTGTCATTGTTGACAACATATAATAGCAATTTCTAACTAAAACTGTCATGGATAACTTAATTTCTTTTACTAAGGTGACAGTTTC
>JAJJMC010029784.1:11115897-11167325 GCA_023531435.1 Papaver californicum
GCTTTACAAAGTTTATGCAAGTAAGAATGTTCATTATCCATCATGGGAAAACTAATGATACACATTAGTCATGTAAACTTAAAACATTGGATGATCAACATACTTATATATAATCAAAGACTACTGAAAATTCCTTAATCGAGATAGTGCATTCAAAACTTGAAGGCTAAGTAGAAACTACACAGTTTTAGAGACTGCTTTCCAACAATGACCTGATTTAGCAGTTTGTAATGATTCCCACAATGCTATTATGGATGCCTCCGTGGTAAAGAAGTGGAAGTGATTCAGTTAGAATGTAAGCAGACCAGTTTTGTTCATCCTCCAGATGGATCAATCGCATGTCCTTTGATATCCATGTGCTAGCAATTTCCCTGTCACGAGCACATTTATATCAAGCACAGTCAGCACAAAGAATTAGAGTTTAACAAGATCAAAGTTTTAAAAGAGAACAACAAACTACTGCTTCAAAACCCCAAATGCATACACTCAACTTTATAAAACAATGTTAAGCAAAGTTTAGACCCTTGGAAACTCTTGGTGGCATGCTGAAACACATGCAGATAATGCGCAACTCTTGGTGGCATGCTATCTGCTCATGTTCTGACACAATTTGCCTTCAAGAGTTAATATACGTCAAATACAAGGTTAAGCACAAACACCCGAAAACGAAGACTGAGATGAAAAAGAAGTTACACATCAAGAAACAATCAGACTTGATTAGAAAATAGAAGAAGAGATGCAAAATTTATATCAATCAACATATCTCAATTCGAATAGTGAGTATTACGGAAAGATCAGTTCTGGTTATACATGAAATGTTCTATTAATGAAACTAATTTGATTTCTGAGGTGTTACATGCAAAAGATATGAGCCTGATCCTAATCAAGCAACAACAAACCAAAAAAAATTAAAAACAAGAGAATTGAAACCCACCCTACATAGAATTTCCACTCTTAGGTTTTACTCAAACCATAAAATTTGCTTGAATAAGGTATCCATTAATTTTCTTATTGGTAAAAAAAAGAAAAAAAAAGTGATAATTTTTCCAGCTCAGACATATAAATCAAAATTCAGAACGTGGAATTAACATAAAAGATGAAATTTTTATATGATAAGAAAGAAGATTAAAATCATCAAAATTGGATGGAAGGTTATCGCCAAGGTTGGATGGAAGAGGTCCATCAAAATTGTTGAATCCCAAGTCCAAAACCTTCAATTTCTTCAATTATCCAATCGCGATAGGGATTATTCCAGAAAATGAGTTGTTCCGCAAAATTCTGCAAGAAAAAAAGCTCAGTTAATGTCCTTGCATACATGAGCTCATGTGGCACAACCGACAAGCCATCTATTAGAGAACTCATGTTTCAAATCAACTTATCAGCAAAATCAACATAATCCTGCATTAGCAATGAAATCAAGAATCCCTCATGAGTGATAAACTGATTAACTTGAAACTATAAAGTCTAATGAAAATCTTATAAAATTATCTATGAATACCTTAAAGAAATATTGACCATCTGAAAAGGTATGTCTTGGTCAGATTTAGAACAACTCAAAGAAAAAAGATGAAAACATTAGGGTATCAAGGGATCATGAATACCTTAGGTGATGTAACGCTGAGGATGCTATGTGCTAACCCTAACAGAGTAGCAGTATCATCATTTGTTTAAAGAACAAATCGATAACACAACAAATTACCGATTCCATTGCAAGAAACAAGAAAGGAAGCTAGTTACCAAGTTCTGGAGCTGAAATTAATCTTTTTCTTTTCAGAGAAGGAAGAAAAACTATCCTTTCTTGGAAGCGCCCAAAGCCATTCCACACTAGTAACCAAGGCTGGCCTGAATACCGCCAACTGGTAACAGGACAACAAACAAATAATATGGAAAGTAAATTTGCAAATAAAAAACTCAAATTGAAGAAAGATAAACAAAGGAGAATTGATGCAACAACTCATAATCAAAGCAAGACTTCTTCATGGGGAAGAATGGAAAGAATCAATTCAAGTTTACACCCATTTTTCACATCCCTCTCTCTAAATCATCTCTCAAAAATCAATTTCAAATATGACCTAGATGGATTCAAATGTGTTTTACAGGATGATATTCACAACAATAGTAATAATGAAATCTAATTGGTAAAACTACTCAATATGAAAATTAGGGTTTCAGTTAGGATTTTCTTACCAGGTGCCGGAATTGAGTTTCTGGAACTTGAAGTCGCCATTATCGATGAAGAATCTCAGAATGAATGAAACGAGAAAGAAAAAGAAAGAAAAAGGAAAAGAGAAGAGAAGAAAGGCTGGTATATTTGACAGCGAGGACAACAATTGGACTTTTTTGTGAACATATCTGAATCTGATTTCAACCCAACATTTCCAATCATCTCTGAACTCCAATTCTTACACTTCTCTCTCTTACCGACGCCATTATAAAAATCAGAAAGAATATATTAGGTTAACATTGAAAAATTTAATTCAAAAAAATTAGGAAAAGAAAACATGAAGATAAAAACACAAAACAAAACGCCATTACCAACCCAGATTTTGATAAGAGAAAAAACCAAGAGAAGAGAGAGATGGGATTTGCCTGATTTTTTTGAGTGAGAAATCTTGAGATGGGATTTGCTTTTTTTTGGTGAGAAATTTTCTTTTAATTTACCCACTAACAGACCTCCCAGATAGTACAGCTAACCCACTCTTCAAAAAAACAACTAAGAACTAAAACTAACCAAACCGTATGTTTGAGAATGTTTTATGATGAATAGCAACAGTTTTTGATTCACTATAGATGAAAATGAATTTAATCGACAGAAACTGTCATATATAGCTATACACTTCTATAACATTTCTTATATAAAACTGTTGCTAGTGCTTAAGAATCGTAACAGTTTATAACTGTTATTGTACATCAATATACACTAACATTTTTCTACAAAAACTGTCATGGTATAATTATTAAGTAACAATTAAGAAACTGTCACCGTTTTGTACCATTATTAGTGTGAGTTTTTATAAGAAACTGTCGCGTATATCTCGTAGCTTATTCTTTTGTGACAGGTATTTCTTGAACTGTCATGATTAAGAATTTTGAACTGTCACGGAAGCCCAAATTTGTACTAGTGATGCTCCCGAGGACCGAAAAAATATTAGCGCCATGCTTCTCAAGGACTAAGAAGAACTGGCGCCATGCTTCTCAAGGACTAAGAAGAACTGGCGCCATGCTTCAAGGACCAAGCAAGGGTTGGCGCAGTGCTCCTTTAAGACTAGCAAGGTTGGAACAATCTCTCATCGAGGGATAACAAGGTTGGTGTCGTTCTCTCAAGGACAAAGCAGGGTTGGTGCCAAGGTCTCGAGGACAGAACAAGGTTTGACGCCAAGCTCTCAAGGACCAAACAAGGTTTGGCGTAGTGTTCCTTGAGGATTAGCAAGGTTGGCATCGTGTTCTCGAAAACAGAGTAAGGATTGGTGCCAGGCTCTGAGGACCAAGCAAGGGTTAGTGCCAAGCTCTAGAAGACAAAAAAAGGGTTGGAAACAAGCTCTTGGGGACATAACAAGGGTTAGCGCCAAGCTCTAAGGACCAAACAAGGTTTGGCATGTGCTCGAGGACGAACCAAGGGTTAGCGCCAAGCTCTCAAGGACAAAGAAAGGGTTCACGCCAAGCTCTTGAGGACAAAGCAAGGGTCGGCAACAAGCTCTAAGGACCAAGCAAGGGTTTGCGCCAAGCGCTTATTGACATAGCAAGGGTTGGCGCCAAGCTCTGAGGACCAAGAAAGGGTTAGCGCCATGCTCTAGACCAAGCAAGGATTGGCGCTACGCTTTTGAGAGCATACTAGATGTCTTGTGCGCTTTTCTTTTTTTGTGTAAACTATGGATCTTGGCCAAGTCACAACTACATGTACTTGAAGACAAGGAACTTTTCGGGGGAATTATTGCACTTGGCATAAGTTCAAATTGGATATATATGTAGAATATCAAAAGTTCAGTCGGGTGAAGATCTGATTATATTATATTATATATATATAAAGGCATAAGATTGACGTAGAGTTCCTATAACTATTAATGGAATCTGTATTCTCAATTCTCTTGTGGGATGTGAGATACAAATTCAGACTCCATATTTCCGATAAGGAACATAAATAAATTTGTAAATTCGATATTTCTGATACGGGATAAAAATAAAATTATGATTTTCGCCTTTATAAAAAATCCACCATATACAACTCTCTTACAGTAACTATGTCGTTTTTCAACAATCCTAAGTTGTATCTCGCATGGGGACGCCAAGTAGGTTACGAGTTTTATATAGTTAGGGTTCAGACAAAACCCGGTTTTCCATTTCCGCGAGGAGAGTTTAACAACTATGAGGTACTAATCTTTAATAAATATCAATCTTTTCCATATAACAAAAAGAGTGATTTTGAATCTCTTTTTGCTTACTTGAGCAAAAATGACAAGTTTGTAGACTCTCGAGGTCATTTCCATTTTGATACACATATTATAGTTGGATATTCTTCATCCATTGTATGAATCATAGTGCAATGTAGTCTTAGTTTCTAATGCATCCCTTGTTTTGTGTTTATTTAGAGACGTTAATAATACAACAAGCTCATACAACTTGCTTGTCTGTAATAAATTTTTGATGGACGTCTTAAGACTTAGATGATCTTATTGTTGGAAATTTTATGTTATCCTGGCTATTGTACTAATATACATCAATATGCAAACACTTTCAACTAATTTGATTGTAATATTTTTTCCATGTTTGTCTTGTTAGATATTTGGTTCCTTAGTTTAATAGAAATGTTAAAACGAATAATTTTTTTCCCTGGTCATCCTAAGGGTGTCAATATATCTACAAAAATATGGGCATATAAGTATGTACCAATATGAATCTGGTTCCAACTGTCCGCATAAAAACGAAAGTATGGGTGTTTGACATATTCTGTATATTAGACATATTCAAGGAAAAAGTATAATTTAAGAAGATGGGTATGGAAGGGGCTAAAGTAATATCTTTTTCTATTGTCACTCTCATATCTATGATATAGGTTTCCATTATGAGCACTTAATGTATCATGCTTCTTAACTTATTTGGTTTTTATGCATTGTATTTGTTGAGTTCATTGTTTTCAATCTCGAAACTTGATTTAGATTCAAAAGCACCTTGGGTTGGCTTAAGTTCAAACTTACTGAGTACTTAAAAATCTTTTTGAAAAAAATACAAATATGAACCTTTGTTGTTATTGGACTAGATGGTTTCTTTAAAACTTATGTGTATGCTTCAAGACTTTGTTTTTGTTAATTATTTACATACTGTGTTTCAATTCATCCTTATGAATTACTAATCTATGAAAACAATATTTAACCTCTTTAATTAATTTAGTAACCTAGCATATTTAACTTCTTTAATTGTTGTTGGTTCTTGGAACTCATTATTACTTGATTTATGAGAATGAATGTATATCTTTATTTAACTTTCGAGCGACGTATTAGGGTTTTATCCTTGCTAATTGGGTTGAAAATCAGCCCATTAAAAAGGCAGTTTCTAGTCCATCCTAGTCGGGTTGTTGAATTCCAATATATTGCAGGTCTCTTTATATATAATATCATCCCTTTAGATTTCTATTTAGATGTTACTGAGTTATAAATTTTTTGTATTTTTTTGGATATGGGTTCAGTTGTCAAATAAGTAGTGTGCACATGTGTTTTTAATACTTGTTTTGCATTAAATTTTTTTTTCTTGCATTTAATGACATCAAGCATATTGGATCTACGGAATGAAGAGGTGCAAACTCATTCATTGGCATAATTTTTTTTATTATCATGCTTCTTAACTTATACGGTTCTTATGAATTGTATTTATTAAGTTTGTTGTTTTAAATCTCAAAACTTGACCTAGATTCAAAAGTAGTGTGGGTTGGCTTAAGTTTAAACTTACTGAGTAATTAAAAATCACTATGTGTACTAATATGAAATTCAGTTGTTATTGTACTAAATGGTTTCCTTAAATTTATATGTATGTTTAATACCTTGTTCTTGTTTGGTTACTTATATACTATGTTGCAACTCTTTTTTATGAATTGTTGCTTTACCCTAGTGAACCTAAACCTAAAATAAGGATATAGGCCCAGCATAAATTACTTGTTTTTTGAGACCCCGTTATAAGTTCTATCCATATATGCTCTGAGCCTCAGTTCATACTAGATCAAGTTGCATTTTATTGGAATTGAGAGAATAACCCAAATGAATTTTACTTTACTTTTTTTGTTCCCGAAGTAACTCTCATCAATTAGCACTATTATGATGTGAACCTCTTTTAATATTTTAGTAAGCTATCATATTTTAACTCCTTAATAGTTGTTGGTCTCTGACACACATTATTTTTTTATTATGAAAATATTTTTACATGTTTATTTAGCTTTCGAGTGACATATTAGGGTTTTGGTCTTTCTAATTGGATTGAAAATCAACCCATTAAGAAGGGAAATTTTTTGGTCCATCACATAATAGTTCACAATTAACAAATATTATAAGCAGAAGTTAGTTTTTCTTGAACAGTCCTTGCACTGTCATTACACAGACCTAATATAATAATATAACTATAACTTAATGTGATATGACTTGGTTTGTATTTGAAAATTTGTGTTAGATGCTTATACTTATTATTATATGATGATGTTTAAAAATGCAATAAAATCTTATTCGAACATCAACATCTATTAACATTGTAGCTAATACCAAGTTCCTCGTATTACAGACTTGCAGTTTACAAGCCTCTTACTATAAATAGGTTGATGCACAAGCATCACAACACCCATAGAAGTACTAAGAAGGTTCATGCAAAACATATTTACCTAGAGAAGTACCTGGAAGGTTCCTACAAAATAAGTGATTGATCCTTGGTGTCATAAGTGGATCTCATCCTCATGATCTGCCAAACCTAATCCTCAAGTCCCTTTTAATCCAGACCTTAGGGTATCCTATTTTACTAACCAAGATACTAGGTCTTGGAATGTCAGTATGTTACAAACTTACTTTGACAATGATTTTATTGAGAAGATCGTTACCACTCCCTTAAGCCAGATGTGTACTGATGTGGTTGTAGATGTTGGTAAGAAAGGGTTTCAACCTCTCGAACTTGTGAAGATTGATTTTAGATTTAATAAACTAATTTTAAACTAGAAAATATACACATAAGATGAAATTAATGTTCACTAATACTGAGGTTATGGATTTCACCATTAACCACTTTTAATTGATTCCCAAAATAATAATTCTAAATAATTCTAGCTCAAATAAGTGACTCTAATTTTTGTCAAAGGTAGATTTTTAAAATATCAATTGTAAATCAAAAGAATGGCTCATCAAAAGCTCTAGGTCCCAACATAAACCATCAAATAAAATCACAATCAATTAAGAAAAATCATAATTTTAATTAAAAATAAATGCAAAAGTCATAGAAGAATTGTTAAAAGTTATCAATTAATCATGGAAAAATGGCTCCTCCTTGCCCTAGTGATGGGGTTTAGCTCATCTTTCTCAAAACACCCTCAAAAGATTGGTACATAGCTGAAAAAGTGCTTGAAAGATGAAAAGAAGCTAAAAATAATGTATCAGGGAATCTGCAACGTTTTCTGGAAGTTACATATTAACTGTTGCAATAGAGCTTGAAGATAAATGTTGCAAACTGAAGATAAACGTTGCAAAACAGTTGAAGAAACAGTGACTGAGAGGTTAAAGAAACCGTTGTCGTAACATATGTTCTTCGTGTTCTTCAGCAGCAGCTGAGAAGATTTTTCTGGATTCTAATTCTCGTGTTTCTGGCCTCTGCCATTCCCCCGTCACAACTTATACACGACTCCTATTTATACTACTCCTTCAAATCTCGTTCAAATCTTCCCTTTAATGCACAAATATCTCTGCAGATCAAGATATGATCTTTTTCATCACTTCAGTGATATTTTCTTTCCTTTTCTGATCTGATTTTGTTCTCGGTTGTTGATTCCCAATTAAACTCTTTTGATTTAGTTTCTAAACTAGTTAAGAGTTTCTTAAAAACCAAACCCGAGAGTATAACTCGAGAGAAAAATATTCCTCCCTGATTTTCTTTCCAAGATACGACTATTACGAGAATATGATTTATTTCCAACTTTGTGTTGGACCTTCTAGTTATAGAGCAAGTAGATATATTGTCTTAAAACCCTTGACTATCTCCAAAAAATCACCTCTAATATCACGTAGAAGCTTCTCACAAATTTAAATAATTCCCCCAAAGATTTATGTTTGAATTGGAAGAAAATGAGGTGCCCGTAACCATTGCTTGGGTGCCTTTATCAATTTTTGGGCGCCTTTATCACTTTTTACGCTAATTTTTCCATAATTATTTATTCTTCCGAAAATACCTACAAACACAATAAAATGACATTATTAATACAAAATCGAGTAATAGCAATATCAATATGAGCTCAAATAAGAACCAAAATTATGTCTATTATGTACTCCTGATAGGATGGCTTGGGAACTTTTAAAGGATGTCATATTTAGCTCTAAATCTACTTACATGGGTCCAGACCCTCTCCAAGTTCAAACCTTTGAAAGTTTATTTGGAAACTCAAAGTTTCCTATCGTATTCAGATATTTATGTGGAAAACTTAATTCGTAGAGATCATTCCAATTTCCTTTGTTGAAGATATGAATAAGATTATTATGGAAGATGCCACAGGGAAAATGTATTTCCGTTAGTCACATTCTTTTGGGTCTTCGATCCTATTTCCTATATGTTTTGATTTTTTCCTTTTAGTTTTTTGTTATTGGTTGGGCTTCCCTTAACCCCCTCTCATTTGCAAAACAAAAAACCCTAGAAATGCTATTCCTGCTAGAATGGTCCTGCAATCCAGAATGCCTATTGGGTCTACTATTTGTCCTGTGTGCTTCTTGAAGATAAATCTATTGTCTTATGTCCCTTTGTTGGTCATGTTTGGTATACTTTTCCGTTTGTTTACGCTCTCATAACTTTTATGACCGTTCTCTTATTGAATGGTTTCACTTTTGGTTCATGGATCCTATTTCTCCCTAATCTAATGAATTTGCTCCTTTATTTGTTGTTATTATATGGTCTGTTTAGAATAGTAGAAATATTTTTTTGTTTGGAGAAAAAGATGAAACACCTAGTGTTATCTTGGAAAGAGTTAGAGCTATGACAGTCTTTAGAAACCCTAAGCTCCCACTCAGACCTAGTGTTGACAAATGGATGCCTCCGCCTTTTGGTTGGACTAACACTGATGGTGCTTTTAATCATGCTTTTTTGGTTAATGGTGCAGGTTATGTGGTGAGAGACTATCTTATAAAAGTTTTTTTTTGCGTTGCTATGGTTTTTGAATTTTATTCTCCAGAAGAGGCAAAACTCGTGCAATATGGCCAGTTTTGAAAAAAACAGTAGAACTGAAGCTCACTCATGTTATATTGAAAGTGATGCTAAAGTGTCGATTAAACAATTTTCTGCCAGTATTTTTGAAGGTGATCAACGAACAAATGCGTTGTTTAAAGACATTTCCTTATTTAGTTCAAGTCTTGTTGTTTGTAAATTTACTTATCAACCACGGATTTGAAATGATGCTGCTCATACCTTGGCCCAATAAATTCTACTTCTATAGTCTGGACCTCCAATATAGCTTCTGCCAATTGTTGGGGAAAAAGATAGCCTTTTTCAAGGCCTTTGATTATATTAAAAAAACATATATATTAAAAAAATAACAAAATAAAAATTCATTTCAAAAGTTTATTTTGTTTTAGCATTATTCTAATTTTGAATCTTCATCTTTAATTTTAATGGCAGTCAGATATGGGTAGGTAAGATCAGTTGTCTCTACTTGTCAAATGGTTTCCAAGCTTATCAAATTTTTAAATAAACTCCATATGAACTTTTATTTTTGCACCTTCCTAATCAGAATCCTAGCTCTGCCGATGTCTAAGAGTTAGAAGCGATAAACTGAGGAGGTGTATTGTAATTTTGCTCCTTCGATACTTTGTTGGGCAGGGACAGTAACCCAGTCGATCATTAATTTAAATAAAAAAAATCTTTGTACAAAAAAAAACTCCATCCATGCCGAACACTCTTAACATTCGAATTCCACCCTTTAGTTGACCAACGCACCCAAAAAAATTGGTAAGAATGTCAGAAGGCAGTGTCCCAAATACGAGGCGCTGTTTACCCGTTTTATCCAATATATGAGGCGCCATTTCATTCATCTTCTACTTCAACGATTTGATTTGATTACGAAACACTCTAACAGGTAAATATCTCCACTCCCACTAGTTTTCCTTACACTTTGTATACACCATCATGTCCTCCTTCAAAATCTGCACAGTATCATCAGAACTACATGAATCTAAACAAAAAAAAACAAATCATTTGTTTATCAATTCTTTTCCTAGTTGTTGTGTTCATCAAAAAATCAGTTATGTTAAACAATTTAGGGTTTGTAGATTATCCACAACAGACTCACTTGATAGTACTATTGATATGAATGATGAGGTTATTAGAAAGAAAGAAAGAAGAAATCTTTGGATGAGATTTCGTGGTGTAAAGAAAGTAGAAGAAAAACATGCTTTAAGAGATGAGAAAAAAAAAACCTCTTTTGTATATACTAATAATAATGGGGTTATTAATGATGCTATAGAATTTGCTGTTGATAATGTTTCGATGGATTCGAGTGTGGGGCATTGCAATTCTATCTTGAAACAGCTTGAATGTTGTAATGATGATAAAGCTTTGAGCTTTTTTGAGTGGATGGGTAACAATGGGAAGTTGAAAGAAAATGTCGTGGCGTATAATGTAGCACTTAAGGTATTGGGAAGGAAGGAGGATTGGGTGGCGGCAGAGGGGTTGCTTCAACAAGTGATTAATGATTCAGGGGGTCGACTTAGTTTTCAGGTTTTTAATACGCTGATATATGCTTGTTATAAGAAGGGGTATGGGGATTGGGGAACGAAATGGTTTCGCTTGATGTTGGAAAATGGGGTCCGGCCAAATGTTGCTACATTTGGTATGTTGATGAGTCTTTATCAAAAGAGCGCTAATGTTGCTGATGCAGAATTTGCGTTTCGGCAGATGAGGAGCTTTAAACTGCAATGTCAATCTGCTTACTCGGCTATGATCACTATATATACTCGTCTGGGTTTATATGATAAATCAGAAGAGATAACTGGGTATATGAAAGAAGATAGAGTGGTTCCGAATATGGAGAATTGGTTGGTTCAGCTGAATGCTTATAGCCAACAGGGAAAGTTAGAGGAGGCTGAAGGGGTATTGATGGCAATGCGAGAAGCTGGGACTTCACCAAATATTGTTGCATATAATACATTGATCACTGGTTATGGCAAAGTTTCGAATATGGATGCTGCACAACTTCTATTTCATAACCTTACAAACGTTGGATTGGAACCCGATGAGACAAGTTACCGGTCTATGGTTGAAGGTTGGGGTAGATCAAACAATTATAAGGAGACAAAGTGGTACTATGAAAAACTTAAAGAAGCAGGTTTCAAGCCTAACTCCTCGAATTTTTTTACAATTATAAACTTGCAAGTGAGGAATAGGGATGACGAGGGGGTCATAGCGACTCTCAATGATATGAGGATGATGGGGTGCCAATATTCTTCGATCATTAGTAGTGTCTTGCAGGCTTATGAGAAGGTTCGAAGGGTAAACAAAGTGCCTTTGGTTTTGAGAGGTTCTTTTTATAGTCATGTTTTGGTCGACCAAACTTCCTGTTCAATATTAGTCATGGCGTATGTGAAACATCATTTAGTCGATGATGCTCTGCAAATTCTAAAGGAAAAGAAATGGAGGGATAACATATTCGAGGACAACTTGTACCATTTGTTAATTTGCTCCTGCAAAGAGTCTGATCATCACGAGGATGCAGTAAAAATATTTACTCAGATGCCCACATTTGAGGCCAATCCTAATTTGCACATAGCTTGCACAATGATGGACATCTATGGTTTCATGGGTAGATTTAATGAAGCAAAAGACCTTTATTTGAAACTGAAATCTTCAGGTGTTGCTTTGGATATGGTTACGTATAGCGTTGTTGTGAGAATGTATGTCAAATCTAAGTCATTAAAAGAGGCTTCTTTGGTTTTATATGAAATGGAGAAGCAGAAGGAGATTGTTCCAGATGTTTTTCTGTTCCGTGATATGCTTCGGATTTATCAACAGTGTCGTATGCAACAAAAGTTGGAAGAAATATATTACCAGATATTGAAAAGCGGTATTACATGGGATCAAGAAATGTACAACTGTGTCATAAATTGTTGTTCACGTGCCTTACCTGTGGATGAGCTTTCTAGGGTTTTCGATGAGATGCTTCAACGTGGTTATGCACCAAACACTATTACTGTTAATGTTATGCTTGATATGTATGGAAAAGCTAGGCTCTTCAAGAAGGCTAAGAAAGTGTTTTGGATGGCCAGAAAACGGGGTCTAACTGACGTGATCTCCTACAACACTATTATAGCTGCCTATGGTCGAAACAAAGATTTAAAGAATATGAAAACAACTGTTCGAAAAATGGAATTTCATGGGTTTTTGGTTTCCCTTGAGGCTTACAACTGTATGTTAGATGCTTATGGGAAAGAAGGCGAAATGGAAAAATTTAGAGATGTGCTACGGAGGTTGAAAGAATCAAGTGTTGTTTCGGACCATTATACGTACAATATACTAATCAATATCTATGGGGAGAAGGGGTGGATTGAAGAAGTTGCAGAGGTGCTGGTAGAACTTCAAGAATGTGGGTTAGGACCTGATTTGTGCGGTTACAATACATTAATAAAAGCATATGGAATTGCAGGAATGGTTGAAAAGGCCGTTGCTTTGGTGAAAGAAATGAGGGATAGCGGGATTGAGCCAGATCAAATAACCTATTCTAATCTGATTGCTGCGCTTCAAAAGAATGATAATTTCCTCGAGGCTGTTAAATGGTCTTTGTGGATGAAACAGACAACCATGGAGACTCCAAGATGCTGATTTTGTTTCTCGGACAACTCGATGTACCTCTGCACTTGTTTCATATTTGATTCAATGACAAACAAGCTGCAGAATTCTTAAATAAGTCATCTATTTTTGTGTTTCCCTTGAACTAATTTCCCCTCCTGAGAAAGTGTGACTGGTAATAGTGTTATAGCAGACTAACTGCTGTTTGTAATTCTGCATCATTGAATTGTATGTAGTAAATAGTTGTTATATACAATTGTTCATAACCTCATGAGTCAAAATAGATTCCTCTATAGTAGTTGTTTTCTAACTTGGTATATTCTTGTACATCCATTTTTTGGAAAATGACTTGTTATTGATGTGGCAGCCGGGCAGGGTGCACTTTTTTTGCATTGTCTGGAGTTCTAAATTGCACTATTGGCTTCCTAAGTTTGTATAGAAAATGGCTATAAGGTATGACCTTCCCTCAGCTAATTGCTCTGTATCTTTTTCTTTTATTCTGTTTGTACATTTCATGTAGTGTGAATTATATAGGGAGAATCTTTATGAGATGTGTAAGTTTCTTAAAGAAATAGTAAATCATAAAATATACCAGAAATGAAAATATTATATGATTTTATTGTTATTGGAAGTTGTTAAAGTTTTTTGAGTTTAAAAGTTAAACAATAGTTTGATCAGTTTCCAAGTAAAAAAATTTCTATGAATTGATAGTATTAGATTTGTTTGTTTCTCTCATGCTTTCTTCCTGCCTTTTTAGAAAGAGAGAAGAGAGAGAGAGAGCAGTTGAATTGATGAACCATGAGTAAAAACAGGCTTCTTGTTTTAATCTGTGAACCCTTTCAATGGATTCAAATGCTTTGTAAAGAACTAAACACAAGTTTTGTTTTAGGAGTAGTAACCGTTTACGGTTTCAATCAGGGTTTCTCAGGATCATTATTTAGAGTAGTTTCAGACTATTATTGGAAAGATGTTCAGAAGATTCAACCATCAACAGTTCAGTTATATGTAGGGTTCTATTACATTCCATTGATTATGAAACCAGTGTGGGGACTATTAACAGATATTTTTACAGTCAACGGTTATCATCGTCGACCTTACTTCGTTATATCTGGTATTTTAGGTGTTGCATCGGCATTGAGTGTTGCTTTGGTTAATGTTCAGTTCATGCCAGCTTTTATGGCTTTGATTTGTCTTATTGGGGTCACGGCGAGTATGGCAATTGCCGATGTTACCATCGACGATTGTATTGCTAAAAATAGTATTCAAATGCCGTCGTTGGCATCCGATATGCAGAGCCTTTGTGGGTTTTGCACCTCTGTTGGTGCCTTGATAGGGTTTTCTACGAGTGGTATGTTTGTTCACCAGTTAGGAGCTAAGGTACTTGACTAACTCCTCATTTACAAACCCTAATTTTTCTCTGAATTTGAATGATTTAGGGTGTGTTTGGTTTGTGTTGCTGCATTTCATGTGTTCTGACATTAGGTTTAATTTGGGAATGTAAACATTGACTGCCCTGTCATATGATCAGAAAGAGCGAATCAAACACACCTCTAAACCGTCTTTTCTGCTTTTGTTGAATTTGAATGTGCTGTGAATTACAGGGAGCTTTGGGTTTATTAGCATTTGCACCTGCATTATTGATAATGCTAGGGTTTTTCATTTATGAGTTGAGGAGTAGTAGACCTTCTAATCAGAAGTTAAGAACTCCGACATGTTTTTAGCAATAATCTATGTTATTAAGTCTCAATGATCTTTACTCTGACGTCCTACTTGCCTACTGAACACAGGCAACAATGGAGAAAGTGGGGGGCGCAATGAATGGGATGTACAAAACCATAAAGTACCCTCAAGTTTGGAAACCATCACTTTATATGTATCTATCACTGGCTTTGAGTATAAGCACTCATGAAGGGCAATTCTACTGGTACACTGACCCTAAAGCTGGCCCTGCATTCTCTCAGGTACATCGTTGCATACTCTCCCGCTGCAATAATATTACTCTTGATAAGCATAGCTATAGGTTTCGTATGTGGTGTAATATCATATTATCATGCATCGCCTAAGCAAGTAGTTACCCTCAAGGTCCATCTTGCACCCATATGTTATTTAAGCCTTTGGATAGTTGAGTTGTGTTCTAATCACTGACCTAAAGCAACACCCTGTACCCTGGGCTAACATTAACTAAAGTGAGACGGACAGTATTGATACACCGTACACGTAAGGGGTGGGTCGGATATTACATGCTAGTACATCATTGAGGAGCGAAGGATCAAAACTTAAACATCATAGTAATTATTTGTAATACATATAAATGTATCTTTATACAAAGGAAAACCAAAAGAAAGAATGAATGATATGCAGATGATTTTTTGTCTGAATAATGCTTCATGTTATATTGATGCAGGAATTTGTTGGGATGATCTATGCAATTGGTGCAGTAGCTTCTATTGCTGGGGTTCTAATCTACCACAAACTATTAAAAGACTACTCTACTTCTTCAGGAAGTTACCCTTTTTCGCGCAACTTCTCTATGGCTTCTCAGGAATGCTTGATCTAACTTTTGTACTACGGTGGAATAAAACTAGGTATTCCCGATTATTTCTTTGTAATCTTTGAAGAATGTGTTTCAAGGATTGTTAGTAGAATACGATGGATGCCCATGATTGTGCTAAGCACTAAGCTGTGTCCTTTGGGAATTGAAGGGACATTTTTTGCTCTGTTGATGTGCATTGACAGTTTGGGTCAACTTTCTTCAAAATGGTCTGGTGGATTAGTTCTTCATCTATTTCATGTTACCAGAAGTGATTTTACTAATTTATGGTTAGTGATGCTCATTAAGAATTCTTTGAGGTTTGCTACCCTGGCATTGATTTTTCTTGTCCCTAAAGCGGATCAATATGAAGTTTTGATTCCCCCAGACTTGTTAAAGGGTGAGAACTTAATGAACACAGAAGAGGAAGAGGAAGAAACAATACAACTTGTGGCAATGAATGAGAAAATGGAAGCAATGGAAGGGTCTAGCTTAAGAGTAAGATAGTGCACATAAATTGGCCAGAAGTCCATGACTTCTATCATAACCATGGAGACTTCAAGATGCTCTGGTAACTCGGTGCACCTCTTCATGATTGGTTCCAAGACAAATAAGCTGCAGAGGGTTTTGGAATTTTCCTTGGCTGTGGCTACATTATATGAGGGTACATTATTGCCAAGATCAAATGCTATATTGTATCTCTTAGCTATAATCTAGCTTTAAGCCAAGCTTTAGCTAGTGGGTGCTAGAGATGTGCAACACTCACTAGTCAAGAGATGGGTTTCCCTAAAGTGGCATTTTGGATCTACCATTTAAGCTTAATATTTCTGTTTTCTGAGTGATGGATCCAAATTCTACTTTACGGAAATTGAATCATAGCACCACGCCACAACATGGTATTCTTATTATTTTTTGGTTTGGCTACAGCTCTACTATTACAGCTCAGAGGTATGCATCATATGGCTTTGCTC
Organism: Papaver californicum; assembly: GCA_023531435.1. Lineage (NCBI taxonomy): Eukaryota > Viridiplantae > Streptophyta > Magnoliopsida > Ranunculales > Papaveraceae > Papaver > Papaver californicum. The sequence continues at coordinate 11,132,398 of JAJJMC010029784.1, forward strand.
CAGTGTTGACAATAGTTTGATCAGTTTCAAAGTAAATTTACAATAAAATTCTGTAACTGATAGTATCAATTCTACAACAGAAGTATGATTTTTACAATAAAATTTACAGCTTGGGTGTAAACTTTTGGTCTTTCAACCTTAACTTTGGAACTTAACGTTTTGTTATTCGTTCAAACAGATATTGAAACAATCACCATCACCGCATCAATCCAATGATATAGTTTAATTGAGAAAGCTACAATATGATCAAGAATCAGCATGCTGCGCAGATAAGTTCGGCATGGCACTTCCTGACAGGAAGGCCTTAACCAGTGTGAGTGCAAGTTTAGGTCTGTGTAGAGGGACTTCATGGCCTGCTCCTCTCACCGAAACAAACGTCAGACCTGTATAACCTTGAGTCCATCCTCCAACCTATTGTGGTTTAGCATACAAAATATTGTTTCAGCAAACACATGAGTGTCCTAGACAAAATAAGTCAAATTCCAGTACAAAATGTTTTGGAATTTCACTTGTTTTCTTTCCCAGAGACAGGATACTGTGGTGGTTGGTAGTTACCTGGCCATCATCGTACCAAGCACGAAACGGAGAAACAGTTGGAAGCTTGAGGGCATCTATGCTGTACCTTGTAGAGGTAATAGGGACTACAGCATCTGTATCACCACTGTCGCATAATTAAAGTGATTGAGAGTGTTAGGATGATAGGTTCATGATTCTCTACAGAGCTAATTCTATTGGGCATTTCACTAGATCCTCGGCAAACTTTTCCCCCTCATATAAGAAAAACGAGATTACAAGGTACACTGACAATCTAGGTTCAAAATCCGAGCATACCGAGCCTATACATAGGCTCAAGTCTCAACTGAGAAGAAACCCTATTTGTACATTCATGCAACCTTTAAGCTAGCGGAAACAACAGCATAGAATAAGAAGTACCTGAACATCCAAATCCGAAGCCCCTCTTTTATGAGCTCTTTGTAAATGTGTAGCACCGACCTGGGTGAATCCTTCCAAGTGTCATCATTTACTTCATCACTGCAGAACAGAATTACCAAAATGCACGATGTAACAGATGTAGTAGTAGGACCAAAAAGATCGCTCATGAAACAGATGAATATAATCATCATTTCCAAAAAGAAAACGCAAGTAGTGTATGCAGTTTCCTTCATTTTCCAAATTACAAGATGGCAAATTTAAATTACATTTAAGGAACCATACTGCCAGTTTTTTTTAAAACGGATCCATATCTCTATAGGAGTTTCTGTGATCATACCTGCAAGTCTTCCATTTAGTTGGTGCAACTGCTGGATTTACATGAAGTGCCTTTTGAACCTCAGGTAAATTGAAGTAAACTGTTGAGTCAGCTTCAGTGCAAGGATCATACTTCTCACCCAAGCGTGCAACCGGCTATAAAAATTTATTCCACCATAAACTTTAATAAGCTAATATGCTAAAAAAATGTTAACAATTATAACTGAATAATTTGGAACCAGCAATGTTTAAAGAGTATCATACTTCACATTGATACTTACATGAAATCTTCTCCTGAAGTGATTTAAAAACTGTCCGTTGCCTGTAGCTGTGCAGGAAGGGGTGTAAATGCTGTATGCATCGATGTTTCCAAATTCCTTGTCAGCAACATCAAGAATCTTATTGCATTCAGATGAGGGATGAATAACTGATTCAGAGTCACAGTTAGCATTCAACAGCTTGTAGGTTTGATCAGATATCAAACCGGTAGACCACAAAAATTGGAAAAGACCTAATTGATCATGGTAATCATCAGTTACAGCATTCCCGACCTGCAGTAGACAATAATATAATTCTCAGTTCATCTTTCTAGTGCAAAGATACCCACACCCCAAATCCTTCAAGCAAATCCATCTTACCATGTAGCCCTTTAGATTAATCGACTTATCCCCGGATTTTTTATAATGCTTCACAATAGCTTCGGCTAGCTGCGGAACATAATGTCCTAAAACAAAGATTCCAACACTAGTAATGGTAAGTTACATTACAAGATACTCTGAAATGGATCACTAAGCAGTATAGTGTTCCATCAAAAATAATAGCAGTTGTGTTCATGGTATGACATAGAACAATGTGAAAACATAAACAATTGACCATATTGACATGAAGAAAGCTGATGAATTAAGGATTCTTCATCAAACCTGCATAGCTCTCTCCACTGAGATAGAACTCTCTTCCTTTATATTGGGGAAATCTCTCTAGCCAATTAGATAGAAATGCTAATGAATCTTGGGCTGAATAAACAAACGAAAACAAGAATATACAGTAGTAAGAACATGACTTTTTTTTCTTCCGAGTATCAATAAAGAGAAAAACCAATGTCAAACGAGGATTGTTTCGTTATACCAGTACTCGCATCTCCATTATTCAGCAAATCTTCGGATTTGTTTGAATAGGAGTAACCAACCCCCACTGGAGAGTCGAGGAATAATACATTGGCCACTGCATATTGACACAAGTACAGCTAATCATAAGTTTACAGGAAATCCAACGAGCTAAGGAATTACAATTGTTTCAAATTTAAAATCAAGGGCAAGGCTGATTAGTAAAGCGTAAAATCACGGAAATGTGTGATGCGGCGGGTTCCTAAAATAAGTAGACCTATAAATTGTATCATAAAAGACTAGATCCTATGAAAGCACAACCAAATAGCTACCTTTCAATCCAGGCAATAGTATAGAGACTGGGAAAAGGAAGGGATTTTTCATACCTTGATTCCAAGAGTAAGGATTTTGATAAAGGGTCTTCCCATCAGGTTTAATATGAAAAGGACCAATCTCCTCTGCCTCTCCATATGCAATAGAAGAGCAACCAGGACCTACAGAAATATCAATTCTTCATTTATGTCACAAGCACCACCACAACACCCTAAAATTTGCAAAATGAAAAAACAAAACAAAAAACCCAAGTCCTTAAATCTGCAAAAGATGTTAAATTGAAGTAGTAATAATAACAACTGACCTCCATTGAGCCAAAGAAGAAGAGGTTTTGAAGATGGGTTTTCAACAGCTTCAAAGAACCAATAAAACAAAGCCTTCTCTTTATTAACATTCACATACCCAGAATAATGTGCAAAATTAACATCAAAAGATTGTCCTGGTAATTTATACACTCTATCCATATCTTTACTACTACCACTAACACTCTGAATATCAAGAACTAGACTATACAGAACCAAAACAAACACAAAAAAACTTGATCTTTTCATCATATTTCTTCAAATGTTTGGCTAATTTTAGTTGGATTCTTCAAAATCAAGTTTTTTGTTTTATTTATAACTGGTGGCTGGTGGGTTCTTTTTCACTGGTTAGAATCTTGAAGAGACTTGAAGTGACACGTTCTAAGCGTGCGTTGAATGATTGCTGTCATAATTTTTTTTTTCTGTTTTTGGGATAACGAGTTACAGTTTATCGTTATTACCTTGTGATTGGTTATCTATCTCGCATGTCTTGAATCTAGATTTTGACTTTTGATTATCATTGACTGGTGGATTTTGGGCATTCATACAAATTGTTCACAACTCTTGACACTGTAGCCATTCTTGTTTTCACTCGAGCTATTAGTAACAGCAAGTACGATTTTGCTTTTTGTTGTAAAGCCACATCCTTATGCAATCTACTTATTGTTTTATGTCACAACATTCATGGATGTTATGAAGTAGCAATTCATGAAGATAAAAAACATGAAACAGCTCAATCCAGTCCCTCACAGAAATAGAAAGATAAGTGCACTGAAATTAGCAAGAAGTCCATGACTTCTATCAGAATAATCATCTGGATTATCACAATTGCTTATCATAAAGCTCATGCACAACAATTTTAACATTCTTTCGAGTAAATGATGACTTGAAATTTAGATTGGGTCCTTCCATCTCAATGTGCTTAGGTTGGTTCGATTTATAAGATACTCTTTGCTTTGGTCTTCCAAAATGCTTTGATTATTTGTTCAAATAGATATTAGCAACAATCACCATCACCCCCATCAATCCAATACTGTTGTTTAATTGAGATGCATATAGGAAAGCTACAATGTGATCAAGAATCGGCATGCTGCACAGATAAGTTTGGCATGGCACTTCCTGACAAGAAGGCCTTAACCAGTGTGAGTGCAAGTTTAGGTCTGTGTAAAGGGACTTCATGACCTGCTCCTCTCACGGAAACAAACGTCAGACCTGCGTAACCTTGAGTCCATCCTCCAACCTGTTGTGTTTTAGCATACAAAATATTGTTTTAGTAAACATACGAGTGTCCTAGACAAAATAAGTAAAGTTCCAAGTACAGAATGTTTTAGAATATTTTCTTTCCCAAGAAAAAGATAGTGTAGTGGCTGGTAGTTACCTGGCCATCATCATACCAAGCACGAAACGGTGAAACAGTTGAAAGGTTGAGGGCATCTATGCTGTACCTTGTGGAGGTAACAGGGATTACAGCATCTGTATCACCACTGTCGAATAAAAGTGATTGAGAGTGTTAGGATGATAGGTTCATTATTCTTATTATAACCACTACAGAGCTAAATCTATTGGGCTTTCACAAGATCATCGGCAAACTTTTCACCCTTGTATAAGAAAAACGAGATCACAACGTCCACTGACAATCTAAGTTTAGCATACAAAGCCTATATAATATTTACAGACCTTGAAATAAACTCAGACTTAAGCTAAGAATCATATACAACCACTTCTAACACGCCCAAAAGTTAAATACTCCTCCATCCAACAGACGCAGAGAAGTTTGCTACATAGTCTCAACTCAGAAAAAACCGTATTGTACATTTATGCAACCTTCAATTGAGCGGAAACAACAGTATAGAATAAGAAGTACCTGAACATCCAAATTCGAAGCCCCTCTTTTATGAGTTCTTTGTAAATGGGTAGCACCGACCTGGGTGAATCCTTCCAATTGCCATTAATTTTATTACTGCAGAACAGAAACACCAAAATTCACGTTGTTACAGATGTAGTAGTAGTAGGGTCTACAACAGATAGCTTGTGAAACGGATTAATATAATCATCATTTCCAAAAAAGAAAACACATTGAAGTGTACACAGTTTCCTTCGTTTTTACAAATTAAAAGATGGCAAATTTAAATTACGTTGAGGAACATTACTGCCAGTGTCTTTGAAATGGATCCAAATATCTGTAGGAGTGTCTGTGATCTTACTTGCAAGTGTTCCATTTAGTTGGTGCAACTGCTGGATTGACATGAAGTGCCTTTTGAACCTCAGGTAAATTGAAGTAAACTGTTGAGTGAGCTTCGGTGCAAGGATCATACTTCTCACCCACGCGTGCAACCGACTATAAAAATTTATTCCACCATAAACTTTAATAAGCTAATATGCTAGAAAAGTGATAACAATTATAACTGAATAACATGCAAGGGATGTTTAAAGTGTATCATACTGCAAATTGATACTTACATGAAATCTTCTGCGGAAGTGATTTAAAAACTGTCCGTTGCCTGCAGCTGTGCAGGAAGGGGTGTAAATGCTGTATGAGTCGATGTTCCCAACTTCATCGCTAGCAATCTCAAGAATCTTATTGCATTCAGATGAGGTATGGATAAATGATTCAGAGTCACACTGCGCATTCAACAGCTTGTAGGTTTGATCAGATATCAAACCGGCAGACCACACAAATTGGAAAACACCCAAGTGATCATGGTAATCATCAGTAAGAGCATTCCCAACCTGCACTAGACAATAATATAATTTCAGTTCATCCTTCCAATGCAAAATACCTACACTCCAAATCCTTCAAGCAAATCCATCCTACCATGTAACCCTGTAGATTGATTGACTTATCCCCGGTTGTTTTATGATGCTTCACAATGGCTTCAGCCAGCTGAGGAACATAATGTCCTAAATCAAAGATTCCAACACTAATAGTGGTAAGTTCTAATACAAGATACTCTGAAATGGATCACTAAGCACTTGACCAGTTTACTATTCCATCCAAAATAATAGCATTCGTGTCCATGGCATGATATCAAACAATGCCATAACATAAATGATTAACCATATTGATATTAAGATAGCTGATGGAATCAAGGAATCTTCATCAAACCTGCATAGCTCTCTCCACTGAGATAGAACTCTCTTCCTTTATATTGGGGAAATCTCTCTAGCCAATTAGATAGAAATGCTAATGAATCTTGGGCTGAATAAACAAACGAAAACAAGAATATACAGTAGTAAGAACACGACTTTTTTTTCTTCCGAGTATCAATAAAGAGAAAAACCAATGTCAAACGAGGATTGTTTCGTTATACCAGTACTCGCATCTCCATTATTCAGCAAATCTTCGGATTTGTTTGAATAGGAGTAACCAACCCCCACTGGAGAGTCGAGGAATAATACATTGGCCACTGCATATTGACACAAGTACAGCTAATCATAAGTTTACAGGAAATCCAGCGAGCTAAGGAATTACAGTTGTTTCAAATTTTAAAATCAAGGGCAAGGCTGATTAGTAAAGCGTAAAATCACGGAAATGTGTGATGCGGCGGGTTCCTAAAATAAGTAGACCTATAAATTGTATCATAAAAGACTAGATCCTATGAAAGCACAACCATATAGCTACCTTTCAATCCAGGCAATAGTATAGAGACTGGGAAAAGGAAGGGATCTTTCATACCTTGATTCCAAGAGTAAGGGTTTTGATAAAGGGTCTTCCCATCAGGTTTAATATGAAAAGGACCAATCTCCTCTGCCTCTCCATATGCAATAGAAGAGCAACCAGGACCTAAAGAAACAGCAATTCTTCATTTATGTCACAAGTACCACAACACCCATATCATAAAATTTGCAAAATGAAAAAACAAAACAAAAACCCAAGTCCTTAAATCTGCAAAAGATGTTAAATTGAAGTAGTAATAACAACTTACCTCCATTGAGCCAAAGAAGAAGAGGTTTTGAAGATGGGTTTTCAACAGCTTCAAAGAACCAATAAAACAAACCCCTATCTTTATTAACATTCACATACCCTGAATAATGTGCAAAATTAACATTAAAAGATTGACCTGGTAATTGATACACTCTATCCAAATCTTTACTACCACTAACACTCTGGATATCAAGAATTAGACTATTCAGAACAAAAACAAACACAAAAAAACATGATCTTTTCATCATATTTCTTCAACAAATTTTAGATTGGGTTCTTCAAAAATTGAAGTTTTTTATTTATAACTGGTGGGTTCTTCTTCACTTGTAGGAATCTTGGAAGAGACTTGAAGTAAACTATACACTAAGCCACGTTCTAAGCGTGCGTTGAATATTGCTGACATTATGATTCGTTAGGATAATAACGAATTACAGTTTATTCATTACTGGAGTCTGGACTGGTTTGATTGTGAAATGTGTCCATCTATACTTAACTTGAGTGAAACAAAACCAAAGGGTTCTGATTGGTTATGCGGTTTGGAACCGAGATTTTAAAGATTGATACTGGGGTGAGCATAAGAACCAAACCAGTCAACCCGACCCAATTTATCTGCAGTTTAACGGGTGGACACCGATCCATTTATAGACGGGTTGGATATAGATATATTTTTAAAATCCACTAAATAATAGATTGGGTACGGATGAAAGTCTAGAAATCCATAGAACACCCGCACCCGCTATGTTTAAAGGTAGATAGGAAATTTATAAAATACAAAAGAATATATGTGTATTTTGAAGGTACTATATAACTTTTAATGTTTTCTTTCTAACCTAGTTATGCGATAAAACAAATTTGCAAGCAAGCAACACTGAATATACTCTTTAAATTTTACTTTTAGTTGTGGGGATGATATTATTAAAATTTACATTATTATGTTGTAATAACTTAATATATTCTTTAAATTTCAGTAATCTAATGTTTAAATTAGTATTTTATTAAAATGTCAACTATTTTTATAAACATGAAATTCGTGGATTTATCCAGTCCGTCCACCCGTCCATCTATGGGTCAAATCCGCGGGTGATGGACTGAACACGGATACAAATCTAAAACCTACCATTTTAATGGATTGGATTTGATCCCACCCTTTGCTCACCCCTAATTGTTAGTTCGATATTTCCATTTTATGGGCAAGTGGTCTGTAAATTGGGTTTTATATTTATTTGTAGACCTACCTTTTTTATTTGAGGCCTATTGCCCATTCGGGTGAGAGGGATAAAAGGTATTGAAACTACTAAATTACTCCACTTTTTAAAATTACGTTTATATCCTTTTCTCTCATACTTTCAATCTATTTAGAATAATCTCAAAACTGACTAGAAACTAGATTTTTCTTTTCCAGATTGTTTTTTTTTTAATTTAAATTTTTTGATTTTCTTTTTAATTTAAAAAATTGGCAGATACGACACTTGCATGATGATCTTGATCTATGAAAAACATCAACCAAGAATCGACATATATTATATGGTCGATTATTCTTGATGTTTTTGATCCATAGAGAATATTAATCCGGAATCACTTATCCCTTGTCATGCTTGGTAATGAGTTTTGGCGTAATTATACGTTTGGAGAGTGAAGCACTTTAAGTATTGAAGGGAGATCCAGATAGACATGAGGTCGCAGTAGTGGAGTTGAAGGAGATAAAATGCAAGATAGATGATAGGACAACTACTGTTAACGATCATTTCGATAATAACGTGTCTGGAAAGATGTGGTGAAGATTTTCATATGGGTCCTTGCAAAGGAAAACAAGGTCCTGTTGAACATATATAAAGGAATTTTATTAATAAATGATCGCTATCACGTGAAGTATTCTGGTTTTATTTGCGCGATAGCACGGTCTTATGTAAAACCGGTATGTTATTTTTTTGTTTTTATGGTCGATTGATCATAAAAAGAATACAATTCTCCACAAGTGTCGATCGAAAAAAAACTAAAAATAAATAAAAAAAATTGCATAAAAATACGTCCATAATCGACAGATACGATTCCACGTATGTGTCAATTGTAAAAAATTCAAATTCAAGAGTTCTTTTTTGTAAAAAAATGGTGTCCTTTATCGGCTGATATAAATCCACTTACCAGTCAATTGTAAACCTTAGCATTTTCTTCGAATATTTTGCTCATAATTTCTTCGTCGGATATTGGAATGATCTTATTATTATTGCGTTGAACTCATATTTTCTTTCTTTACAAGATAAAAATAAGAATTCTGGATTTGGATAAGTTCCAATTGGTCTTGGATCTAAGGAAGTAAAGTACTACATGAAAAGATGAATCTAAGGCCAAGTAGAACTAGCTGAAATCTAGGAATTCTTATCTCTATCTTGTATAGAATGAAAATATGAGTTCAATGCAAAAAATAAGGTCATTACGACGTCGGACGAAGAAGTATGACCAAAACAGTTGAAAAAATTCCCAGGTTTACAATCGGCTGATAAGTCGATTATATCAGCCGATTTTGGACATCATTTTTTTACAGAAAACTCTTGAATTTGGATTTTTTACAATCGACACATACGGGGAATCGTATCCACTGACGATGGACGTATTTTTATACAGAAGACTATCGTTTTAAAGTTTTTTTTGTCGATCGACACTTGTGGAGAATTATATGCGCCGATTGTAATAAATCGTCCATAAAAATAAAGAACATATGCCGATTATGGATTGGTGTTTCTCATGAATCAAGGACGTCAAGAACAATCGACTATAAAAATGAAGAACATATGTCGATTTTTGGTTGATATTCTTCATGGATCAAGAACATCAAGAAAAATACGCTATCGTTTAAGTGTTGTACTTGTCGATTGTTCTTGAACCCAAATATTCAAATTTTTCATGTTTCGATGATCAATCATTTCACATATAACATGATTATTTAACTACTAATACGATTAGTTAACACTAATATATCAGAAAAAAATGATTTATTAATAAACATTAATGGATAAAGGGTTTATATAATTACATCAAAATAACCCTATTTTTACTTATCTGTTAGGCCTCAAATTAGCAATGTTTATTTTTGGAATGAAAAATAATTTTATTGGTCAGGTTGAGGTAATAGTAAATACAAAAAAGAGTGTCATGTTTAGATCAAACTTCATATACATGTTTTTTTGAATGAATTGACATAATTCATGTTATATAAAGTTAGCAGATCTTGGGACAACATTAAAATCATTAATAATGTCTATGAATTCGTCTTTTCTTTTTCTAATTTTTTGAATATGTGCTCTGATTCTCCCTGATATCTTTCTAAATGTCTCATAAATTGTTAAGGGTATGTTACTCCAGTTAATTCTGGTTGTGCAGCTAGTTTTTTACTCGATTCGTCGGCATATGCCTCAACAAGTTTCTGACTCGTTGGTATATCACTGGTTGCATTTTTATCCATCCAAAAAACTGGCCGTAGGCATTGACTAAAGTCAAAGGAAAACCTTGAATCCCAGATAACCCAACTTTCTTTGTTTCATCCACTTCAAGCTCTATCTGGTATTGTCGGAATTGTTTATTCCTTCTCCCCAAGATCTTTAATTATTGATTTCCTTAGGGTGACGAGATCATTTGAGACACGTTTCCCTGAGTTTCTTGATTTTACTCTCTTTCTCTTTAGCTTCTTTACCACTATTTTTTCCTCATGGGAAACTCCCCACCACCAGTTCCACCCAATCCTACATCCTCTATCCCTGCAACAAACATTCCTTCTTCACCTCCTCAAGCCATCATGTCTGCTAATGAAAAATTACAACCATGTGTGACTCCAAATCCAATACCTTCTACACCTTTTTTTCCCGACCAGAAGATAACGAATCGAAAACACCACCTTCTTCAACTTCTTCTTCTAAGTTCTTTTCTATAAAATCATCGTCTTCTACAAAAACCAACGCAAAAGAAAAAACAAATACTTTCCATCAAAAGTCATTTTTCCTCTAATGATATTCTGAATTCGAAGGTTCCAAACCACTCAGCAAAAGTTAAAGAAAATAAAAAAATAATCTCATCAACATCCCCATCAAGAAAATAAACTTTTTCACCTTACATAAAGGATGCATAACCCCATGCAAACTCACCAAAAGCACTGCTTGACAGTCAAAGTACTAGGAGGAAATACCACGTACCATATACTCAAAAATTCTCTAACCAAAAGATGGTATCCCCTTCGTTTTCAACACCTTGGGACAATCCCTCACACTAAATTTCCAACTTACTATGTTATACAGTGAAAATAAGCAAATCACAAACCTTGGACTGCCGGGAATCTAGTAGTCCTCTATGAAGATTGGGATGTTTACCTCTCAGATCCTTCAACTTGCTTCAAGTTTGATGTTTTTTGGCTGCAACTACCCAATATTCCCCAATATCCTATCGATGAGAAGGCGATAATGAAACTGATTAAGAAATAAAGATAGGTATTGTGATCACCATGGAGCTCAAGAATAAACCACCTAAGGTGAAGGTTATGATGGATTTAGAAAAGCCTTTTATGCCGGGAGTTCTTCTTGATGTCTCTATGAGGGATTGGATTTAATTCGCTTATGAGAATTCCCTCTTCTATGTTTTCTCTTTGGTTTTCTTGGGCATATATACAGAGAGTGTCACAACCTCACAAACTCAGATCAATCTAGATTGGAGCTACAGTTTCCAGGGTTTCCTTTCTGGAGACTTAATGCTAAAATGAAAGCTCCAGCTCTAAAACTTCCTCCTCCTAGTTTTGTTGTACCCTCCATACATTCTTTGCACTATTTTAGATAGCTTATCTTTTGTTATGAGATCTTATTCGAATCACTTTGAAAACATATCGGAAAAACAAGGAGAATCTGAGTTTATGGATGGTTCTGGTGCTGCTCCTGTGGATGGTTTTACTATTGGTTTATTCTTCTACAACCACGGCAAAGATCAGTTTAGGGTTTCCGAGTCAACTAGCCAAAACCTGTTCCGAATCAATTGGCGGCTAGTATGACTATGCAGAGACTTAGATGGAATTCTACACCTATCTCTGATACTGATAGATATTATGGTGTACGCCAAACCTCTAATCAGCAGCCGTATTCTCAGTACAAAGAGAAAGGCCTGGCAGACCCACCATATCAGCAGACTAAAAGTGAAAGGAATGTTGGTTTGCACTCGTCTTCAGAGGGACCCAAATATGACACCTTCTCTTTCCCAAAAGAAAATTATATCAGTTTCACCATACCTGTATTTTCAGAGAAAGGCATAGAGAGGTTTAGAAATCTCGAGACCCACCAATCCTGCATGGTACTCCAGTCCACCAACAAATCACTATAGTGTGTTTGTAATAGTGGTAAATAAAGTTCGTTCAAGACTTGTGAAGATTTGTTTTAAAATCTAATTTCTAAGACTAAAAATAGCAAAACTCAAATAAAATTATTAACAAAGTTGAGAGAGAACTGAGGCTAGGATTCCACTATTTTCTAATTTTTAAAGTGATTAAATTCAATAATTATAACTATGACATTCTAACATTTAATTTGATTCTAAAATTTTGGAACAAGTAGATTTTCAGAATAACAATTGTATAACAAAAACATGGAACATCTAAAACCTAGGCCAAATCATGTACCATCTAACGAAATCATAATTGCTTAACAAAAATCATTAAATCAATTTTTAACCAAGGAAATTAATCATAAATGAATTGCATAAATTAATTAAATAAATATTACCACATAATCTTTAAAAAATTTGCGTCCTCCGTCACCTCAGAGATGGGGTTTAGCTTCTCATTGTATTGGAAAAACCCTCAGAAATATATTTTATAGCTCAAAAGGTGCTTACAATGGTGAAATAATAGTAACACAAGAGATTTGATACGCTTATAAGCGTTATAGAGAAGTGTTCTCTGTGTTACAGAAGAAAGAACAGAAAACAGGAAGAAAGAACGGACTACAGGTGATGTTGAAATACGACTGCTTCAGCAACACTATCAGCGACGTTTCTATGAAGCCTTATGTTCTTCATCTTCTCTTTCACTAGCAGAAAAAAATATTTTTCCTGGATTGTTTCTGTCGATCTCTGGATACCTTCTCTACGTATCCTAAGCTCCCCCACATACTCTCTGATCACTCCATGATCTTCGACACTCTTTTATACACCCATAACATCTCCCAAATCTTCACATTTAATCTTCACAGAATTATCTTTTAAATGAGAATAATATCCGGGAATAAAAACTCTTCAATTTTCACGTAAATCTCAGAAGATATGTTGATTCTTTCACGTATCTTTTGGTTATGTATATATGGCTATGATATTCTCTGATTTTAATCCCATAATCACGTGAAAATATCAATCAAAATCAATACAGAATATTCACGTATTTGAAATGATTTTTCCGCCTATTTTAAAATTTGAATTAAGTGAGGTGGGTGCCCTCATCCAATGTACCGGTGCCTTTAACACTTTTTGGGTGCCTTTAGTAGTTTTTCGAGCCAATTTTTCCAACAATGTTTATTTTCCGGAAATACCTATAAAAACACAATATTGTTAAAATGAGTTCCAACATTATAAAAGTTGAGAGCAAATTAGACACAAAAATGTGTCTATCACACTACTGGGGCTCCGTCACCTGAACTGGATCCACATCAAAACCATCTACTTAAATTCTCCACCCCTCAGTATGCCAATTTTTTGAACACCTTCCTCCAATCCCCTGCAGATGAAGTCCAACTCAAAATTCAAAAAAATCATGGAAAACCTACAGTGTTAGTTAACCATTCAGCTCAACCTAACAAACCTTCTAATACCAGGAAAACTCTGCGAACCTACGAGAGAAGAGTGTTTAAGAAACCACAAGAACTGCCGACACACCTCCATATTCCCTCAACACCTGATTTTGCAGCTCAACCCTCCACCTCCAAAAACAAGGAAGTTTATTTCACTTTCCAGTCTCCCTCCACAATCATCCAGGTCACAACAGCTTGGTATTGAAATCCCAATTTATAGACCAAAGAAAAATCAATCCCCCAAATCCAAAACTCGTATCACAAATGGATCAAATAATTCTCCACACTGACACTCACTTGAACACTCACCAACCTACCAGAATCAACCACCTGCTTCCTCTATTGCTCCTTTGGCTCCACATGGCGTCAATCCTGCTTGGAAAGTTTCAATTGAAGAAGAGATTGGAGCCAAAGCACCATCTAGTTTGTGAGTTGTTGGCAAGGACCAACACTTACAAGAAGAATGAATTTCATATCTTGGAACTGTCAAGGGATTCACAACTATAAAATTGCGTGAGTATAAACGAAATTTCAGTTTAATTTTGTTGTTTTTATCTGAAACTTTGGCTACAAAAGAACACATGTATAAGGTGCAACTAGTGTTAGCTTTTGATTAAAAAAATTCTATTTTTTATAATGGGCACAAAGGGGGTCTCTACCTTATGTGGAATGATCAACTTCAAATCTAAGTGTTAGTTTCTAATGAAAGCATCCTCCATGTGTATATAACTCCTCAAATACCAAAATCTCCTTGGTTTTTTTCCGGCATCTACGGTCCTCCAAATCCTGCTGCAAGATGGGATTTTTTGCAAAACTTCCACAATTTCACCCCACCAAATTGAACACCCTGGTTACTAATGGGTGATTTTAATGAAGTTCTTAATCAAAGTGAAAAAAAAAGGGTGGAAAACCTGTTGCCGCCAATCAAGCCTTCTATTTCAAAAACCTAATCAATGATTTGGGCCTCATCGACCTGGGTTTTTAGGGTGAGCCGTTCACTTGGCTAACAAACAAACTGGGGACAACTTCATTCTAGAAAGATTAGACAGATGTTTGGCTTCACAATTTTGGCTGGAAACCAAACCTCATGCTCTTGTCAACCACTTTCCTATTGCATCGGATCATGTTCCAATTATCCTCAAAGAAAAAGCAATTTCTAAACAAAGAAAGAAGACCTTCAAAGTTGAACATCTATGGTTTTTACACCCACAAATGCTAGATATTGTTATTCAAGCTTGGAATAATTCAAATACTTATGATGGAGGACTCAATCTTCATTTCAAAATGGTTCATACTGCATCGGCATTACAAAATTGGCACAAAAAAAACTTTTGGTCATCTTCCAACACTTATCAAGGAAGCGAAATTTCAAATCTCTTTGGCGCAATCGAAATGTGCCATCACTTCTGGGGAAGAATTAAAATTCTGGATTGAATATGAGAAACAAACAAGGAATTCCCACTTAGTCATAGCACACTACCAAGAAATTTGTTGGAAACAAAGAGCTAGGATTGAGTGGCTGAAAAATGGTGATCTTAATGCAACTTTCTTCCATACTGCACCCATAATTTGTAGAAGCTCCAATTCCATCCAACAACTTCAAGATGCCAACAATGAATGGATCCAAGACCCTAAGCAGATAACCACAATGACCATCCAACATTTCGAGGACCAGTACATGGCACCACCAACCACCATTGATATGAACTTATTCAGTTGCATTTCCCCTAGACTCTCAGATAGAAACAAGAATTTGTTGTTCCTAAAGCCCACTGCGGAAGAGATTAAAATGGCATTTTTTTATATTGGGTCTGACAAAGCTCCATGCCCAGACGGCTATACCAGTAAGTTTTTCAAGTTCTTCTGAGACACTACCAAATCTGAAATCATAGAGGTGGTAAACAACTTTTTCGACACTGCATGCCTTCCATATCCTCAGAATCATACAAACATCATGTTAATCCCAAAAGTAGACAATTCGGTTAATCAGGTCAATTCATATCTATTGGTCCATGCAATGTTTTTTTACAAAATGATTGTTAAACTCCTTGTGAAAAACTCAGATCAATGCTTCAATTCATTATTAGCCCATTTCAAAGTGTTTTTGTGCCAAATAGAGCCATTTATGACAACATCTCCCTAGATGCTGAACTTTTCCATCACATAAGAACCTCCCCACCAACTTCAACCCTAAAAATTGCATTAGAACTAGACATTCAAAAAGCATATGACAGTCTAGATTGGGGTTTCATTAAACAAAACCTCACTGCCTTGGGTTTCCCATATCACTTTATCAAATTGGTCATGAAATGTATCACTTCAGTGTCATATTCTATCAATATTGATGGCTCCTCTCAGGGACACATAAGGGCTCAAAGGGGGCTTCGGCATGGAGACCCACTATCCCCATATGTGTCCATTTTATGTGCAGAGATTTTATCCACAAACCTTGTTATCCATGCACATCAAGGACACATCAAGGGACTGAAATTTTCCAGAAAAGCTCTAGAAATCCTTCATCTTATGTATGCTGACGATATCCTCATCATTTGCGCTACAGATCAGCTGTCTTGCATTAGACTCAAATCCATCTTGGACTCCTACTGTTCTTCATCTGGGCAAAAAATAAACAATGCCAAGTCCACTATCATCCATCACCCAAATACCCCTCAACCTACTAAAGACTGGCTCACTAACTTTTTCAACATACCCAACACCCACATTCCACCAATCTACCTTGGAGTCCAGTTCAATCATGGTAGGCCTTCCCCAAACATTTTTTGCTCAACTTCTACATCGTATCGAAAGAAAGGCCAAGAGATGGATGGAAAAGTGCCTAAACCAAGCCGGAAGACTAGTTCTTATCAAGACATCTATATCCCCTACAACAAACCACTTTATGCAAACTCAACTTCTTCCTACTCACATTCACCAGAAGATTAATCAAATTGCAAGAAACTTTTTGTGGGGGCATGATACTGAGGACTAGGAAAAGTTAATCAACCGATGAGAGAGGCAGGACTGGGATCATAGCTAGCAAAAAGCATAACTATGCTCTTCTTGTAAAACGGGCATGGAAAATTCTAGATCAGGATGATGTAATATGGAGTTCGTTCTGTAACAAACACTACTTGGATACCCATCAACTAATCCAAAATCTTTTAGCCCCTAAACCGACAGCGAGTAAATTTTGGAAAAACCTTTGCAAGATATTCCCCTTTATCCTGGCCCACTGCGCCACTCAAAAAGGTGATGGTACCACAACAATGATTGCAACAAACTGGATACCACCACACTCTCATCCTTTACATAACCATCAGCTTGGAGTAAGCACTCTAATTGACAAATTATCAAATTCTTGGAATGTCCCTCTCATAAGGCAGTTTTTTTACTTGGAAACGACCCAAAAAATCCAAACCATTCATCTCCCATCCCGGACAGGAAAATCTGGCCGTTCTAAAAAAACGACAAATACACAACAAAATCTGGATATTGGTTGTTGGCACAAAATGACCACCAATTCTCAAACAATATTCCAATCCATACCAACCTTTCAGGCCCTCAAATCTCAATACCCACCCCGACCAACATTTTGTAACATATTTGGAAATCTAATTGCCCCCAAAAATCAGACTCTTCTTGTGGAAATTCATGAATGAATCTCTATCCACCTTCACAGCCTTTCATAAAAGAAATATCACAACCACCAATTTGTGCCCCATCTGTCACACCCATCCAGAAACAGCCAAGCATCTTATTTTCGACTGTCCTAAAACTCAAATCATTTGGGAGAAAATTTTCACCCACCTATCCAAGCAACCAAGTGGAGATAACCCACCCAATCAACCTTTTTCAGTGCTCCTTCAGATACCAACATTATCAAACACCTTTGTGAATCACCAACAAATCCCCAACCAGCCTCCTACTCAGATAAGGGTACATATCAGCACCGGACAATTCCAACCTTTTCACCTTAGCCCTAACCAACCGCCCATTCCTCAACCCAAGGACCTAAGTGATCTAGTTTAGGAAAATATATCAAAGGAAAATCAAACTTTGTGCTTCTTTACTCTCTGGCATATTTGTCTATCAAGGAATTCACCGGTGTACAACAAAGCTACACAAACAACTGATCAAATTGCACATATTGCAATTCACATGGCAGCAAAATTCAAATGGGTACAATCACAACTACTAGTCAAGTCTCGTTTGAAGAAGAACCCAACCAATTCACAAGGAAGTCCTCACACTCATTCATAGAAGTTGGTTGGACAACTCCCACATACAACTGGCTTAAATGCAACACTAACGGAGCAACAAAAGGAACCTTAGGACCGGCAGAAGCAGGAACCATTTTCATCAATAGTTCAGGAGAAATGATTACAACATCAGCAACACCACTAAGAATTGCAACTCCAATTGTGGCTGAAACTTGGGCTTTTCTCATAGCGACAAAGCAGGCAACATCAAATGGCTGGAATAAAATAGTGTTTGAAACAGAACTAATGCTACTGGTGGAATACATCAACCAAACTTCACCACCCCTGGAACCTATCAGGCATGTTAGCATAAATAGATAAACACCTGCAAGATATCAACCAAAGAAAAATAATTCATACATTCAGAGAGACGAATCAAGCAGCAGATGCACTGGCAAACAAGGCAGTGGAAGAACAAGGAAAAAACTGTTACCATCAACATTTATCTGGACGTATACCAACCCTGTGTTTCTTTCAAGTTTTATTAGGATGACGCTATAGTTCGTAAAGACATGTAAAAGTGTAAGTTGTTTTCTGTTTAATAATATATCTCCTTTTTCAAAATAAAAAAATGTCGGTAGTTGCAACTGGAACAGACGGTGCGGTTATACTTTATTAAGTTACAAGCTTACTGCAACTCCATTGTAGTCCAGCCCGGTTAGGATACCTGGCTTTCACCCAGGCGACCCGGGGGTAAATCCCGGCAATGGAACTTTTTGTATTCCTAATTAGGTGTTTGTTTGGTAACTTTGGTTATTTTACTGAGACGATCTATTATTCTTCTCCTAGTTTGTTTCCAAGTTATACGAGCTGACTACCTCAGTGGTAGGACAGCTCCCCATTATGACTAGTAGTAACCAGATGCAGAGCGCTCTCCCAAGTTTGTGAACAAGGCGGCATATGGTGTGGTATTACTGCTCTTCATATGGTCGCACTTGAGTAGCAAGAAAACTGAAGAACTGGTCTAGTGGCTTAAGGTTTTAAGCATAACTTCGATCCGGAAGTAGCCCGTGTTGATTGATGTTTAATGGTGTTGATTTTGAAATTTTTGAATTTTACAGGAAAATTGCACAAGTGTTCGAATGCTAATGTTTTGGTTTAAATTAATAGATTTCGAAATTCACATCAGAGTTGGTTTCACATTAGAATAGGTACAGTGTTTCAATTCTAAAATGCAGGGGTATTAAAATGATCTTAAATAACAGTTTTTTTCTTTTTTTGTTAGGATTCGGTTCCTGAAAAAACAATTCCCGAAAAAGGATTACCCTGAATTCTTAGCCCTGTACAAGTGCTAACGCAATAGTCATGATATTTACCTAATGTGCATACAGATCACAAACATGAAATAGTCTCATCAGTTAAGAAAACAGTTCCCTCTTAAATAAAAAAGAAAAATAAAATATTACGTGGAAAAGGAATTGTTGTTTTTTCATCTTTTTTTTCTTTTTGATTGGAAAAGTATGAACTAAACAGGAGGGAATTACACAGTTTGTGAGAGGAAGGAAGGTATACATCCATCCTGTAGTTACATCATTTCTTCTACAGTGCTTAGCTGCAACATCAGCCATTGAATTAAAATTTCTGCTAACATAACTCTCGACAATGAAAAGGAGCTAATAAAAGACAAATAGTCATCTAAGATGGTGCAATTTTTATAGGAATGATCATTAGTTAACTACCATTTGCACGAAGCATCAATAATGGAGTGGAATCCCCCCACCGGAATATTCTACTTCCTGCAAGGTATAATGAGGGAAACAATCAGTTTCTCCTTCACAAAAACATGCATTCCTGCTTCCCCACGACGACACTAATGATGATGGGATAACAATAGGTGGAAAAGGAAATATGAAACAAAACAGCTTCATGCAATTGTAACAAAGTAAGTTCCGGCACTACATTAATTCTGTTAGTTTCTTTCTTGTATTACACTTTATTGGAAATAAGAAACTGTACCTGAGCAGGGGCCAGCGATGAAACCCAATCTGATGCATGTGTTGGAAGCAAGCCCAATGTATTTAGCTGTCATCATGGTATAAAGTTTAAAGATTTGTATTACACAAGAATTGCCAGGGTACTAGAAAGAGAGGGTGCAATGAAACCAAAGACTGCATCATCTCACCTTCCAAACACCCAATGCTAGTCCAGCCAAATTCAAAGCAATGAAAACTAGTTTAGGCATCAGAGTATCCACTTTGGAGTCCTTGTAAGGTTCAAAAACTGCATGGCAACATAAAGAGACCGCAAATTAGACGTTTTCCCATATCTTAACATGTATTGCAATGTATATCAAAACTGTATCACATCACAGTTAAGGTAGCAACTAAAGAAAATAAGTTTGAACCAGTAATAAACTGCTCATTTTCCCTTCTAAAAGATGGTGTTCATTGGGCATCTACCACGATGATGCTTCAAGCCTTCAATTGACCATTGGATATTGCTAAAAACAATTCTGTTTCGACTTGTAAGGCAAAGAGAAAAGAACCAGTAGTCCTCAATTATATTTTTTTTGTTAAGAGAATACTACTTCAAGTATAAAGTTCTTGTAAGCTAAATTCTAAGTACCAAGTAGCCTAACTAACACTAGCATACAATATAGTGTAAAAGAATATAACTAAAAGGGATTTATGTAATCAAAAATACCGTACGACATAATCACAGCAAGAGTAGCAGGGGACGATCCTTACCCTTCCCAACGCCTTGCAGGGCACTAATGGGCTGCCAAAGTGCTGAAAATGTAATTCCAATGCTGAACAAATGAACTGTGGTTCCAGCCATCCACATCATGAAGCCCATCATAAACAAATTCTTCATGGGAGCCTGGGCCACTTCCCAAGCTTTCTGTGTATGAAGGAGAAAATGTTTTATTTTCGTTTTACAAAAACCAAACAATCACTGCATATAGATAACAAATGAAGCAAAAAGTACAAATATAGCTACTGGAAACTGCTGGGTTTCTTAGAATCCTAAATAGAAACCATTCCTAACTAAGCAGAACGTGCCCCTGCATCAGAAACTAACATAACTAAAACAGGAGTGAGTATAATACGTTGAGTAGCATACATTTTGTGTCTGGGGTAGAAATAAACATTGTACAACTACTCAATAGTACCACTTTGAAGAATTACAAATGCCAAAACATACTACGAGTGCCCAAAAGAATAAACTCAAACTTGAGGCTATTTCAAGGTCCATCACTAAAGAACACCATGCATTGAGTACTACAAGAATCATCTCTATCATTCTGAAACTCATCGTAATTCTCCTAAACTACAAGCGAAAACCTCAACCCATTCAAACTTTTAGCCTGATTTCCATTTATATTCTCTAATAAAAATATTTATCAATAAAAAAAAAAAGTGAAATAACCTATGTTACAACGACACGGACACGGTGTCGGTGTCTTGTATCAATACGCTACTTCGACACTACAACTTAAAAAACTAAAATACGTGGACACGGCACACACAATATAAATATCATTGAATTTAGAAGTTTAACATAGATATATAACTATATCAGGTAGTGAATTTGCAAGATATATGCGTAGAATATGTATGATCAATCCAAAAGGCATTACATAAACTTCACTGGAGAGAAGAAGTCGGGTTAAAAAAGGGAGAAAGTCTAGAGCAAGATCAGTGGACAAATTTGGAACTAATATTTTGTTACAAAGTAAAAACTTCTCAAAAATCTAGTAAAAGATCTGAGTTTCCTAATATTAAGGTACTAATTAATCTTGACAGCCGTTGATATCTAATAATTTATTCAAAGTTTTCTAACTGAGTTGTATCTTGAACAGTGCAGTCCATACGGCCGGTATACCGCCGGTTTTACCGGTTTCGGCCGAAAAGCGGGACGAAATCCGGTATACCGGTAAACGGTATTTGACCGAAAATATCGGCCGGTATGGAATGTACCGGTTTGGCCGGTAAGGCCGGTATTGACCGGTATTGGCCGGTATTGACCGGTATTGGCCGGTATTGACCGGTATTGGCCGGTATTGACCGGTACAATTATATTTTTTTATTTTTTTTATTTAAAAAAAATATAAAAATAATAAAAAATAAATAATTTAATCTTATTTTAGAGTTTTCAATTGTTACTCATATTTTTTATGATATTTTAGAATTATATATACATATGATAATATCTATAATAAATCTAATGATCTTAAAATTATAATATCTTTGTTTAATTAGTATTTTAGACGATAAACTTTGAAGTTATTCTTGTTTCTTTTGTATTTCCAGTTTGGACTTTGTATGAAATCTATGGATCTATATATTTTGGATGAATACTAATTTATCTTTTTAAATTTTGTGAAAAAATGTTTGTTATAACGTGTTAAAATATATTTATAGTTATAAAATGTGAACTAGTAATTTTTCATAAAATTATAGGTATAAAATATATGCACCGATATTCCACCGATATTTAAACCGAAATTTCCCCGGTATACCGGCGTACCAGTGTATCGCTCTCGACCGGTACGAATCAAAATCCGGTATGATACAACCTTGATCTTGAAGTATTGGAGTATAAATACGCGTGTCCGTGTAAATACGTATTGACACGGCTGAATTTTTTTTTAGGCGTGTCGTTGTAACACAGGAAGTAACACACTACATTGATTATCACTGCGGTTCCAAATTTCTACTATTTCACAACGTCATGAAAAGTTTAAAAACAAACAAACAAAAAAAGACATTTTGTATTGCATCATCAGTTCTTTTATCCCAATATTCTATCAGTATTTCCCATGAATTTTTTTTCCCAAATGTTCCGATCAAAATTGTATCGGCAATTCAACTAACCACAAAATTTTAAGCCTCTGAAACCCTACTCAGTCTCATGAACATAAATAAAGGAAATCCTAATCTCAAATATAGAGAAGTCTTTTGACCGTTTTACAATGATCCTTTCCAATATACAAACACTGTTTTGTGTACCCTTTAAGTCAACTGATAGTAAAAACCTTTTCGTTATCTTACATCAATAAATAAGTAGTGATTTTTACAAATCTTAGATTCTTCAGACGTTAAGATCAATGTTTGAATGGATTTTCCAAAGAACTAAAATCTTGTCAAACAACTATAATTCTAGACCTATAAATTATATACTGATTATTGGAAAATCAATGTGTAAACCCTATTCTTATACAAATAAACAGTAAAATTCAGTTTAACCCTAAAAAAATTGATCAAGATATTAGTACCTGCGATTTCCAATTAGCTTCAGCATCTTTCTTCTGGCGACTAAGTGTTGAATCATCCTAAAATCATAAAAATTCATATGAGTATTTAATTTGTAGATCTAATAAAAAAAAAGAAATCAGGTGATGAGAAAGAGGAAGTAGCAACCTGTTCTTGTGAAGATCGAGTGAAACCAAGGGGATCATCAAATCCTCCACCACGCGATAATGATGAGGAGGAAGAATTATCAGTGAAATCGATCGCCCATCGACGAGTTACTACGCCTTTTCCTTTCTCCATCTCTTTCTTTTGAATTTCCTCCGAGTTACTACGATTCCAACAATTGTTCGTTTATTAAGCAATTGTAAACCGTTATAACGGTAACGAGTCTTAGAAAATAAACTTTAGAGAGTCATATGGGCCGGCCGGACCAAATCATTAAGCACTCGTGAAAATTTTCTGGCTGGGCAGCCGGATATTATTACTCCCTCGGTCACAAGAAAAAGAGTCCGGAAAAGAATGGATTTAAGGAGGAAAGGATTGTGGGGATAGAGTCATATTTTTAGAGAAGGAATTGACTTTTTTAAAGATAAATAAAATGTCTAAAATATTTTAGTAGTTAAGTTTACTAACCAAACATATATCTAACTTATATTGAAATATATTATCTCAACACACGTTAGACCATTTCGTGGATAATCAACCTTTCTCCTAAAAAATCGACTAAAAGGAACCTGTCAGTACAAAATAAATTGTAATGCCTTACATGGAGGCTACAAAATAATACTAGAACTTGTTATTGCACCACTACTGGAATTCGACCCCATTCGTTATCTTCATATAAGCAGTATTGCTATGTCAGTTATACATTTCATATTTGCTTTTGTTAATTTCAATGATCAGTAGCACAAAGCAGGATTGCTACAACTAGAGTATTTTTGAGCAGGAAACTGAAGCAATTTTTTTTCCAGCCAAATTCTTTTAAGTATAGATATAGCCAGATAGATTACTGTAGAATCTAAAATTTAACTCTAAAAACCATGATAAATTAGATACGCTTAGATGACAGTGAGATACTGAGATATGTATAGTCATACCTATTGAGTTTATTGTCAGGATTTTACCTCTCAAGGAGCTGCTGCAGACAATTACTTTAGGTACTGACAAAACCATGGAATAAGGATCGTGGAATGATATGGTGAATAATAAGTAAACCAAGCACAAATAATAACAAAGAACAACAAAGTAAATCAAACTCATAAGACACGCAAGATTTATAGTGGTTCAACAATATATACAGTGTGTATATATTGTCTACGTCCACTTTGAGCCGCATCAACTCCAATCCATTATGAATGAATCTATTACAAATATAAAACGCCTTTGTGGAATCCTAGAAAACCCTTGGTTACACCGTACCAATTACCTGAGATGATCACTTTGTCTCTTGCTCTTCACCAATTGCACTCACCACAAAAATCCTAGCTTTTCTCTCTAAAGTTAACACGAGAAATCTCTCACCGATCTCTCTCTACATTCATAATAATCTCTACATGGCCTAGTACCTATTTATATATGTTACAAACTTGGCCACCAAGAATCCTAGCTAATATTAGAAAACACCTTCCCTATATTAGACAAGACATAAAATAGGAAATACCCCTTTAGGTTTCCACCTAGAACTAGGAAACCCAAACCCATTCCTAAAATAAGTCTTCAATACACAACAATCTCCCACTTTGGAGACTTATTGTATAATCTTCGATTTTCCCTTGCCTTGATCTTCTTATCAACTTGGATTGTCAGTGCTAACTATCTTCCCTGATGCGGCTCCTCTCCTAACACCTTACTCTGAGATACCAACTAAAGCTTTGCAGAGCTTTAGCTTGTCTAATGTAACTCCCTTCGTAAACATATCAGCTGGATTCTTAGAACCAAAGTGCAATAAAAGAAGCCAAATTATTGGGATCCATAATTCCAAGCAAAATTTACCCAATAACTCACCTTGCAAAAGCTTTACGAGAATATCAAATATTTACTTACTTTTCACTCGTAAATGATTCTATTATTGCTCTTCAAACTAAGAATGGTATTAAACGAAAAACTTGGAAAGGAATTCTAAACAATCATAAACAAGGTTGACTCAACCAAATCAAACCTATTGAATCTAGAAAACAAAAAGCATGATGACTCCACTTAGATTGTTTCTAGACCAGCTTCTATTCTTCCAAAAGGCAACTAGTTACAGTTTTAGAAAACCTCTTAGAACGATTTGAATTAGATTAAGTTGAATAGAAACAAGATAAGCTCTAAGGAGCTTTGATAACCCTGTCTCTTTGGTAATGTTTCCTTAGGTTACAATACGGCTCGAATCTTCTTAAAATAATCTTCCTGAACTTTGAGTTAGGCTAACATAGTAACTAATTCAGCCATTTTGAATAACTTTCCTATAAGCTCGTTATCCTATCGGTCTCTTTCTAATCAAAATTTTAAGCTTAGGTTCGCGTTTGGTAACGTGTTCCTAAAGCGGGCAAGAAGGAAACTGTGATGAAATCCGAGTCCTTATCTTGTATGGCTAGTTCTTTCCCTTTACTAGAAAATAAATCTGTATTCAGTCCTCTACATATATGCATTACGAAGGAATACAGAAAATCCACTTGCAGGGGTTTCGTGGATTGATAGAGTTTTACCTCCCGTACCAGACGGGCGATGAACCGTTGAAGTCGACTCGGGCCACTGACTCCTTTGTCAGTGTACGAACTCAAGGGGCTGAGACAATATCGTAATTGTCGTCCTTCCCTGTGCAGTTTATATTTAATACTACCCTTCTGTAGGGTTTAAAAATAAAAATAATGTCCGAAAATGTCCCAAAGTGTCCAAAAATAAAAGAAAATTATAAAAACAATTAAAGATTTCCTAATACAGTTTTTCTAAATTAAAATAACAAATAAAAACCCTAAAAAGTAAAAATTAAATAAAAATAAACTCTTTGTCTTCTTTTTTGTTCTTTTATCTTTAACTTTACTCCAAGTCTTTTAATCACCAAAATCTTTGGCTCAATTTCTTTTTGTTTTCGTTCCAAAACCTGTAGCAAAAGAAAAATACCCAAGAAAAACGTAAAATAGAACAAAATAATAAAAATCTAAAAATAAAACTAATACTAAAAACAAAAATTAAACTAAACTAAAAATCTAACCTAAAAACAACTCCCCGGCAGCGGCGCCAAACACTTGATGCGTCGGAAAACCTACTTTGTTTTACCGTAAGCGCTTAATGTCGAAAGATGTAGACAAGAGCAAATATGGTTCGTTCCCACGAGGAATGTGTATTACTTAATTAATTCAAGTAACTTTCAGGTCAAAAGATGTTTTTCCGATTTTTGTAAATAATTAACTAATTAGAATGAATTAAAACTATGTAATAAAGATTGAAACGATAATAGAAAAGTGTTAAGGTTTCGGGAATCCGTTGTAGATTAGGGTTTATTTGCGTTCATCACAAAGGGTGTCGATTTTACTCGTGCAAAATAACAAATCTAGCTACTAATACACATAAGATATTTTGTTTAAGAATCGAAGAAAATAATTTTTAAAAATAATTGTTTGTTCTCAACCTAAGGTAGAATTTCGAACTACTAAGTATACGTGGCATAAATAGTCAAAGAATATTCATAAAACGAAAGGGTCAACGAGTTCTTCTACTAATCAAACAATGAACTATACATGGCATAGAACATGAAAAATCATCGAGAAAGATAAAACATTGAAAGAAAGATAAAACATTGACATTAAGCTTTTATAGTTGAAAACCCTAGTTTTGAAACACAAAAAAATCTATCTCTACAAGTTCATCCTTTCACCCTAACAAAGAAATTTAGCTAGACATGGCTTTCTTAAAAGCCATTAAAAATTGATTAAGAAAATATTCTATCTGTTAGAAGTTGTCCCCAAAATTGTATATCTTGGCTCCCCTTTATATAGGCTTTGGTAACCTCCTTTTGATGTCTATCCAACTAGGAAACCTAATCTCATTAAACTCTTTCACTTCCTTTTGATCCTTATCCAACTAGAAGACTTAACCTCCTCAAAAACCAACACAACCCCTAATTTTCACGTCAAAGGCGAGACCAAAACGCTTCCCTTATTTATGTTCTCGTGCAGGCCTAATAAGGCCAAACAAACACCAAATCCAAGTTGGTTTCACGGTTTTGCTCATAACTTTCTCATACGAAGTCAGAATGACCTCGTTCTTTCGCCGTTGGCTTCGTAATTCAATTCTCTAAAAGATGAATAGTACAAATCTTGGAATAGAGTTACACTGGGTCTTTAACAATTCTTCCTTTTAAAGCTCAATTTCACTTATTTCAGAGATGTAACCTAATAAAACACATAAACTACAAAAGTAATAATAACATACAATAATTCTCACAAAATATAGCAAATAAGTGTAAGGAAATGATACTTAAAATATGTAAATTATGCACTTATCATGTGTGGCATAGGTTTTACTGGGAAGATTCAGGTTCTCTAATATTTTTATGTCGTTTGGGATCAACCAATAGATATTGGCTTGTACAGCTGTCTGGACATTCTAATGCTTCACGACATGAAACAATTACTTGTCCATAGATGTCAGTACTGGTTGAGGATCACAAATCAGTTTTTATATACTGTCAAAAAAATTATGGGTTACTACTTTGCATCCTAATATCAGTCTTATACAAGTTAATATGAAAGGGTAACAAGTAATAACAAACAACTAAGTACAAATGAAAGTTGTATAAATGGGTTACTACTTTGCATCCTAACTACAACCACTTTAAGTTGCTCGAATTAGTATCCATTTTATTAATCATATAATGTTTAAGAGAGTTGCAGATTGCAGAGAAAATTCATAAATAAAGCAATCTTGTACTATAACTAGAGTTTGCAAAATTAATTTTTTTTTACTAATGTCTTAATGGCAAAGACTGAAATACATTACCAAAGCTCATATATGCTCAGACATCAACCATCTGAACCTCCAAATGATGCTTCATACCCATTGAGTTGGATTCTTATTTTTTTCATACCCATGATGCTTCTATAATTTTTAATTCTTGCGGCATAGGGCTTCAACCATTCAACAGCGTTTAACGTGAATTTTTTTTCCCAAAAAGCAAACTTTGGAGTGTCTGGCAGAGTGGGTTTCTTTTAAACTTAAGACCAATAAAATGATTAACATTAACAAACGCCACACATACAAGTCTTTTCTCAGTTTTTCGGTCTGGTTTTGTCTGCGTAGGAACAAAAGTAAAGATATGTTCCCCGAAAAGCAAAACAACAATTGTTGTAAAAGTCTCGGCAATCACGAAACCAGCCTCAGGCATCATCATCCAGTGCTTCACATCCTCTGGATTCGGGTTATCTACACTAGTCCTCAAATATGCAACTCCTTTCTCCCCCCATATCTGAAGATACATGTGCTCATAAGCGTTTATATTTCTTAGCATTGAGTCTTGCAACTCTTTGATAGGATCATAATGTTTGCTTTACATATTTAGTTGTTTAAACACAACATGGTAACCACAACTTCCATCTTTTGGAACCTCTTATGTTGCAGTAATATTTACTGCATCTTGAGTGGTAGTTGTAGCAAGTAGCTCTTATTGATTTGGTTGGAAGTCTTTGCATCTTATGTTACATTTTTTCCCCTTGGAAAGGTCCTTTGGCTTTAATCAACATACTTGTTGTTGTATGCTCAAATTCTGATAGGTTCCTTTTAGTCGATCTTTCCATCATCCTTTGTTTGTTAGACATTTTACCTCTTTGCATTTCTGACACTTTAGGATCTAAGAGGTCGGTTGTCCCTAGAAAAGCTATTGGCTTGAGATCAGCTTGGATTTTGACTCGTTTATTATCTGGAGCTTGTTTCCATGTATCCCAAAGTACTTGTATTTCAGCCAAATCTTCAAATGATAGTGTACTTCGATTCCCACTAGAGGTGTACAAGTCAACTGCCTCCAAAATAAATCGAAGGAATAAAGAGGAATAAAAATACCTGAGTTCTTCATAGCTGACAACTCGCATGCACAAGGAATACCCAATGTTTTACGCTTGACATGATCACAAGGAAAACCATTTTTTTACCATCTCCGTTATCTTGAACTCATTAAATGACTAATAGCTTTATGGGACACAAAGTTTCGAATCTCTTTGAACATTGGGTACTTCATATGCTCATGCATTATATGTGTTGCACTTTTCTCAAAATTTTCCACGATTCCCACAAATTCATTCTCGTGTTTTATATGACCTTTTATCTAACAACTAAGAAATGTACCACCCGACGAACCTAGATACAACTTCAACTTATGATGTGAACTCTCTACTCTACTCATCGCGACATTGTTGAAGTGTTTTATTTCATTGGTCCAAGCACAAAAAAATCTTTCCTTGTACGGTTTCATCCAAGCCGACATCACATAATCAACCAACCCCTTATACTCAGGCTCCCATCGGAGGATGAATTTGTTACAAGCTTCTTCATATTGTTTCTTGGTTTGGAACCATGTTATGGTATGCCAGTCATCTATAAATCCATCCAACATAATATGTCGTTTGTCCTATTTTTCTTTGTGAATCTCTTTTTTGGTCTTGGTTCTTAACATCCCTTGGTTCGACGTCCTTGTAATCAATTGTCATCTCGTCTTTTTCGTCTAAATCTGAATTAATCTTAAAATGTTTTTGAGCTTGTGAAAGCACTGCCTTCCCAATATGCCATGTTCATAGGAGGTGAGATCCATGTGGAAAAACACGTTCTACCGCATTTATCAAAGCAATCTCCCTATCGATGATAAAGACGGAAGGTACTTCATTCTCTTTATATAATCGTTTTACGCACTCCAAAGCCCATGCATAATTTTCCTCTTGTTCTCTACTCAAAAAGGAAACTGCAACTGTGAATGTCGCTCCAGTTGATGTATGGGAAACCATATGAAAAAGAGGTAACTTGTACCTATTGTTTACCTTGTGCATGTTTTCATCACACATATATTCCACTATGTAGTGTCGTTCTTTAGACAAAACCATGAATTGTTGCATTACATTCTACCTTGACAAGCAATAATGTTTAGCTTTGCCCTTGAATTGTATATGGTTCTCATAGTCGAATGGTTATTCAAAAAGAAAAATCTGAGTGATGTGAGTATACCACGAAGATCAACACCAGTTGCAGTTAAATCTTTAACAAGGTGTATTTATTCGTTATTCAACCTACTAGGATATGAGTGACCTATTAATGTTTTTGGAATTAGGTGATTATGAAAACCGTATTTCTCCCGAATAACTCACTTTCCATTTGATAGTCCAACCGCATTAGAGAAAACGGTGGAGCAGAAGATAACTCATTTGATAGTCCAAACTCCAACGGGATGCCTATAAAATTTTAAATTTATAATTTCATTACTAAATTTTCGCTTTGTTTTCTGGACTTGTACGTAGGGGCACATTCTTTAGCCATCTTGACAAAGAGAAATACTAGTATCATATTTTGGCACACCCCATCTATTTAGGCTCTCAATCGTATTGGAAAGGGTACGACAATTTATGAATTTGTTCTGTTTGGTTGTAAAACAGTGAAACATGTGCACTGACTTATGTACAAGTTATTGATTGTGGTTGCACCAACAACACAACTGTCGTGCATAGCAGTACACCACCACTGATTACTTAACTTTTTTACTCATTCGTACTCAATGAGTTCGAGCCAGGCATGTTCCGACCACCATGGACAATAAAGTGTTGGATAATAATCTTCCTGTAACAGAGAAACACAAACAACAGAGAACTTGAAGATGATTAAGGGAGGGTTAGAAATAAACAGCACACACACTCAAGCACAGAGAGGTGAAGTCGCATGTTCAACAGACTGCCCTTAACTCAATATTTTCCAGGTACACCTTCAGGAAGATGCTGCTATACCTTTTAAGTGACAAATTTGAATTCAGGATAAAATCACCTGATACCTACCCAGCTAGCAAAGCTCGTTGGCCCATTGTGAACTTAACAGTAGATGAAAAAATAAGAATGTAAACTATTGCGCACAACAAAGCAGGAAGATGGTGAAAAGTCGTCAGGACAGTGGCTGCGACTGGGGTAAACGAAACACTTAGAAATCTTTTTCTTTTATAGGAGAAAAAAACTTTTGATTTTCAAAACGATGAAAAGATAATTAATTTGAAAAAATTTAATCCCCATTAATTTAAAACGGTAAAATAATATTTATGATTTTATTTTCCATTTAATACTAAACGTAAAATATTTATTTTTAAGATAAACCCGTTGAAAATTTGATGGGTACACGCAGGCACCGCCAATGCTCACGCCAAGGGTCGCCCCAAGGCTCACGCAAAAGCACACGCAAGCTCCGCAAGCCCGCGGTCCGCGGTGCTTCGGTGCGAAGCACCGCACATGTGTGCATTTGCCCACTAGTCCATTTCCTAAGTCCATATCCAATCCACTAGTTCTTTTTTCCCTATATAGAACGTTTGTGGTAAAATGCATGAACTTCCTCCTTGGTTTGCCCAATGTGGGACAACCAAAGGTTTCTCATTCACTAAGAAGTGAAAATGGATGGCTATAATTCCACCCAAGTTTGGACTAGTGATCCTAACACCCATCAAGTTAATTATAGTAACAAAATTATTTTAAGTAATAAAATCTTAATTTTAGCATTAAACCATTTTTATTTCCAACATAAAGTTCCATCACCCTTTGACCATCAATTGGTGTATTTTATTTTCTTGAACGACCTTCATTCACATGGTTATCTATATGTACATGACCATCATTTATTATTCCAAGTTTTCCTCCGGCTCCAAGGTAGCTGTAATTCTTTCTAGGTATCCGGGTAGACCTGTCAAAGCCGACGATCGTGATCCCATAACAATACTTCTTCCGTCTTAAAAAAAAAGTTACTTTATTTATTTTTTTTATCTAAAAATAAACTAAATTAAAAATAAAATAAAAATATCATTTCTTTTGAGACAAAAGAAATAATATATTTGCAGTCCGCATCTCAGTAGTGCTTCATTTTAACAAAAGGAGACGGATTGGGTCCGTGATTTGCGTGGTACTACGCTACCACTACAGGCAAACACATGATGCATGTGCCATGTAGTGAGGCTCCCATGTCCTGCCGACTTTCTCATTGCATAATGAAAATATATGTGACCCTAGAACCCCCACATGCATTATTGCTTATTCTATATTGCTGCCGCTGATATATATAGCTCCTCTTTTTTAACATTTGTTTGCAGAGGTGGAGCTGGGATCGGAAGGATGATGGGAAAAACCCACTGTGTTAAATTGAATTTGGCAAGTTTGCCCATATTTATTCCGCCCCTTTTAATTTAGTTTGTGCTTCTTTGTGAGATTGGTTAAAATGAACAGATGGTCGTAATTTTGGCATCGCAAAAAGGTGCAGGCATTTTTGGTAATTCAGTTTTTATTCTTGCAAATTAAACTATCTTTTCTGGCTGAAAATGGAGGGCACAAATTTGAATTTTGGTGGTGGTTAAAAATCGGCACTGTCGACCTAGTTTTTGGTTCTGTATTTTTGTACTATGTTTTCCATGGGTCTCTTTCACTTTCAAGTTTCAACAACAATCCAAGAAAAAAAAATCTAACAAACATGACCTTAGTTTAAAGTAGGAATGTACAAACCTGACCCAACCCATCAACCCGACTCGTGCTCGTCCAATTTTACCCGGCCCACATCCGGTCCGCCGATGAACGGGTCGTATGTAGGTGATTTTTTTAAAATCCGTCTTTTGGCGGGTCGAGTGGGGGTGATAGTTCCTCTCACCCAACCCGACCCTCCCACCCGCCGAAATTTCACACTTTAGTTTGGCACGCGTGAAGTACCCAGCATTCACTTCACTTCACTTCATATGTATCTGTTTCTGTTTGTTCTTCGGTAGTAAGAAGGATTAGCAAAGGGTTCTTCATCTCTGTTACACACATACACAGGCGAGAGGCGAGAGCAGTTGTTCTTCGATCAGGTAACACTCTTTCTTCATCTGAACTCCCATTTTTGTTAAGTTTGTGAATTGCAAAGACTACATAAGTAACTTAACTCGAAAAAATAATTGCTTGCAGTTGCAGTCGAAGAAATAGTTGAAGAAAACTAGAAAATTTGAATCAAATTTTACGTTGAAACAAGTAAGTAAATGGAACCCAAACCTTCATTTTCCATGAATCACCTAATGTTTTGTATTAATTTTTCACTTGATGAAATTTAAATTTTAGGGTTCAGTAAAATTTAGGGATTTTTTTCTTTTTCTGTAATTTAGGGTTTATTTGATCTTGTTGTTAGTGTATTGATATGCTGTCATCGAAAATAAATACAGTTTGTGTGGCTTAGTTTCTATTTATGCCTGCTTCCCATACAAATCATCAACAACCCTTCTGCTGAGAAGTATGCCTTAAAGAGTTTCCTGTTGGAGACACCATACTTTGTATTTATTATGGCAGCAGAATGGGCTCTTGATTTGTCATAATGTTAATTATTAACTATTTCTGCTGAAGTTTATTATGGCAGCAGAATGAGTTCCTCTGTAAGTTGTTGACCCAAATGCAAAGATTGGTAACCTTGCTGCTTCTTCCATCATCATAGATGATGATTGAATCTCATCCTGCGGCAATTGATTCTGGCGAGTTCTGGTGAGTTCTTAAACTTAAAACTCTTGCTTTTATTTTGAGTTCTGGTGAGTTCTTAAACTTGATGGGCAATGTAAAGTAGAAGGATTTAGGTGTTTTACTACCTTTCACTTCCCTTATGGAATCTTCCTATTGTTTCCATTGTTGAATCTGGATAAGATGGAATGCATAT
The DNA here is from genome assembly GCA_023531435.1 of Papaver californicum. Taxonomy (NCBI): domain Eukaryota; kingdom Viridiplantae; phylum Streptophyta; class Magnoliopsida; order Ranunculales; family Papaveraceae; genus Papaver; species Papaver californicum. The sequence goes on from JAJJMC010029784.1 coordinate 11,166,444, forward strand.
AGTAATGGGTATTGGGTATAATTTCATTTTATTCACTGAAGTATTAAATACATACAGAGCGTATTGTTAAGCTTACCTTCAACCCTCCTAGAAACATGGTAGTTGCACAGAAAAGGACATGGACAACAGCTAGCACAAATATAAAAATGTGCAGCTGGTGTAAAGCTTCAAGCGATAACAATGGAACTTTACCCTGATACATGAATTGAGACATGCAAAATATATGAGTTATCATGTTATTTCTAACACCTGAGTGCATTCAGAGATGAATAGACCATTTAGCTGGGCACACCAATTCTATAGATAAGAGCTAGGTTTCCATCTACCTAGAATGGTTAGTGTCACCCTGTATTGTTCACATGTTTCTAAATTTCGGAGTTTCTTTATTGGCATCAATTTTCTGAAACTCTACCCCCAAACCTAAATTTAACATTGTCCTCAATGTTTCAAACCGTGCATCCTAGAATGGTATGCAATAAATATAAATAAGAGAAATAAATGCAAATTAAAGAGAAGGAATTGGAACGTCTCACCTGATTGACGCAAGAAAAGCAGTATTCTCTGTCATACACATCAAACGATAGTAATAACAAAGAACACTAAAAATAAAAATAAATAAATACCTAAAAGAAAATAAAAACAAGAAACTAAAAATTTACCTACTGGATATGTACAGAAAGAATCCCCATACACTAATAACCTGAAAATTTGGGGATCAACCCAAAATACAATATATACAAATGACAGTTTCACAATTATATTGTTTTGACACGGTAACACTGAAACTATCAAAAAGAAGTGATTACCCCCCCAACCTAGTTTTTACTACACTGGGAAGTGCGTAAAGAACATAATAAGGGGATACATTTGGGACTGGGGAAA
>JAJJMC010029784.1:11167335-11177936 GCA_023531435.1 Papaver californicum
GAAATATAAATAAGGTGGTAAAATTGTATAAATTAAGAGCCTATCAATAATCTAGCATAATGAACTACTTTACTTACATTTTTCACGCTCTATCCTGGTGTAAAGTTTTCTACTTCTCATGTTCAGATTGAGACCAACTGCTGCAGGTCTTCGTAGGAGGAGGACAACAAGTGGTGGTGGGGCAACAGGAGGATCAGGCAATTCAGTGCTCCAGTTTTACACCGATGATGCACCTAGACCTGGGCTGAAGAATTCTCCAAATGTCGTGCTTGTAATGAACATTGGATTCATTGTATTTTCATAAATGTTGAAGTGACTTTGACTTGTATTTGGTTTCTTTCACAGTGACTTTCATAATGACTTGTATTTGGTTTCTTTCATAAATCTTTCTTGTTTGGTCACGCTTAAGAGGGTTTAGAAGTTAAAATAAGTTAGAAAAAATTTAGATTTAGAATAAAAATAGGATTTGTGGAGTCTGGGCAGGTGACCCGCTGTCACGCGCACCCGATCCGCCGCAAAATTAGATCAAACCTGACCCGACCCATCATACGAGGGTACGGGTAGAAAAACAATTACCCGCTAACTGACGGATCGGGTACGAATAAAGCTGAACCCGATCCAACCTACCCGATATACATCCCTAGTTCAGAGTCAGACTGGCCTTACTTACCAATATACATGCCTCTATTTATATTTATTTATAAATGGACGTGGTGTCATGAACCATTCCTAGGGGGGACTTTTGGTCGGTAACTCCAGCAAAAAAAATTATTTTCGGTAACTCTTCGGGGAATCTGCTCGAGAACTACGCAGTTTGATAACCGCAACCGCTTATAGCATTTAAAATCTTGGGGAATTTGATAACCGTATGTTATGTAGCAGTTAACTCCTCGCAGAATTTCTAGCAGTTTTGCGGCTTTTGCCTGCCTGTGTCGGCACTCGGCAGTGCTTTGCCTTTTACAAGAACACAAGACCTCCCTAACCTTAACGGTGTTTAGGCCGTGATGACAGTAAACTTGACTAGTTCTTCCAACGACAAATTAGGGAGTTAGATCTAAAAATGTTTCTCATTGAATTTACACATAGAAAACATGATCTTTATTGATGATGAGGTTAAATTGAAACAAACATTAAACTGAAATCAACAAAATTAGACCAAACCAAATGAATTAAAAACATCAAGCATCATTGATAGGACGGCGTAAATCATCAGGGAGTGAACGATCAGCACCAAGTTCACTGCGATCTTGAATTGCGATGACATAAACAGCATATATTATTCCAGGAATGTAACCCAAAATTGTTAACAGTATGCAGATGATGAACTCCATCTGAAAAAGAAAACATAAATAAATCAATCAATTATAATTCCAACTTAATATTAGAAAGAAAGAAAGAAAAAATTGTTTAATTCTTACACTGCAACAACCAGTTTTGAAGCAAACTCCCAAAGGTGGAAGCAATATTGCTATCAAGATATCACAACAAGTAGCTACACCCATTTTTTAACAACAAGGAAAAAGAAGAAAAGGATTGATTGGTTTGATGTAATTCAAGAAGAAGAAGAAGAAGAAGAAGAAGATTGGAGTGTTAATTATTGTATTGAAATGTAATGAGGTGTTTATTTAGAGAGAGTATGGGTTGGAAAATTTCTACATCCAACACCTGTAGAAATTAAAATAAAAAAATGGAAAGTAATAAAGTAAAATGATTGCCAGCAAATTCTAGATTATTTTTTTTGGCGGGCCAGTATAGGGATATCATATCCTGGAATCTGGACAGCATCCGCGGCTGGCCTGGTTGGCGGGTTGAATTTTGAAAAATCAGAAACCATACTAATTGGCCTTCTCCAAATTTTCACATCGTAGATGTGAAAATTCATTCGTTTTCTTTTTTCATCCAGCAGACTTTTTTTCACGTCTATAAGGAGTAACGCTTAGTCTTAAAGTTATTAGACTTCCCACTTTATTGATTCTTACATCATGTTCGTCTAGATCTGATTGAAATCACCTGATTCATCTAGATCTGATTCAATATATTTGCTTTTTGAGTTAGATTCGACTCATCAGATTTAAATATATGAATTAGTGATTTGGTCTAATAAATCAGGGATATTTTTACATCTGGCTTAAATAGGTCCAAGTCAGGGATTAAGTCTGACTTAGAACGCGAATCAGATCTAACTCAAAAAAAAAAAAAAACAACCCAACATCTGACTCAAAATAAGAAGGCTGATATAGGGGCTCAAATATTCTGGAGGGGCTCCTCTAATAAGACAAAATAGAGAAATTTTGAAGTAAAACTCAAAAACCCCTTATCCATAATATTTTCACAATGCCTAAACCACCCATGATTAATTAATCTTAATTACATTAATTAATTAATAAATTAAGCTAATCATGATTAATTAAACATAATCTTTTACTTAATCAAATGATTTGATTATTTTTTTTTGAATTTGTGTTTGGTGGGAAGAAAAACTAGATAAAATTTAAGAAAATTTTGTCGTTTTTTTTTAAACCCTAGATTTTGATTCAATAAACCATAGTAGTATTGAGTATACCTCTAGCTTAAACTCTTGATCTTTTTATGGCTCAAATTTGATGAAATCACGATTTGAAAGATTGATTTTTTGTTGTTCAGAGAAACTTATGGTTGGGTTTCATGTCGAACCCAACCGTAACACCAAGAACACCCCAGATATACAATGGGGTTTTCAACCAGACCCAACCGTAAGTAGAAGAAAATAAAGAACACCATTTTTTCCAATAGTTACGGTTGGGTTTTCAACCAGAACCAACCGTAAGTAGAAGAAAAATGATGAACACCATTTTTTCCCATAGTTACGGTTGGGTATTAAGGCAAAAACCAACCGAACACATCCTTTCGAGCATTGATTTTTTTGGTCAAATTTGAGTTTTAAAATCAAAATTTTGAAATAATTCAATCATTTTAACTAGATTGAAGGTAAATTGGGTCATTCAAACAAAGAAAAACCGAAAAACACACAAATTAGATAATCCAAAATTGTGTTATCCAGTAGGATTTACGGTTGGGTTTTGGCTTATAACTCAAACGTAACATATTCTGTTAATTTTTGTTACAATTTCAACACAGAATTACGGTTGGGTTTTGCCTTAAAACCCAACCGTAACACATCCTTTTGAACATTTATTTTTTAGGTCAAATTTGAGTTTTAAATTCAAAATTTTGAAATTATTCAATCATTTTAACTAGAATGAAGGTAAATTGAATCATTCAAAAAAAGAAAAAACGAAAAACACAAAAATTAGAGAATCCAAATTTAAGTTATCCAGTAGAATTTACGGTTGGGTTCCGACTTAGAACCCAACCGTATGTTCTAGTGTTAGTTTTAGTGCATATTTCCTCATATAGTTACGGTTGGGTTTTGCCTTGAAACCCAACCGTAAATAAGTTGTGGTGTTTGTACAAATTATTTTACGGTTGAGTTTTTGAGTCCAAACCCAACCGTAAATGCTCCTGTTAACTTTTTTTTATTATTTTCAATATACTCCAAATTGGGTTTAAAGAACACCTTTTTAACTTATTCATTCTATTGTAATAGATTTAAAGTAGTACATTAAAGGAAAAAACAAAGGAAACGAAATACAATAGATCATTGGATGATTACACTTAAACACTTAAAGATAATGGCGATAATCAAGCACCCGGCTTGTTTCCATAATACGATAGCAATCTGTATGCTTGAACTCCTCCCCATGTTTGATTCTATATTGCTCCATAACCAACACATGCTGAAAAAAATAAATCAATTATAAGTTTGAATTTTTGAAATCACTTTTTAAGGAACGATTTATTAATCGACAAACTTACTCTTTCCACACCGTTCTCGTCGGGATGTGCTTCGTCTCATTTACATTTCCAGTTTTAAGTTGTTCATTTGTTGATACAACGCCTCAAACCGTCTCTTGATGGCTCTCCACGTCCTATGATTTTCATTTCCCTCTAATGCCGCAAACATTCGAAACACACGCTTCCACCAAGGATCAGTATCTTGATCCTCATGCCAATCTTCTTCTGAAACGACGTTGTCATTGTTGTTATAGAAGGCTCTATCTTAAGCATGCTCTACCATCGTATGCTACGCTCGAACAATTGCAACATCTTCATCATTCGTGTATGTAGTTACCATTTTTAGTGGTTGAAATGGTATGGTGAGAATGAGTTGGAAAGTATAGAATTATAATGAGAATGAAAGAGATGGAGAATAATGAGAAAGTGACAAGAATAATAAGAAAGTGACAAGGAAAGGTTTTCTTTTATAGCGAAAAAATACCCAACGACTAGATTTTCAAATAAAAAATCCGTTGGAATTGTCTACTTTAAGGAGACACAAATTCTGACAGTTTTGAGAATCCAGTAGAATTTACGGTTGGGTTTTGGCTAGAGACCGAACCGTAAAACTGTCACATTTTCATGCAACAGTTTTACGGTTGGGTATTCAGACAAACCCAACAGTAAACCTTCAACATTTTTCATTTTGCCAGTTTTGCGGTTGGGTTTTGCCTGGAAACCCAATCGTAAACCATCCTTTGGAGCATTGAGTTTTAAGGTCAAATTTGGATTTCAAAATCAAAAATTTGAACTTATTCAATCATTTTAACTAGATTGAAGGTAAATTGGGTCATTCAAACAAAGAAAAAACGAAAAACACACAAATTAGAGAATCCAATTTTAAGTTATCCAGTAGAATTTACGGTTGGGTTTTGGCTGAAGCAGGTAAGCCAGTAGAATCCACTAAATTACCTGAAGCAGACCGGTATTCCCGGCAATCTCAGTTCTCCTAAACCTCGAAGCTTTTTGAAGGTTAGCAAGTAGGTAAGCCAGGGTGGCAGTTCCCCACGAGTACTGATGCGTCATCCGGAGATCACCCTGAAACCACTGTAGATAGTGAACGTTGACCCTGTTGCACGAGTTGTCAGCAAAGAAGATGGTGCCGAGCATATATAACAGATACGCTCTGGCTGTTCGAATAGCTCTGGTGTCATCTATGACGACCCCAACCATTTCCAACTTTGCGGTTCCTCCAAACTTCTCCCTTAGTGAACGGAGCAATATTTTCTTGCTCATACCTTGACCTTTCTTCGTTGGCATCCTCAATTTATCTCCACTGACCAATTTAAACTCAGATTCGGCTTCGCTCTTCTCCCATCCAAGTATATCTTTCACAAGTGCATAAAGATCACTCCATGACATGTTGTTGTTAAAACCCTCAAACACAGATTTACCATCCACCTCCAGGCCAAGAATTGATTGGACATCATCCGGCGTTATTGTAATCTCGCCGAATGGGAGATGAAACGTATCAGTTTCATGCCAATAACGTTTCATGAAGGCTGCGCAGACGACACTGTCATACTCCCACATCGAATTGGTAATTCCGGGAGCTAACCCGGTACCATTTACGAGAATTTGTACGGCCGTACATTCATCAGTTAAGGGCCAATGTTGAGCCCTTTGACGAACCAATTTTTTGATCGCCTGTGTATGATCCTACAAAGAATAAAAACAAATTTGTTTTACTTACAAAAGTTAACAAACAAAAATTTAACAGAACAAGAGAAGGGTTTAGATTAATACCTTGGTCGCAGCAACTTTGGCATCCCATGAATGGGGATAACCAAATAATATTACAGATTTGTCTGGGGCCTCACCCCAAAGTCCTCAATTCTTCCTCTTAGACCACAGTTGAGGTTCGACATTTTCTTTGGGAATTTCTTTGGAAACCCTTTTCTTTGCCTTTTCTTTGGGAATTTCTTTACCTTTGCCTTGAGGGACATGTTGTTCTCTGTCCCTCTCTTCTTCCTCGTGTTGTTGCTCTTGTGGTGGTTATCTAATCACAAGAGAACCTCTAGGTGTTGGTAGATCACCCAAGCCTTGGAACACACTATATTTCTCTTGTGCAATTTGAGGAACACTACCACCCCCTACCTCAAAAGATGGATTATGGGTCTTACTCACGCCTCTCTTCTGAACCCCTAAATGCTTTCCGTGGCGAGGGGTTGGAGTGTGAGAAATTGGTGTTAAATTGTTAACCCTCTTATTCTTCCTACAACACACAGGCAATACAAGTTAGATAATTTCCAAGCAATTCAACTTCAACTAAAAAAACAATTGACTACACAGGATTATTTACGGTTGCGTTTTTCTCAAAAGCCAACCATAAATTTTTAGTTGAAAATTTTGTCACTATTTTACGGTTAGGTTTTAACAAAAACCCAACCGTAAAACACATGTAGCCTGATGTGCACATTATTTTTACGGTTGGGTTTTTCTTAAAATCCAACCGTAATAATCTAACAAAATTTTTGTGTGCGCTATTGTTACGGTTGGGTTTTGTTCAAAACCCAACCGTAAATTGTTTTTAAAAAATGGTACAAATTGTTTACAGTTGTGTTTAATTTTGAAACCCAACCGTAATATCCTTAACTCTTCATCTTCTTCCCTTTGATTTACGGTTGGGTATTGAAAACAACCCAACCGTAATATGAAGAACATGATATATTACGGTTGGGTTTTCACACGAACCCAACCGTAATGTTAAGAACATGATATATTACGGTTGGGTTTTCACACGAACCCAACCGTAATATCAACTGTGTCCAATATTTTTAAACCAAAAACACAATCAAACATGCGAATCAATCAATTACAAGTTCTAAGAATAACATGGGTTTTCTTCAATACCTTAGATACACCATTGTAGGATTTTTCGGTGATTGATTTTGCTTTTCACTATCGATTTCTTCTTGAATCTCTTGATTAGGTTGAAAGGAGCAGGGTTGATTGCCATCACTACTACCTTTAACGCCTCTAGTATGCTTCTTCATCTCGAATTGTTGGCGATGAATTTCGATGAATTACGGTTGATTTTTCTTAGGTTTAATTTTTGAAAGTTATGAATAATGTTAAGGGTGTTTAGGTTTTAATTGGCATAAGGGTAAAATCGACATTTAACCAAACCCCTAGGACATCCCTTATCGTAAAATTGGGTCACCTCGCCTCCACTTGGAGCCCTTCCAAGATATTGGAGCCCCTATATCAAGCTTCTAAAATAAATAGATTAACATTTTATTAATGCTATTGAGTACAACAAAGAGATACGTCTATCTTATGTCTTATCGTGCAAAACGTGGTATCGTAGGGTCTGATGAAAAACTACGTGTTATAGACAACTTTCATTGTACCCGAAGAATATCTCTCTCTAATATTCCAATACCCTGTCAAATAACAAAATTAATAAACCTTATGATCTTTAATTCTCAATTCACTGGGTATAATGTTGCTAGACTTGGCAGTTGGCAACGACGATAGCGAAAATGCCACGACTAGGGCTGCACATCGGGTGGGTCGGGTCGGGTTTGGCCTCACCCGCACCCGACCCGTCGTAAGGCGGGTGAAAAAAAAATTCACCCGCACCCGACCCGCCTGGTCCTCGGGTCGGGGCGGGTCGAGTCGGGCGGGTGCAGGTCACCCGCCCAAAAAAACATGCAAATTTCACCCAAAATTACAAATAATGGTCCGTCTGATCTGACAGAGATGCAGGAAACCCTTCGGCCCATTTTGTAAAACATTACGAGGATTTGATTAGCAGAATGTCTGCACCCATTTTGGTATCACATTAAGCTGAAGATAATGGCACCCATAGACTTTCAGTTACTTGCTTTCAAGAACAAGAACCACTTTCAATAGTATTTCACATCTTTCTGTATCTTTCAATAGTAACCACTTCCAAACATTACCTTAACTTGCTGGGAATGGGCACTTAATCCAAAATCTAAGATCTTGAGGTTTCCACACACATCAAGCAGTAAAATTTCCGGCTGCATCATAAAGAGACAAAAATGGATTTAAAGATCTGAAGTTTCCTAATTTCTACAAAATTAACACATTCCAGAAAATCTACCTTAAAGTCTCTGTGGTAAACACCCCTACTGTGGAAGTTACCGATAGCGCAAATAAGTTGCTGGAAGTACTTCCTTGCCTCTTCCTCCTTCATGCGACCATGATTGAGCTTCACAACCTGAATTCAGATTAATATACGTGGGGATTTCATTTGAGCAATTTTAAAGTTCGATCCATCCTGTATTCCTGTGCACATATTTCTTTTATTAACTTCTTAGTTTCAACCATCCATACATCCTTCTTCAGTTGTTTGAATAGCCTTAAGGTGTAACAAATAACGTTCACTCACATGCATATCGAGGCATTTTTGATGGTTCCAGACTCCCTACTGGCACCGTGTCAAGAACCCATATATCTAAATTTGATGCTTAGACCTCGTGTTCCAATCATTACTAAGTTCTAATTCTCAAGGTAAAGCAGACTCCATGCATCTTATATCATGGATGAGGGGACTTCATGGATATGTGTCAAGAAGTCTTCTAGATAAATAGACAAAAAGGGACAAGTATAAACTATCGCCACTTACAACTTTTTCAAAAAGCTCCCCTCCAGTGACAAACTCCAAAACAATAAAAATCTTTGTCTTGCTTCCCATCACCTAAACCAAGAGAATATATCATTTACAAAGATGACAAAAAAAAATCAAAAAAAAATAGAGATAACCTAGAGACACAGGCATGCATTGTGATTGACATAATTGCTAGAACACTAAAGGAACCTTGTAGCATAGTTTGGTCATGAAGAAGTATAAATAGTTAAGTCCAGATTCAGTAAGTCCCAGGTTTTTCCCTATGGCACAGTTGGGTTCGATCAGGATCCATGGTGAAAATTCACAAAATTTTAACTTGAAGAACCCTAGTTCTAAAATTGATTTACAAACACTCAATCAAAACTAGTAAAACCCTATCACAGATTTAGAAACACTCAAAACTAATAAAACCCAAATTTCAATTGCTACTAAATCATGTAATGAACACATTAATTTCAATTAGGGCAAAAAAAAACAGTACCTACCTGTAAGAGATTGAACTGATGTCTGATGGTGGTGATGAACTGATGATGCAGTTGGGGAACTTGGGTTCACGGTGGTAGTGGTGGTGGTGTGACTGTGCTCTGCTGCTCTGTAAGAAAAGAAGAAGAATGGAACAGAGTACAGAGAAGAACTGAAGAAGATGAAGTTTTTGAGTCGATGCTTTGTTTTGTTAAAAGTGAATGGCGGGTGGGCAGGTCGGGTCGGGTGAGAGGAGCTATCACCCGCACTCGACCCGCCAGAAGTCGGGTTTAAGAAAAATCACCCACACCCAACCCGTTCATCGCCGGGCCGGGTGCAGATCGGGTTATTTTGGGCGGGTGCGGGTCGGGTTGGGTCGGTTTTGTTCAGCCCTAGCCACGACAGGGTCAACACCGTTGGGGTTGGTATGCTGACTAATCTGAGGCTTAATTTGGTACTGTTGTTGTTTCTGCCTATAAGAGCGAAGTCACAATTCTGTAATTTTTCATTTCAGCCCATCGTTACGTAACTATCTATATACACGTACAATGTGAGAAACCTTCAGCAGTTTTTTTACATACATACCGCTGCAAAAAAGAAAGCGGAGATATGGTGTGACAAGGAATTAGACATATAGGAAAATTCCGGCAGAAGAGAAGAGACCTCCCAGTTCTTCTGCTTTCAAATACTTCCAGCACGGCTGTGTTTCTTCGGCTCCAAATGCTCCAGTTAGTTTCAGCAAGATGTTTCAGAAAAAGAATAGGAAGAAGAAATAATGCCATTTCTTTCTGAAGGACCTAGAATTAAACATGAGAAGCGTAAAATACGTCCATGAAGGGTTCACATCCAAAAACATCAGCTTCATTAAATGTGCAGATCATCGACTGAAAGTTCCTCTGTGAGCATTTTTATTTTCTGCAACTCAAGGAAACCCCAAAATATCAGTATAAAAAGAAATAAATTCGGCTCCACTTCATAGCAACAGAACATGGAGTGATTTTGAATTGATTAAACATTTCTGATATTTCTGTGTCATTTAACCATAACGAACATGGTTTCATTATGACAGGGCGTCTGGAGATTCTCTTTTCCCCCACAGCTATTCTTAAGGACACAAACCAATTGGATTATGATATGAGCATTTCTATTGAAGCTATATTTTCAAATTCAGCACCCTCCACTTAAGATGTAGAAAAGCTGTAAAAACGTAAACAGTAGTTACCGTGATAAATTGTGGAGGATCATCAAGACTGGATGATCCAAGAACAACTTCTCTCTTCAATTTTGCGGTGAGCTTATGACAAACCCGTAGCTGAAAAAGAACCACGATCTAATAAGAACCAGAAGCACGACCATACACCATCTAAGCATATAGAGAAGTATCTCTTACCTCTGATCGAGTAGCTCCACCAATGATAAATACGAAAATACGTTGACCCATCCTTTTAAAATCGCTAGATGCATGCCGTAAGACTGAGTCGCTAAAAATGCAACAGAAGAGTAATTGTTAAGTACAGCATGAAATTAAAGATTGATCAAAGCGCAATGATATAACAACCAAAGAAGATAATGAAATTCTGTATGTGGTTTCTAGGAAAAGGTATAATCTTGCAAGCTGCAACTATTTAAAGGTGGAAACCAGTGACAAAATTTTCTCCCCCCC
>JAJJMC010029784.1:11178036-11206974 GCA_023531435.1 Papaver californicum
CCCCTTTTTTTTCTTTTGAAGCATTTCCTTCCCTTCTTACAGATAAAAAGATGCAACTTTTTCTTTCCTACGAGGTTTTGGTTTTGCCACCCTCTTATCTATATTTTATTCTTTGTCTTCTAACAAAATATGGCTTAGGTGCTTAGCACAAGTCCATTGGTTATATACCAATTTATGGCTTGCCCCAACTATATAAACATACAAACACTCAGATTTCATAACCGTATATACACTATGGTTTTAGAATGTGCATACAAAAAAGATTCATAATACCACCATAACCTAATATTCTGCTGCACATACACTTACAAACCACGGAAGTATCAGTGTCGAAGGAAACAAATTACTATAAGATCTATTACATGTTCTCCTATATATTACTCCCTCCGTTTCAGCAAAAGTGTTACTATCACTTTTTTATTTTGGCCTAAAAATAGGCTATAAAATGAAAAAGTGATAGTAACACTTTTGCTGAAACGGAGGTAGTATATCCTAAATATCCTTCTTCGTGTTATGATCATCAAATTATATAACTATGAATTCAAAATCCTAGTTACTCCCTTTTAAGTATGATTTTTATCTTCAATCTGTAAAAAAATCTTATTTTTCCTACTATAAATGAAACAACATTTAAATCAAGTCACATATAACAAACTGAAACTGTAAAACTAATTTCAGGAAAAACATTCTTAAACTTGGAGGTCAAGCCGTCCATAGCTGAGGACCTGTGGCATTCAACCAGGACAAATTCTGAAAAAATGTAAATAAAACGCATCATGATAACAGATTATGTGAAGGGTAGCAAAATCATGAGTACCTCGAATACCCATCATCAGAACCCCGGGGTCGAGCCCATGTGGCAGTCCGCCTTGATCTCATAGAGTGAGCTGCTGCAACGGGAGCTTGACTTGTCTTTGCTGATGCACTTGGGAGGGACCTGTTTGATGTTATTGTTGTTGAAGGATTAGGTTCGTTCATACATGCATACTCATTCTTTGGTAGTTCGCCTTTGCTAACCTTCTCAATCAGCTCCTGAAAATTGGCAAAATGATGAAACCATTAGATTTACTACTGCCTGATAGTGTTCACATGTCTTTCCTAGGAGAAACTTACTACACAACATCAAGGTTTACTGACTTCTACTCAACATACCTCTATCACAGGGTAAAATCGTGAGAGTGCCCAAGTTTCTTCCTCCCCCATTCGGTCTTTCCTAGCTGCATGTTTCCTCTTTAAATAAAAAAAGAAAGCGAATAAAGTTGTTAGAAACAGGGTCTTGAACAAACCAAACAGGCAGAAAACCATTTTCTACATACTGTTATAGCTTCTCAGTACATCAAAGGTTTACCTTCTGAGCATCAAACTTCAGCGAGAATCCACCAAGTGAATTTTTTTTGTTATCCGAAGCTCCCTCAAATAATTTCATATTGTTTACAGCGTTCATCTCATCAGGGGATAGTTTTGCCAACTGTAAGAGGATAAAATGTAATCATTTCAAATTTATTATTGGTGAGCCAGATTTAGTTTCGCCATGGACTAAGAGCACTCTGGACTATTTCTGAAAAAGTAAAAAAGAAATGAAGCAATAGAAGCATGTTTTGTGCAAGAGAAGAGTGAAAATTACAAGAATCATTTTTTGTAAAAAGGGGAGTGTGTACACATTAAAAAAGAAAGGTATACCAGTTTCTAACACTAACAATCAAATACATGGGGAACGGGTTGTACCGCCACTATCCCAAGTGTCAAGGGCCTCGGGGCACAATGTTGGATATGATGTATGACTGGATAACTCTTATCAAAACTAACTTATGAAGGCAATGTTATAGAAAAATCCTGCATTAAAGAGACTGAACCTAAACCTAAAAGTTGTAAAGAGTAACAAAGAATGAACTCCATACAAAACAATTTTGAAGCTAAATAAGGACAAATCAAGATCTAAAAAAAATTACTTATTATTTTTAAGGTCGAGTTATTGTTTAAAAGTGCCATACAGGCAGGCTAAAAATACAGCTCTAAACAACCTAGTGTGAAAAAAAAAGTAATAAACAGCCTTAGACTTATCAATTTGCCAGAACTATGTCGTAAAATATCAAAAATTTGATACTAACCATGCAGGTGATATTCTTTAGACAAGATGATCATAAGTGAAAAATAAAAACAACTAGATAAACTACCAGGAGTTATGAAATGAACTATTGTTTTTAATGACAGTCTTTGAGATGAACTAATTCAAGGGTGAGAAGGAGAGGAATGCCTGTAAAACTGAGATTCTCAAGAATGAGATCAAATGAAATATATCATATTCGAGTAGCTTTCAATGATCAAATTTAAGGTAGCTTACTTATGGACTTGTGGCAAAGGCAAGTTATACAAAAACTGAAACTGTGAGAGTGAGTATATCTGTCTTTATCAGGCAACACTGAAACTTTTACATCCCAGTGGTGCATATATTGACAAAGACATCGTTCTAACCTTATCGTTATGATTCTGAAGTACTATAACTAATTTTCGAGTACATAATAGTCATATAGAGAGTTATAAGGATCCTACCTGCATCAACTTGGTACCTTTGTCACCCTCAAACTTTTCAGGATAGACGCACGCATATATCATCATCAAACGCAACTTATTTTCAGGAGATGCATCCTGCATAAGATAGGGAAATTAACCTGATCAAAATGAAAAAGTATTCACTGATCGGGCACATTATAATAAGTTTTTCCTAGTTTCAAACATAAATCCAATTCCATATTTCCAAGTTACCTGCTTTGTTCGTAGAAAGTTGATAAGTTCCTTTGACCCAGCATCCCCAAAAACAAGATCCTGTTCCAGCTGGCCAAGATCTCGCAGCCCCAACTCCCTAATAAGCCTATTAATTTTTCCCGCAATCTGCAATACAGTAGAATAATTAGCCAGTGATTAATTATCAAATCAGTATTCATCCTGTATAACTGCACTAAATAGTGTTTTATCAGATTGGATTAGTTAGTTTTACTTATGAATCTAGCCTATGATTGTCATTTACCACCCTCTAGGTTACGCAGATGTTACTGGAGAGCACTAAAACAATCTACACCATAAGAGTCAGAACTTCTTTCTAGTCATTTTTGACTCAGCCTTGACGAGCTAGCTGCTAGGTAAGAAAATATGGCAGCTCTATCCCAAATTCTGAATCATTTATTCGCAACATAATTATATCACCAGATGAAGTAATAAATCAGAAAATAGAGCACATTATAAGCTCTGCAAGAAGCAGCAACAGGGACACATTACCCTCTATTAGGAATAAATTTTGAAATTCTGAACCCAGCTAAAGATATTGCATATAACCATGAAAAGATTTATTACTCAAGAAACTAACCTCTACATGGAGGGAGAGCTTATCCATTTGTTCATTATACTGTGGTAGGGCTTGAACCATCTTTTGTAAATCTCGAGTTGACAGTTCACCGCCATCTCTGTATAAAAAGTGATATGTGAGGTGAAGAGACATGGAATTGGGATAATAACCACATGAACTGAAAAGACATCATTCTAATACAAATTCAGAAAAATTCTGAATTAAGGATCCCACATTTTTTCATGAAAGCCAATCAACTATACACATACCAACAGTAAGACTTATATTGCAAATACTATTCTTTTTACACATGTTTTATTGAAGTTAGAGTGACCCTTTACCAACTTTATGATAATACAGTTATTAAAACTATTTTAGATACATCCAGAAAAATTATAAGGAACACACTATTATATATATATATATATTTCCAAACATCGCCATCATCTTAATTTACTACATCCATAAAATTGAAATGACTCAATGCTCAATGAATAACAGAAACCACATACAACAAACCTTGATTGCATTTGCGCAGCTTTATTTTTTGAAACAAATGTTGTCATCTTCTCATGTAATCTTTCGCTAGCCTGTAATACATGTACAAGGATCAAAACATAATCTCCCCAATTGGCCACACACATACAAGCTCTAAGAGATCAGACATACATCTGCAATATGTGCATGGCGTAGCTCCAGCCACACAGGATCATGGTCCTCCAAAAGAACATCCTTCTTCTCAGGTTCACCACCTGACTTGCTTGGAACCTAACAACATGTTTGTAATGTATCAGAATATGAAAAGTAAACCTCAAATTACACATAACAATAATAGCGGGATTACTGAAGTAATAATTGATAGGGGCATACCTCGTGAACATATTTATTTCCATCCAAGTTTAATAAGTCATGGCACATGGCATCATAGGTCCATTCATGAATTACTGGGGCAATCTGAAGGTGTCGAGCCATATATCAGCAAAAAAACTAAATTCATCATAAGCAATCTCTTTCAGACCAAGAAGCGTTACTTACATGGTCTACAGATCTGTCCAAGATTAGCAATTCACACGTTTCTGACTGGGGAAAGTGAGGTATGCTGCTTTTGTATTTTGTGATACAGTTCCATACACAGGCAGCAAGCTTTGTAGGAATTAAATCTCGAAATGTCGTCTCTGTGGATTCATCGACCTTTGCAGCACGGTAACGAACATATGGAAGTTCCTGAAGAACGTCAACAAACAATGAATTGAAGTCAATTAAGTATCAGATCCGTAGGATAGTTAAATATGACAGTCATAAACATTGCTCAAATTTGTTGTATATAAAAGGATTGTGGATGTTACATAAAAGTCCAACATGCAGACTAATTGGAGGTATTCAATGTATAAATTTTTTAAATCCGTACTCTCAGTGAAGCAAATACTGTAGCAATCCGAGTTGCCATCACATCCAAACAAGCCTCATGTTGGCGAGTGTTCTGCATGTTTTCCCCGTACAACTCCACCAGTGCTCTCTCATTATCAGTGACGAATCCCTACAAGATTAATCACAAAACAAGAACAGTTACAAAAAAATGAATAACCATTAGCAGCTCCTGCCCAATATATATAACATGTGACAATCTTTTATTATAGGTCCTTGGGTAAGTTATATTCATATCATTTCTACCTGCCCTGCACTGTAAACAACAACCGAAACCGGCATGCAGATGTCAAACACATTCATGTTTTCAATTCCGATCAAATTCTAGAAGCCCACAATACCAAGTTAATTCAATACTAATGTTACGTGAAAGAAGTAGAATGTCGATGTGAGTTGACCTTCCAAAACATCTAGGATTGGAGGCATTCCATCCTTTTTTTTTAAGTCTATTCCTCTCAATGCTTTAATTCACCATTATTGGACCGAGGAAGTTATGAACATTGTTGTCTGTATCTCTCTTGGATATAGCATACAGGAATGTCCACCCACGAGTTATGGTATGCCAAGAAACTTTACATACAAAAGACATATCTAACATCATCTAAGGCTTTCATTGACGGTATAACACCTATTACATTCTCCATAAAAATATTAATGCTAAGAAGTAAGACGTATGGAGGCCTTCAGCAAACAAGGATTCATGGAAATCTATTACCCTCAAGTAACTCACTCTCGCACAAAAAGTTTAGAATTAAATTTTGCCTATCAATAAATACCTGGCTGTCCATTGCGAAGTACTCCAGATTCATCTGCAAGGTAAACCAAAATGGAAATAAATCAATAAAAGTATAAACTTCTAAACCAACAGGTGGATATGAAACAACAAAGAAATATCTCTAGCCACCAAGCTGAATACAGCATCTAACTACCAACAGAAAAATAAACATCCAAGATCCATGTCTCCAAAAGCATAAGAAATGAGCATAACAAGAAACTTGACCTCTCTCAATGCACCAATACGAGGCAAGACACTTGTATCATTCTTGATAAGATTAACCAATTCCTTTGGAATTGGCGAACTGAAGAAGACATATGCCCTGAAACAAACCACTTCAACATTAATTACCAACACCACAATAAAACAAGAGTTTCTGGAGATGTCCTTCACGTACTTCTTGAACAATGGCACCCTTCCTGACATGTCAGACAAAAACATGACAACACTGCAGGATGCAAAAACAAGAATCAGAATAAAACTTGTCAACCCCTAAAGATCATTTAGGCAATCCAAACGCATCGACGAGCAAATAGAAGAACGAGGGAAACAAAATTACTTCTCTCTTAACGGTTGTATGAAATATATCGCATCCATGGAGGGTAATGGCTGCCTTCGCCTGTACAGATCTTCCACCACTGCAATAAACATTGAAGAGTAGTTAACACTAGGGAACTCAAAGCAGTAAAATTCTTGGAAACTACTACTACGCCCACTAGACATCCCCTCGGCAGACAGAATTAAGACCAAGAACCATTTCATAAGAATTTGCAACATACAAGAAAGAACCTTTGACTACTATATGACAACTTTTGACTACTAGAATATAGATAACCTAGGAGACTCTAGTATATACTTTACATCAAATGCAGATCAGAACTACCAAGCGGAACTCAAATTACAAAGATCCCAGGTTCGTTTAGTCGATTACAAATCAAATAAGTTTGTTCGAAGCTGTCTAGCTTCGGATTGTAATATAAGCTCAAGACAAAGAGGCTTATAAATATTGACATCCAAAGTGTTTCAAAAACACATATAAAGAAATTGAATCCAAAGCCGTATGTCATGATCATACACAAAACATGGCATATAGCTTGAGAGAAACATAGAACTACGTCAAGATTCGAGAAATGCATCCGAGTTGCTTACATGACACTCCTTCGTCTGTAATGTCTGCCATCTTGCAAGAGCAAGACATGACTTTGACTGTAACTTTGTCCATGATGAGAACCTGCATAATCAGTTAAATTGACAAAATGAGCCCCAGCGAATAGTGGACAAAGGTCTATGAAAATCACAAAGTAAAGAACCAAATCACCAAATCAGATTTTACATTGTAATATTTCAAGAAGGAGTCAAGGTATCAAATCTTAAATGCTAGTGCACAAAAGTTACAACAAGAAGGAAGCAATAGATGTAGCATAACTGTCAGGAATTTGAAAATCACAATGTTTATCAACATTACTTCGAAGACACATCGTTTAGTACAAATCCAACTCAAATTATAGACAGTATGTTAATAATTGATTGACTTCAACTATAGTAGATTGTGGCTTGCATGCTAGATTAATACAGAACCTTAGCTACCAAATTAATCACCTGCATTTTTACTTTTGATGTTTGGTCAATTACCCAATTAATTTACTATTTATATTTCAACAAAGGAAAAAGAACTTAATATCAACCTTTGTAGGATAGTACATAAGTGGCTATATCTCCTAAACGATCTTGGCCATGCCTCTCAATTTCAATCACAAAGAAAAATTTGCCGAGTAAAGATAGTTTCGTTGGAAAACCATTATGCAGAAGAGATTCATATGTTCCAATTAACTTTGGAGTTACCATACAGCTGCAAATTTTGTTGGACTATTGTTTGCATTCGTGAAAATTGCCTGACGCAAAACATGGCGAATGTGAATATCTTAGACAGTATGCTAATAACTAGCGAGAACACAAAGGAGATACACACAGCACATGAAACAGCAATTAATATGATCAAAGCATGTTAAAAAATACCTTCCAGGTTGACTTTGAATCACCTGTTTTCGTCGAACGTAGCATTTCCTGCAGCAAACCTGTAAATAAAGATAAATCAACATTGGATATGTCATGATTCATTATAAGAAATGTCTTATAACTTAAAAACCTAAAGAAACTATATAAAATTCACAAAAATGAAATGTTGCGTATTGTCGTGAAATTCGAGGTAAAAAATTCACAAATTTTGAACTGAAATGAAGAAGAAAAGTACTTACGATCACGGCTGACTTTCCGGAAGGTTTTATATTCAGAGGATGAAGCATGAGAAGACGAATCAGAATCCGACATAGACATTCTTTGAAAACTCTTTGATCAAACAAGACAAACGACCCAAAAATTGTGTCACTACTCAATCATCGAAAGAAATCGTGGAAATGAAGATTCCGATTGTGTTGTTTAGGTCGGAGAAATGATTTCAGAGAGGTTGTTTTGATGAAATTGTTGGAAATAAAAATGGTTTAATGTTAAAATTAAGATTTTATTACTTAAAATAATTTTGTTATTATAATTAACTTGATGGGGTGTTAGGATCACTAGTCTAAACTTGGGTGGAATTAAAGCCATCCATTTTTACTTTTTAATGAACGAGAAACCTTTGGTTGTCCCACATTGGGCAAACCAATGAGGAAGTTCATGCATTTTACCATAAACGTTCTATATAAGGAAAAAAGAACTAGTGATTGGATATGGACTTAGGAAATGGACTAGTGGGCAAATGCACACGCACCGCACCGAAGCACCGTGGACCGCGGGCTTGCGGAGCTTGCGTGTGCCTTTGCGCGACCCATGGCGCGACCCATGGCGCGAGCCTTAGCCTTGGTGCGACCCTTGGTGTGAGCCTTGGCGTGACCATTGGCGTGAGCCTTGGCGTGTGCACACGTGTACCCATCAAAGATTCAACGGATTTAATTAAAAAATAAATATTTTACGTTTAATATTAAATGGAAAATAAAATCATAAATATTATTTTACCGTTTTAAATTAATGGGGATTAATTTTTTCAAATTAATTATCTTTTCATCTTTTTGAAAATCAAAAGCTTTTTTCTCCTATAAAAGAAAAAGATTTCTAAGTGTTTCGTTTACCCCAGTCGCAGTCACTGTCCTGACGACTTTTCACCATCTTCCTGCTTTGTTTTGCGCACTAGCTTTACATTCTTATTTTCATCTTCTGTTAAGTTCACAACGGGCCAACGAGCTTTGCTAGCTGGGTTGGTATCAGGTGATTTTATCCTGAATTCAAATTTGTCACTTAAAAGGTATAGCAGCATCTTCCTGAAGGTGTACCTGGCAAATACTGAGTTAAGGGCAGTCTGTTGAACATGCGACTTCACCTCTCTGTGCTTGAGTGTGTGTGCTGTTTATTTCTAACCCTCCCTTAATCATCTTCAAGTTCTTTGTTGTTTGTGTTTCTCTGTTACAAGAAGATTATTATCCAACAATCTTAACTCAATATCTGTGCAATCAACAAATCTTCTGTAACAATGGCAAAGACTGATGTTGAGAGACCTCAAAAGTTTTCTGGTAAGGATTTTAAGAGATGGCAATCGAAGATGCTCTTTTTCCTGAGTTTCCACATGCTTGATGAAGTAGTATTGAAACCGTATGACAAAGCTCTGGATACTCCTGAATCATCCAAGGAAAAAGATACTTGGACGAGAAATAATTATTTAGCAAAAAATCATATTTTAAATTGCCTTGAAGACTCTCTGTATGATTTTTATAATGCTAAAGAGAATTTTACTGCTTTAAATTTATGGACTGCACTTCAAGAAAAATATGTAGCAGAAACTGCAGGAAGTAAAAAATTCCCGGTTGCACGCTTTTTGCAATATGATGAATGACAAGTCTGTAGTTGATCAGTTTCTGGAGTTGCAAAAAATAATAAATGAAATCATTGCTGAAGGAATGGAAATCTCTGAGACCTTTCAAGTTTCTGCTGTGATTGAAAAATTACCAAGTTCATGGGCCGAATACAAGAGAAGACTAAGGCATGAAACTGGTGAGATTACTATGATAGAATTGGGCAAGAAAATCCAAGTTGAAGAGTTGTTGTGTTCAAAGGAAAAGAATGTTTCTTCTGCAAGAGACATGTCAAACAAAGCTCATGTGATCGAACACAAGTTTGCCACTCTCAGTATGGACCACAACAAGCGCAAGCCTGGCCCTCAAGGAAAAGGTAAATTTCAAAAACCAAAGTTTGCTATTGGTAAGATTAAGGGAGCTTGTTATGTCTGTGGTGAGTCTGGCCATATGGCAATGCATTGTAGAAAACGCAAAGATGCGAATTTTAAGAAACAAAATGTAAACCTAGCTGAAAGTAGTAAAAATGAATTTTCTGGCACGGTGTCTGAGGTGAATTTAGTTACCAATGTGAGGGACTGGTGGGTAGACTCTGGAGCTACCAAACATGTCTGCGGAAGCAAGGATATGTGCACCTCCTACCAGACAGTAGGAGAGGGAGAAAAACTCTATATGGGTAATTCTTCTGCAGCACAAGTTGCAGGAAAAGGAAAGGTTTCGCTGAAGCTTTCTTCTGGGAAAATCCTCACATTGAATGAAGTGTTACATGTACCAGACATCTGCAAGAATCTCGTTTCAAGTGGTGTGCTAGATGACAAGGGCTTTAAAATTGTTTTTGAGTCTGGAAAAGTGATTATCACTAAGGGTAGGGACTTTGTGGGAAAGGGCTATAAGGCTGAGGGCCTTTACAAATTATATGTAATCTCTACTGAAATTAATAAAGTTGATTCTTCTTATGTTGTTGTCTCATTGAATATCTGGCATGGTAGACTTGGTCATGTAAATTATAATTCAATGAAAAAATTGGCAAAATCTGGCTGCATTCCAAAATTAAATTTGGAATATGAACATAAATGTGAAGTTTGTGTAGAATCAAAATATGCTAAGAAGCCTTTTCAGAAAAATGTCCACAGAGTTTCTAATCCCTTAGAGTTAGTTCACACTGACTTAGTTGATATGAAATCAATCCAAACCAGAGGTGGAAAAAAATGGTTTGTTACCTTCATAGATGACTGTACTAGATACTGTCATATCTACTTGCTTAAAGGAAAAGATGATGCTCTTGAAGCATTTAAATTATATAAATTAGAAGTAGAAAACCAGATGAATACCACCATTAAAACTGTTAGGTATGATCGTGGGGGTGAATACGTAACCCCTACAGGAGACTTTTGTGCGCAACATGGCATTATTCATGAGGTAACTCCTCCTTATTCACCATAATCTAATGGTGTGGCTGAACGGAAAAACCGAACCCTTAAGGAGATGATGAATGCCATGTTAATCAGTTCAGGACTACCGGCGAACTTGTGGGGGGAGGCCGTCCTCTCAGCTTGCTATATCCTGAACAGAGTGCCCCTTAAAGGAAGAGAAAAATCACCGTATGAATTATGGAAAGGCAAACAACCCTCTTATGGATACCTCAAAGTGTGGGGGTGTTTAGCCAAGGTCTCTATTCCTCCACCTAAGAGGACTAATAGGACCTAAAACCGTTGATTGTGTCTTTCTAGGATATCCCGAGCACACCACTGCCTATAGATTTATGGTTGTGAGTTCCGATAACTCGAGAATTGGTGTGAACACCATTTTGGAATCTAGAGATGCTTCGTTTTTTGAAAATGTTTTTCCAATGAAAACTGAATCTCGCGTGATACGTGTAGATCCTCTAGATGTCCCTTCTTCTAGCCATTCATTACCGGTAGAAGAAGATGAACCTGTTTATGAGCCAAGAAGAAGCAAAAGACCTAGATTAGAAAAATCTTTTGGGTCAGACTTCATTACCTGTTTAGTTGAAACTGATCCACAAACCTATAAAGAGGCCATGACTTCGTCTGAATCTCCATGGTGGAAAGAATCCACTATTAGTGAGATGGATTCTATTGTTCAGAATGAAACCTGGGAAATAGTAGATTTACCTCCAGGGTGCAAAACCATAGGTTGTAAATGGATCTTTAAGAGAAAACGTAAGGTTGATGGAACCGTGGAAAAATATAAAGCTAGACTTGTAGTTAAAGGCTATAAACAAATAGAAGGTGTAGATTTCTTTGACACTTATTCACCTGTCACTAGAATTACTTCAATTAGGTTGTTAATTGCAATTGCTGCAATCCATAACCTAGAGATACATCAAATGGATGTAAAAACTGCGTTTCTAAATGGTGAATTAGATGAAGAAATCTATATGGATCAACCCGAGGGTTTTGTGGTGAAGGGTTATGAAAAGAAGGTGTGTAGACTTAAAAAGTCTTTATATGGCTTGAAGCAAGCACCTAAACAATGGCATGAAAAATTTGATCATGTAATGTTCTCTAGTGGTTTTAAAATAAATGAAGCTGACAAATGTGTTTACACTAAATCTGTCAACGATGCTTGTGTGATGGTATGCCTGTATGTTGATGATATGCTTATACTAGGTACAACCTTAGAAATCATTAATTCCACTAAGAACATGTTGAATGAGAACTTTGACATGAAAGACTTAGGTCCTGCTGATGTAATCCTAGGGATGAAAATTAGAAAGGAGTCTAATGGCTTCAGTCTCAGTCAATCTCACCATGTTGAGTCAGTTCTGAAGAAATTTAACCAGTTTGATAGTAAACCAGCAAGTACTCCTTTTGACCCTTCTTGTAGACTCAAGAAAAACAAAGGCAATGGAGTCTCGCAACTTGAATATTCACGTGTCATAGGAAGTCTGATGTACTTAATGAACTGCACGAGACCAGACATTGCCTATGCAGTGAGTAGACTAAGTAGGTATACCTGTAATCCAGGACAAGAGCATTGGGATGCACTTTTCAGAGTGCTGAGGTATCTTAAATACACTTTAAACTTTCGGTTGAGTTATGAGAGATACCCTGCTGTTCTAGAAGGATACTGTGATGCAAACTGGATAGCAGACTCAGAGGAGTCTAAGTCTACGAGTGGATACGTTTTCACTCTAGGATGTGGAGCAGTGTCTTGGAAGAGTTCCAAACAGACTTGTATCGCTCGATCCACTATGGAATCCGAGTTTATAGCGTTAGATAAAGCAGGAGAGGAAGCCGCTTGGCTAAGATGCTTTTTAGAAGACATTCCTCTCTGGCATAGGCCTGTGCCAGGTGTTACCATTGGCGTGTGCCTGCGTGTGCACACGTGTACCCATCAAAGATTCAACGGATTTAATTAAAAAATAAATATTTTACGTTTGGTATTAAATGGTAAATAAAATCATAAATATTATTTTACCGTTTTAAATTAATAGGGATTAAATTTTTTCAAATTAATTATCTTTTCATCTTTTTGAAAATCAAAAGATTTTTTCTTCTATAAAAGAAAAATATTTCTAAGTGTTTCGTTTACCCCAGTCGCAGCCACTGTCCTGACGACTTTTCACCATCTTCCTGCTTTGTTTTACGCACTAGCTTTACATTCTTATTTTCATCTTCTGTTAAGTTCACAACGGGCCAACGAGCTTTGCTAGCTGGGTTGGTATCAGGTGATTTTATCCTGAATTCAAATTTGTCACTTAAAAGGTATAACAACATCTTCCTGAAGGTGTACCTGGCAAATATTGAGTTAAGGGCAGTCTGTTGAACAT
Organism: Papaver californicum; assembly: GCA_023531435.1. Taxonomy (NCBI): domain Eukaryota; kingdom Viridiplantae; phylum Streptophyta; class Magnoliopsida; order Ranunculales; family Papaveraceae; genus Papaver; species Papaver californicum. The sequence continues at coordinate 11,191,215 of JAJJMC010029784.1, forward strand.
GCGACTTCACCTCTCTGTGCTTGAGTGTGTGTGCTGTTTATTTATAACCCTCCCTTAATCATATTCAAGTTCTCTGTTGTTTGTGTTTTTCTGTTACAGGAAGATTATTATCCAACAGAAATTTCGGAGTCGAATTCGAAAGGAGAAGAACGAGTCTCTTTGCTCTCTATTCTTCTTTCTAATTTTTCTTTGTAATTTTCAGAATTTATCATGTTTGAATAGTATTTGAATCCCGATTTTTTTCTTTCCATTTTTGTTTATTTAGATATTGGTCCTTTTTGAGTCATTGACCGGTATCATTGTAGTGGGAATCAAGTCATGAGCAATGTAGTTAATCTCGGATCTCGGTCTTGTCGTGGTCGGGATCTTGACACCTTGATAACGATATTTTAGGGAGATTATCGGTGACATTTTGGGCGAATCACGGTCGATATTCACGTTGAAATCTCGGTCAGCGCAATCTCGGATATCGTCAAGGTATTCTTCCGATACCTTGAAAAACGGCGATATCTCGACGTAACGGTCGAGATTGACTACATTGGTCATGAGTCATGACTCGTGATATTCCATGTCCGGTCCAGCTCTTGTTGCCATGCGCAATTTAAAATTGAGTTTGTTGGAAACAGGTGGTAAAAATAAATGCTAATCTATGCACCCACCCATGTATAGGTCATGCAATAATATTTCATAGCTTTTAACCTGGTATAGGGGTGTCAACGGGTTCGGTTTCTTCCTGGTACCAATGGATCTGGAACCGGACCCTATTAAAAGAATCGGGTCCGATTTTTAACGGTTTCGGGTCCGGTTCCTAATTTAGTGGAACCGGACCCGGAACCGGACCCGATTAAAAATCCGGATAATTAACGGGTCTTTTAAAATCAACAATAATTTTTTTAAATTCTTTATATTGGTTTGAAACGAATAATTTTTCATATAAGTTATTGTTACATGTATGTAAATTTCTAATCAAAGATTAAATTTAAGAAAAAAAATAAAAAATAAAAAAAATTCAAGTAAAACTAGACGAAGTCTTTGAATTTTAGATAAAATTAACAAACAAATGACAAATATCCAAGTACCCGATACCCACGGATACTCAACTGGTAATATCCGTTAGGACCCGTTAAAATTTCGGGTCCAATCGAGTTTACCCGTCGAATATTAAAACTACTAATGGGTCTAATATAAGGACCCAAATCCAATTCACCCGAGTCCGATCCGGTTCCGGGTAATCGGATACCTGTTGACAGTCCTAACCGTGTTATGCATTTAACAATTACCGATTTTTACATAGAAGTTTACAAAATGTAAAAAAATATTTTTGGATTTGAATTATTTTATTTTATTTCTATCATTTTTTTATGTATTTTTGCTATGGTGTGATGCATTATTTAACATGTTTATGGCCTGCATAGGAAAACCTAAATGGGTAATCAAATTGTATGAATGAGATTCGAGAATGAGGCTCACTTTCAAACCACGCTTGGTTTATGAGTGGGATTTTTGTCACTGCCTAGTTATTTATACGAATATATGTATTTAAATGCGAGATTTTAGAATGAACCTCAATCAGGCTCATTGTTAAATCATTTTTGTTGAAATATTATAGCTTAAATTAAATTTAATTTAGACATTCTTTTTCAGTGGTGAAAATTTTATATTAAAAAGGAAAAGAGCAGAGCTCATTACAAGAATTTAGGTTGATCAACAATTACATATGCAGTTAGGGGTGCACAACTATATAGCAAGCTACTGGTTCAATCTCTACTACAACTTCAACATGGATGACCAACTCAATGTTGAGTCTGGAAATTCTCATGTGAGTGATATAATGGTAAGGGTAACATGGAATCCACCCTAAAACCCCTTCATAAAGATCAACGTGGACGCAACATGGATAAATGGTTTATATTGCTTGTGCAACAGTTGCAAGAGATAGAAACGAGATTTGCATTGGTGCTGCCACCATAGTTGGCACTTCAGACAGTGTAGTCTTTGCTGAAACTGATGGTTTTCTCCTAGCAGCTGAACTAGCAACCGCCATGACGTTAGACTCTATTATCATTGATGGAGACAGTGAAACGGTCGCCAACTGCTTGAATGGAACAACAAGAACTACTCCATGAGAATCTGGAAGATTATAGATGACAAAGTGTTTATCTGGCAACTTTAACAACAATGCTTTTGCGTTTGCGACATAATTGGCCAACACTACATCTCATTCTCTAGCTACTCACGCACTCTCTCACAAAGTCCAAGATAGATGGACGAACTCGGATCTACCTGCTGACATTTTTACTCTCTGGAATGTAGCACATAGTCAGCCTTTTCTTCTCTTTTTGTGTATCCCAAAAAAAAAAAAAGACAACGCATTGCAGTATTGTCTCTTTAGCTTTCCAAAATATGAAAAGAAGAAATTCACTTAAAGTATCAAAATCACATCTCCAAAGAACAACTGTTTGTTTAACTAAAGCTGTGATTTCTACTTCCGGTTTAGCAAGAGCACCAAACATCTTATTATTTCTTTCCTTCTAAATATTCCACATAATAGCTTGGTGGGTCAAGCTCCAAACCTCCTTACATGTTCCCCTAAGCCAATTTAACTTGGTCTTGTTTGACAGGCTCAGCTTTAAGTGAGTGGGGAAGTCTCCTTTGGAAGCAGTTAGATAAACTAAACTACTAAAGGGACTGCAAGTGGAATCTACAACTATACAAGGACAAAACAAATATTAATCCAACTATACGATGGTCAAGTAATTAGACCGTTGTACTACTTTTCTCAATCAGGTCCTCCCTTGACCATTCCATGCGTAATTGACTGACTAAAACGATACCAAAGACTATGGCCGTTCTTTCTAGAAGAAAAAAAATGCTTTGTGGATGTCAAACCAACCTAGTCTAAATACTCTGCAGCCATAATCCGGTCACCTACCTTCCGAATAAAGAAACAAGTTTGAGGGATGCCATGAACATAAAAACATGTCTGAAAAGATATCATATTATATATTGTGGAACTTTAGGTACTTCATGAAAAATTAATTTTTTTATTTTTAAAAATTATGTCGTTAAATTAATTTTTGGTGTTTTATTTTTGTATGTCAACAAATAACATTTCATGGTCTATCCAAATACCATAATAAAAAGAAAAATTACCTCACTGGAATAAAATTCAGTAACTAAATTTCAACATAAGTTGAATTGGTACTTAATCGCTATCCATTCATTTTCTTTTTTGAAGCATAAATTGATATTATCAAACTAGTTACATACGGATATGTTATACCCATGGAGAAATCTTTAATTAGCACTAAACGAGAGTCTACATGACAGCGAGAGCTATTGAAAAATCTTAACACTGACTTCTCAAAAGGTTTACTACTCAAATGTAGCACATTATAAAGATTTGAGCTTGGCAAAAATGGAAGATTTGTAAATAGAAAGTACCTCATTGGTGGTAATGTGCGGACCAATGTAGTCAATATTGAATTTCGGTTTATATCGGTCGAGAGCGATACACTGATATATCTTTATATGGAAGAGATTTCGGTTTCAAATATCGGTTCACACATTTTATATCTATAATTATTATATCAAACGTTTTTTTTCCATATTGCACCTATTAAGATATAAAACTAGTACTCATTTTTCTAAAATACCACAAAAAACATGAGTAATAATTGAAAACCCTAGAACTAGGATAAGGAAATTTATTTATTATTTTTTTGGTTTATTATTTTTTTGGATTTTTTTTTAAATCCCCCACCCTAATTTCGACCATCTCGGTCAACTCATTTCGGGTCATCTCGGCCGAAATTATTGGTCAAATATCATATCGGCAATATAGCGTGTCTCGTCTTGGATGAGTGTCGAAACCGATATTATCAACGAGATTTCAACCATCTCGGTCGAAATCGACTACACCGGTGCGGACACAGTGATACGGCAAACCAACTCTCTTCAATTGTTTAATATCATAGTCCGCTTGGATCTAGTGGCGTTCCAAGTACTGTACTAAAACTTCTTAACTGACCTTGACATTGCAAAAACCCTGATCACCCCACCCCACTTGATCCATGGCAATCAACTACTTCTTCCTTTTTAGAGTCTAAATGTGTTTCAAGTGTTACAAAATCGGTCTGCTTAGAATAAGGGTTCATATTATAAATATTTATCTATTCCAATTTTTTATAAATATCATTAATAACAAATACTGAGGATTACACAAAAGTAGAAATAGAGATCTGGCCGTCGACAATGGCAAAGACAAGAGTATAATATTACTCTACATTCAGGTGTGTTCTCAGCCGAAAGCAGTGAAACATACAAGTAGTAGTCTTCTTAATTATTAGATATAGTATATGTTTTTACAGAAGCAGTTGAGCACACATATTAATCAAAAGATAAACCAGCAAGATAGAAAAAAATGATGAGAAGATGCAAATGCATATCATATTAACTACTCTGCTGATATCTGACCAATATTTGCAATGTTGTCGACAACCTTGGGCCTCCACTTGGTTCTGCCCCTCATAACCTCATATCCATTGTTCTCCAGTTGAAGCATGTGGTCGCATTCAATAATACCACCTGCTTCGATGAAGGAGCTACCACCAACAACTGCAGTCAAGGACTTGAGCACATTGCCTACCCCACATTCCCTCCGAAACGCCAGATCCATGTCGTACAGCTCGTGGCTCTCTAAGATCGACGGAGGTGCATTCTGCAGAAAATCGTTCGTTCATACAGCCAAAATTAGCTCAATTAGTAAGAGTGTAGTTTAGGGATCACAATAGTTGATGAGTATGCGTTGAGTTTTAAGAAGATAATAAGAGAATAGTTGCTTAATTGTGTACCTCAAGAATCCATCCAATGTATTTGGAAAAGTTGACATGTTGGTGCACATCTAAGTCACTCAAACGCGTCTGCAAATTTTGTTCGATATTAGTCGATCGTATTTAGTAATCACATGGATCATTTTGATATATTCACAATCAAACTAAGAGCTAATTATCTTACAGTCAAACCAGCTTGGACAAAATCAGCTGTATTGTCATGAAGCTTTGACAGCTTCCTGCCCTCCGGGATACGGTGATTCGCAAAGTAAGATCCCAATTCACCTTTGACTTGAAAAGGTTCCAGTTCACCTCTAACTTCCTCTGGGATTTTAGACAGTTTTCTTGTTTTTTTATTCATCAAAATCCACACACTGCATTACCATGATATAGTGCTCAGAAAACTACTGAATATTGACTTTGAGGCATGCCAAGAACAACAAAATATGTCAAGAAATACATAGTATTGTAACCTGGTAGCTTTTGCGAGAATTTGCCCCGTAATGGCATCACGAAGAAGCCAATGGTTTGCAAGACCATTCTTTTCAGATGCACTAGTGAACCAAGTATCTATTTGGACTACATCACCCCTGCAACCAAATACCAAAAATGATCATCCTCGAACGGCATTTGTCCACAGACTTGGTATGGTGAATAACTGATAATGCAGGCAAGCCGATAAGAAAGAACCGGCTTACCAAGAAGGATATTGATCCACAAGAACTTGCATCTTCGCAACAACCCATATTAGATTTCTTCTAGTCATTTCTGGAGTTGAAGCAAATCCATCACCCAGGAGACCAGCTCCCCTAACATGGTTAGCAACTGTTTCCTGCAAATGATCAAACCAACGTCATTAAAATCATATGTTAAATTGCATAACTAGTACTCCTATGAGGAAAATCAAACACAAGACAGGTATACCTGTAAATGATTTATCAGTGTTCCTATAGTTGCCGTCCGATGAGGGCCTATCTCATACGATCTAATTGAGAAGTTTTGCCGAAAAACATAACCACCCTGAACTAATTTCCCTTGGCTAAATGAATCAACAAGCATATTATGCCGTCTTTTTAGCTTTGAAAGTGGCCATTGTATATCTGTTGCTAAGAAAAGACCCATAATGGCTTTCAGAAGCATGTTCCATTCGGGCAAGTCACGATTAATGTATGTTTCCTCCTCCTCCTTGGCAGTTTCAGTTGTTGTAGTACTGTAATTGTTGAGTATGCTTCCATTGATATTCTTTTCAGGTGCTTGGGCCTTCACTTTAACCCTCAACCCTCTACAACACGGTTTCGTGCTCGATGTCATGCCAACAGAAGCCACATTATCTGATCCTCCTCTAACCTTTGTCACCAATGTTGCTGTTGTTAGTGAATAATTCGCAGGAGCTGCAATGGTGCTGGCGGCAACCATGTTTACAAAAAGAGCCAAGGAACAGTATGCAATCCCAGTCACATAAAAATGCACATCTGCACGTAGGGATGATCGCTAAACTCCACTGAAATGTGTTAAGCTCGAATCACAACTGTCAACAATAAAAATCATACATTTCTAAGAACAAATGAACGAAAATAACATAGAAGAAATTAAGGAAAATGAAATCTTAGTTACTTACAATGATCAAACAGCTCGTATAAGTTCAGTTCTATTGATTTATTTATACATACTTAAACAACGTTTCTTATAATGGCACTGAAAAGGTCATTTGTCAGTGCATTTAGGTCTATCTAGCGGTTTTGGTTTATTGATGGCACAAACCTACTTTCATTACCGCGTATTTTGACATTTTTCCTCCCTGTATTCAAAGTTTCACCCATATATAGTTACTCAAATACTTCTCATCCCATTTAGCCATCTTTCCATCGACATAACATGTTTTCCGGTATTCAATTACAAATTTATTTCTATGAAATTATGGATTAATTTAAGAAAAAATGTAGCTTAAAATATGTTTTTAACTTTATTTCATATAGTTTCACGGAAAATCTTTCCTTGTCTTCCCAAAGTACGTACTGTTTCGTAGTCCATGGAACTAATTTTTTTCCCGGTATCAAACACAGATATTCGAATTCCCGCTGCCTAATGCATTATCCGCTTGGTGTATGCATTATCCCCATGCATATACAGGCATTGCCATGCATACAGGTGATGCAGATGATCGCTTGTAATTTTTCAAACATATTGCACTTCAGTTCAGACTCTTCAAATGCATATGGAAAATCACCACAGAGTAGTTGACGTGTACTTAATCAATTAACAGCAAATTTAATTTAACTAAGGAGAAACTATAAGCGAGGTTTAATAAATTTGACAGCTTTTTGTCTTGTCTTAACTTTATACTAGGTATACGGGTAAAATATGGTTAGCATTATTTGGTGGTTGAATTTATTAAGCACATCCACCAACTTTATGAAGACCACTCACTACTTATCTCCCGCCATATAATACGAAGATATATGAAAATATTGATCCAACTGTAGGGTTTGTTAACCAAGAAGTGGTTGTGAGATTTTAAACAAGTCAGTTGAGATAATTGAAAGCAGTGATTGATTTGAGCAGATAACTAATTCGACTCGTTCTGGCTACTCGAGAGAGTGTTATGAAAAGCATAGCTAGGATATCCTAAACACTCGCAGTAGGATAGATAAAACTAGAAGACCTATTTTAGGTTTGCACTTGTTCACCCATATGTCTAAAAGTGAAATGTTTTGCTTCTTTTGATATATCTTGTTAAGATATTATTTCTCGAATTAAATAAGTCAAAAAACCAAAAATCAATTCGGGATATAATTTTAATATGATTCTTAATAATAAAAAAACTATTTTTTTCAACAAATAATTTCTACTTTTAGTATCCAAGCTATTTATAATTTGAAACAAAAAATAAGCTCAGGGGCTAGAACAACGAATTGCTTCGTGCAATTGATAACTTATCTACTTACCGAATGGCTTGTTTTGTCGTTTCCAAAAAAATCCCAAAATCACTAAACATGTTTTTGGTGGGATCATAGTAAAGACTAATGAGTTATTTGAGATCTTGGAATCCATGTGCCTAGGGCTGTCAATCGATACTCGAATACCTTAACCAAATCGGTGATTTGGATCCGGTTTTTAATACTGAACCTGTATTAGGTATCTGACGGATAGAACCAATGGTAACTGATAAAATTCGGGGTCTAACTAGATCTATCTTTCGAGTACCTTTGGTATATTTTATTTTATTTTTGATGTGTTTTTTGTAAAAATTTGAAGAGTTTACTTAGTTTTCAAATTTCTATCATTTTTTTTTTATTTTTATAACCTCCAATTACAACATCGAATTTCTCCCTAGAATCAAATATTTCAGGCCCTTCAACAATCCAACTGCAATGGTAGTTTCTTGACAAGTCTCGAATTGGTATCCACAAAATACATAATGAATTATTTTGGGCTTTGTCAGTAGTAACTGATTATAGTTGTGTGTCAAGGAGTCAAGTTCTTAGATTTTAGATACCACTTGTCCCTTTCTATGTTCTGTTTCTATATTTTGACTAGCTACAGAGATGCATGTATAGTTACTCTAACCTCTCAAGTTTCACCTACTATATGAAATCAAAATTTATGTTTCCCAATATGACTTGCAAAAAAGTTGATAACTGTCCTAGGAAGTAGTTGCAGATCCAGTGTATGCAATGCAAGCTTAAATTATTGGATGATGAGGTTTCAGACGCATTGATCTACTGATAACTGCATGCAAATTCAAGGATCCACCTAGGGCTGCACATACCCGACCCGTATCCGCCAGTTTTGACCCAATCCGCCGAGAAACGGGTCAGGTGTGGGTGATAAAAAATTTTACCCGCCTTCTGACAGATCGGGTACGGGTGACATCTTCTCTCACCCGACCCACCCGCCCAAACCGTCAGAAAATCTCTTATTTACTGGCCCATTCGAGCTAAAATTGATTATTGTTTGTATACAGTTCAGACTATTTATGGGGTATTAGGCATAAAAATTTGGATATTTGCAGTGAGAAATATTCAAAAATCTCTTCTTTGATTTTTCTATCTAGCACTGGACAAAAAAAACCTTTCATTTTTTTCTCTTTAATCTAAAATGATCAATTTCAAATCTTCTAATTCTATAGGGTTAAATAAAAATTAGATTGACCCTTTGGTATAATTACTATGCTTAGTGTGTGACTCGTCGGTTTTATTAGTTTAGATTCTTGGATTAGATATGGTTGTTTCATCTAGGCCGTTGATTTGATACGAAAAGAAAGTCTCTTCTGTTCTGTCTTCTCCCGTTCTGTTATGTTACTTCTCTACTTCTGTGTGTCTCTTAAGTCACATGGGCGACGTAATGTTGCTCAAGTACAACAAGTATTGGGGAGAATATGAAAAAATGAATTCGTTGATGTTTATTGTTGTACTTCTGGATCCACGAGAGAAGAACAGGGATTGTATGTGACTGTTGAAGATTTAGTTTTAAAACTTTAAGTTTATTGTATAATTTTGAATGTTGGGACTTAGATTTTAAGATGATCGAATGTTGGTTAAAATGGTTTATCAGGTGGCACGCGTGAGGATAAAAAAAACAGCCAAGTCATGGAAAAAGTTTTGCATTAAAATCTGGACGGATGACCTGCACCCACCTACACCCGACCCGTCGAAATAGCGGATCAGACTCGACCCGACCCTTCCTACGACGGGTTGGATACGAATAAATACTACAATCATCCGCCAACTGACGGGTTGGATGCGGATGGAACCAAACTCGACCCACCCGACCCGATGTGCATCCCTAGATCCACCACTGCTCACAAAGTGTACCATTTGGAAAGAAAGATAGCAAACGTGCCGAGTAGTAAAGACCGAAAGGTATTCTAAATCTTTACTTATACTTTTAATGCATACCTTGAGAGCTTATGAAATATAACAATGCCTCAAAAGGTCTTTTTTTTACTTGGACTTTATGCTATAGTGCGCGCCCACTATGGATACCTTAAAAAATTCAATTGTTATTAATGGATGCACAATGTGTAAAAAAGCTGCAGAAATCAATTCTCAATGTTTTCTTGCATTGCGCCAAAACAATTTTTTTTGGATTTTTTTTTTTCGGTGGTTCCAAATTAGTCGGGTGTGTAGAGAGGCTAGATTTATATCCGTGCTACCTAATGGACATATTTATTTTTTATCATAATTACCTATAATTGATTTGGTGTGTCCGGAATTCGTCCTGTTCCGTCTCATTGTAATGCATTAAATTTTGATTGCAGATTCCATGATTTCATCTCTGACAGGATTTACAATTGTAATTCAACCTATTTTATTAGATAAATCCTAAAAAGAACTATTTGACTTTTTGAAGAATATAACACTTTGGAATAATAGAAAATATATACCTCCGTTTAAGATTCTGATAACACTTTGGAATATAGATTCTTTATATGGATTATCAGAATTCCGTTTTCAGTTAGGTTTACACATTTTTTTTTCTTTTTTTTTGTTTCCTAACGGTTTCTCAATATAGTAGGTTCACAATTTTGGAATCAAAATACTAACGAATTCCAAATTGAATTTGGTTTTGATGTCTATTCCTTAGAGTTTAAAACGCAGTAAAATAGGGTTTTCCTTTTTATTGTTTTTTTCCCTATTTTTTTTAAACCAATAATATGTTGCCAAGTGTCTTCTCCAAAACTCTCGTTTCACAAAAGCCACAAAAATCTTATTTCAGCCAATAGAAAGCGAGGGTTTCCTTACCGTTCAACATGGGAGTTTTATTTGTCTACGTTTTTAAATCTTTAGATGTAAAGGCTACCATCTGGGAGTGGAATAAGAAAAAAGATAGTTCAATGAAACAAAAGTTGTGGAATATGATTTTTTTTTACCATCTGGTGCACTGTGTGGAATGAGCAAAACAAAAGATTGTTTCAAGGTAGATATTACAAACAGGTCAATCAGCTTCTGAATGAAGTAAAATATTTGTTATATAACTGGGCTCTAGGTATAAAGATTTTCAAAAATAATTTGTCTCAGTATGGTAATGCGCAATTGGAAAGGTGTCGTTGGGAGTTCTTAGTTTTAGTTGTTCTTCTTTCTGGTTAGCTGGTAGCCTAGTTTATTTTGATGTTCTTCCGTTTATTTATCTTTTTTGACAGTTCTTTTTGATTGTTTTTAACTAGGGATAATTTGAATATGTCCCGGATTTTATGCCTCAGTTGAGGATATGTCCTGTAACGGTCGGAATTAAGGGATATGTCCCAGCTATCCATTTCAACCGTTAAATGATCAAAAACGCACATGTGTGAGGCTGCACGTGCCAAATATGGACAATAATACCCCCGACAATCAAATTTTTGGCTTCCACAGGTCCCCATGCGTAGATTATCGACACGTGTCATCTACAATCCGACGGACAATTTTTTTTCGAATTTTTGCAAGTGTATCAAACCCTAATATTCTCGAAATGACCTTATTACCCCTTAGTTTTGAAAAAATTACAAAAAAAAATTGTGACTGTTATGCTAATGGTTCTTTCCTTCTTGGACCTGTTGTGAATTATGTGCAAATTTTAAAAACAAACTAAGTACTAGTATTGTATGAATTTGAAAATTAAACAAAGAAAACTAAACAAACGCAACCATCCATGTGTTTCATTACATTCGAAAAACATAAAACTCACACATCAAAATTAACTTTAGATAGTTTGACTGAGTTGAAAGAGTTAGAAACACTCTAGATTTCATCTATCAATCTTAAGATTCTCCATAGAACTGAAGAAGCCTCCCCTTCCAAGACCTTTACCACTGTTAGGCAGTCATCCTCAATGATGACATTCTGGAGGTGCATTTGGTCGCAAGAGAAGAAGTAAGGTGGAAGGCCTAAGCCTCGGCTACTCGGGGTCTAATTTGCTGCTGGATTGAGATGGCAGCTGCAACAAGTTGGTTGTTGTGGTCTCTTACAATTGCATAAGCAGCAGATTTACCATAGAGAATAATCGTGTCTACATTAATCTTCACAAATTCTTCAGGTGGTGGAGACCAGGTCAGAGAGTTGTCTGTCACATCAGGATTGCTTGAGACTTGCAATTTATGAGAAGGAGAAGCATCATCGACCTGGTGATATAACTGAACCAGTAAGCAGCATCACTTAGAATCTGAAAAAAATGTGTGGATTTTTCTTTTCAAAATGGAGGCAATTTCTGTCTCTCCATATAGCCCAAAACAAACAAGCACCTTGGAAGAAAGTGTACATATTTTCTTGGACCAATAACCATTGATTTAGGCACTGTTGGACTGTCAGAAATTCATTGTCAGTTGTTCTGAATGAGAGGGAAGAGCCAAACAAGACTGCCTTTGTCATCTAAAAGTAAAGAAAAAGGTGGTCAATGGTTTCATCATCTGAACCACAAAACTGACATTTAGTGGGGAATTCTGTTACCAAGTTACTAACTTTGCTAGGGGAACCCACCCCATCATGAATCATTCTCCAAATGAACATCTTGATTTTTGGAGCAATAAGCTTGATAGGCCAGAATTTTCGCCAAGAAAAAGATGTATCATTGAGAGAGTTGTAATGAGTTTCTGAAAGGAAGGGGCAGTGAACATACCGTGTTCATTCAGGATCCATATCAGCTTGTCTTCTGAAGAGTTGCATAGATTGGAATAGGTATAATTTGTTCATCCACGAAATGGTCGAAAACTTGGTAACAAATTCCTGGTTCCATTTTTCATCTTCTTGACATACTGATTGCTCAACTTTGTTAACAACTAGATTGCCATTCTGTGGTGGTAATGGAACATGACCTGGATATTTGGTGTACAACGATCAGACCACATACTGATAATGGAACCATTTCCAACTATCCACAAACGACCATCCTTCAGGTATTTTCTGCTGAGCATGGCAGCCCATGTGAAAGAACATTTCTGAGGCTTAGAGACGGATCAAGCATGGCACAATTCCATACATGTCATTTCATCAACAAATTTCATGTTTCAAAAAAAAAATCCCCAAATCAGAAAACCCTAAAATCAATTTCACATAAAACCTAAATTTATAGTTGTTATTAAACGAAAATTGAACACAATAGATGTGAGATACACACAAAAAAAGAAATGGGTTTGATGAATTAACCTGTTTTCAGTCACCATGATGTTGATTTGAGAAAGTTTGATGATAAGAACTAAAAGTTGCGACTTCTTCTTGCTAACAATAACACACACTTTGATTTGAGAAGCTTGATTTCACGACCTTCACTTAATCATCTCTGTCTCTTGATCTCTCGATTTCTCTCTGTCTCTCGATTTCTCTCTGTCTCCCTCTCAATTTCTCTCTGAGCTTTTTTTCCTTCCTCTCGAGTTCTCTTCTCAAAGAAGATAACTACACTACATGCACGTGCCATAGAAACGTGCCATATGAACCTGTTACATCTTAACACGTGTCCACACTTTTGTTATAAGACCGTAGGATCTAACAAGTGTCTCCACTCTTCTAATCGGACATTAGGATCTAGCTAAGGGTAGAAGTGTAAAATTAGACACACGTGTAGATAATAATCATTTAACGGTTGAAATGGATGGCAGGGATATATTCCTTAATTGCAGCCGTCAATGGACAGATCCTCAAATGTATGGGTAAATACCGGGACATATTTTCAATTTTCCCTTTTAACTACCTGTTAGCTTTAGTTTACTTTTAAATTTGGCAGCCATTTTTTTTGTGGTAACCATATTCTTTTTTATAATTTAATATATTTAACCTTTTTTATGAGTAAAAGGATTTTTTTTTCGTAACCTTGATAGTTCAGATAAACCCGACTATTCCATCACTAGACAACCCAATACCCTAATATTGTCTGCAAGTGATCCTTGCATCCAAATAAACGATCGAGCATAAAGCTTTATTTTAATTTGCATAACTAGCTAGTAATTAATATTCCTATGATAAAAAATCACACATCAGACATGAAAGAGCTAATAATTAGCGGTATGTGGAAGTGTGTTGATCCAAGGTCATATCTTGGACTTTATTCATAAATGTGAAAATGAACAAGTGATCCTTATATCCTAAGATCAAACCATACTAAAATTATAAGAAACAATTTTTATTTTAAAAATATATCTTTAATTGGTCATGAGTTCGACAACTTCAAAATTATCCACTCAAAAGTTCTTTTTGTTGGATCCAAAGATATTCAACTAGGACCAGCCATTTTCCTCTTTGAATCATAATTTTTATGGGATATCGAAACCCACCATCCAGTGATGGAACTAGAAGCCAATGAACGGGTGGGCTTGACAAAGTTTTGTCCGAAATTAAGCCTAATTTTAGGCTTGTTATTTTGTAACTAAATAAAATAGATTCAAAAAATATATCTTTATGGGCTTTTGGAAGGAGCTGGAGCCAGGGTAAGCTAGGCCCTGGTTTCGCCACCTATTTAAAATATTATTTTAAAAACCTCCTGTAATTAGTGGGTTGTTAGATAAAACAAAACTAGGATTATTTTGGAATATATTCAACGATCCCTTATCATATATTATATTTTATTTAATGACTAAACAGTTTTTATTTAATTAGTTGTTAATAAATTAAATAATTTTAGATTAGTTGAATTAGTTAAAGTTATGAATTATAGTTAGTTTAGGTAAACAATTAGAGTTATAGATTCTTAGAGAGAGGGAGGATGTGTTAGATTAGAAGAAGAAGAGGAGTTGTGAGAAGAAATAAAAAGGAAAACTAGGTTTTACTGATTGTAGTAATTTAAATGAACTAATACAATAACAAAGAAGTAGCTTATAATTATCTGTTAAAACATGGTAAAACCTTTAAAAAATCATAATTTTTAGATATTTTTATAACCCAGAATTGATATGGATCAATGTATTTTTTATGGCTGATTATTTATAATCGACTGTAAAATGAAAAACACCTATCATTTCTAGAAACAATATTGATTAAATTCAATTAGTACAATCAATAAACAATTATATAATTACTTGCCCAATAATTACACAAAATTAACAAAAAATATTATACTTAATCTTAGACTAAATACGATCCGTACTCATCTGAGTTTGGGTAAGAAATCATACTCATTTTTTTATGGATTATAAATGGGTATGATTTCACGTCCAATCTCAAACTTACTAGAGTATTTTAAAAATTAATAGACTCAAAAAGTTTTAACCTATTGATTATACATAATTAATAAATGTGATTATATATCATGACGATTTTAATGTAGGCCCCATAATTATTAAGATAAAAAAGTTGGGTTTATACTTTATGAAAAATTATCAGATATTTTATAAAAATCCAACCGATCTTTCTTGATGTTCTTCGTCGGTGATGTTTTTGATGGACTACATACTCAATTTAAGAATGGTATGATTTTTTTTCATACCCATTCTCAGATATTTCTTTTCACCAATTGCAAATAAACAACCTAAATTGATTACAACTTTAATTTCTCGCCATGTTTGTGATCAAAGTAAAAAAATGAACAAAAATATATACAGGCAAAACTAACCAAGATGCCACGGATACTCCAGAATCGATAGATTGTGTTTTTTTTTTTGACCCCCTTTTCAGGCTAACCAAGTTAGCTTTAAATTTATCAACCCAATTGTTTCGACATCCCCCTAATTACGCGAGGTTTAAAAAATTAATCTGTCCATAATTCAAAGGAAAAATTGTTATTAGGAATCATTAATGATTATGAATTGAACCACCAGAAATCATGGATATTTGTATATTTGATGCCATAATTGTTACAAAACATCGGGAATGATTATTTTTTTAACGGCAAAGGGCAAATCTTATAAAAACGCCAAGTATCACTAAAACAGTGATGACTAAACCGGACAAATTATAAAGATGTGTAAATTAGTTGATAAAAAATAAGAAATCAAGAACAAGAAAGGAAAATTATTCAAAGATGAA
>JAJJMC010029784.1:11211974-11280608 GCA_023531435.1 Papaver californicum
ATTTTTCATAGGATGGAGGTGATATAACCAAGCATCTAAGATACCAATCAGTAAGGGTATGGAGGTGGTATAGCCAAGCATCTAAGATACCAATCAGTGAGGGTATATAGTTGCTATATACCTCGAGAATCCATCCAATGTATTTGGCAAAATTCACATGGTTGTTTAAATATAAGGCACTCCATCGTGCCTGCATATTTTGTACTGTTATTATTAGTCGATCTTAGTAAATGGGTGCCAACGATTAGCGAAGTCGAAAGGTGATAGAAGAGAGAAATTAGCAAGACAAGTCTTAATTAATCAACCAAAAATGAGCTACTTACAATTAAACCGGTTTGGACAAAATCAGCTGTGTTGTCATGAAGCTTTGAAAGTTTAATGTCATCTGAGATACAATAATCCATTGTAATAGGTGCAACCTCCTCAGGAAATTTAGACGCTTTTCTTGTTTTTTTATTCATCATAATCCACACACTGCATTGAGATAAATTTTAAAGCAGCAGGCTAAAAACAATGGGGGTAATAACAGCAGTAAGAGTAGAAAATATTGTCGCAATTACCTGTCAGCTTGAGCGAGAGTTTCACCGGTATTGGCATCACGAAGAAGCCAATGGCTAGCTATGCCATTCTTGACGGATGTATCACCAAACCAATTTTCTACTTGAACTACATCACCCCTGCAACCAAATACCATTAGCTTAAAAGGGGATGAGTAACATTCTATTAAAAAAAACAAATCTATCTGCAAGCGCGTCTTAATGAACTGATGATGCGGAGAAGGTGAAAACGTAAGAACTGGCTTACCAAGAAGGATACCGATCAACGAGAACCTGCATTTTAGCAACAACCCATATTAGATTTCTTCTTGTCATCTCCGGTGTCGAACCAAATCCATCATCCAGCAGCCCAGCACCCCTAATATGGTCAACAATTGTATCCTGCATCCGAATGAATGATCGAGCCTAAGACATTTAACATGTTAACTTGCATAAATAGTAAATATATTCATATTATCGATAAAAAAAAAAAAACAAGACAGGAGACGTATATGCAGTCTCTACTCTTGCCTGTAAATGATTCAACAATGCGCCTATAGTTGCCATCCGATTAGGCCCAATCTCATATGATTTAATTGTGAAGTTTTGACGATAAACGTAGTCGTTGATATTCTTTTCAGGTGCTTGGACCTTCACCTTAACCGTCAACCCTCTACAACACGGTTTCGTGTTCGATTTTATGCCAAGAGGAATAACATTTCTAATCTTTGTCACCAATGTTGCTGTTTTCAGTGAATAATTCGCAGGAGAGAATGCTGCTGAGGCCGCAATGGTACTAGTGGCAACCATGATTACAAAAAGAGCTTACCAACAGCTAGCACTAAATGCACATCTCCACGTACGGATGATCAGAAATCTCCAGTGAAATGTGTTAAGCTCGAACCACAACTGTCAACAACGAGAATTTTTAAGAACAGATGAATGAATATAAACATTTAAATTTTGTTAAGGAAAATGAAATCTGTAGTTACTTACAGTGATCAAACAGCTCGTATACGTTCAGTTGTAGTGATTTTTACATACTCGGCTTAAAACGCTTCTTATAATGATACGGTTTTGGTTGGTGACTTTGGTCTATTGATGGCACAAACCTACTTTGGTTACCCCATAACCTGACTTGTTTTTTACCTCCCCTGTACTCAAATTTTCACCTTCTCATCCCATTTAGCATGATTCTCTGGAATATACTAAGATCAGAGATTTCGAATCTCCACTGCTTATATATCATGTCATAAGTTATGATCACTAGAACTGCACATTGGGTAGGATGGGTAGCCTATTTCAACACCCTATCCGTGAAATGGCGATGGAGATGATGTATAGTTTGTTCCAAATGCATAAATGCATAAAGCACTTCAAATGCACATATAAATTCACCATACAATATTTGATGCTTAAATATATTATACTCTCTCGTCCTAACAAAAGAGATACTAGACAAAGTAGTATCAATTAACAAACAGCATCTAACACTTAATTAACTAAGGCTTTCACCTATAATCGATGTTTATTAAATTTGACAGATTATTGTCTTTAATTTGTACTAGGTACGGCACAATATGGTTAGCCTTATTTGGTGGTTGGTGCGTACAAAATCAACCGGAAGACATATATTTATCCCAGAAAACAGAAACCAGAAACCAGAAGATATTTGAGAACATCTCCAATAGCAGATGTAAAAAATTATACATAGAAGTCTTATTAAGATCTTTATTTGATAGAATTTACACATGTAGTAGATATAGGACCCCATAGCTAATAAATTAAACTATCTCCAATAGTATAGGATCTAATTTGATAAATATCTTATGTGATAAAATTTTAACCGTTTAATTTACTTTAAATATTATTAAAAAAATAATAATAAAAAATGTGACATGGAGGTGAATCCTAAAGTGTAGTTAAGACATTCTCTAACACCTTCATACTTAATATTTCATCCCTCCTAGGACTAACTATTGGAGATGAATTTATACTAAATAAGGGTTTAAAATCTTATGTGTCATGAAATAATAATGCTTCCACCCTTTGTTGGAGATGCTCTGACAAAAACAGACAAGACAAATGAATGAGGGGCACGTGGACCAATAGAGAATCAACTATGGTATAAACTCGGTACAGCTCGTATGGAGTGTAAAAAGGTTGTAGGAAAACTAAAGTTGCTTCCTACCCCCGCCTTTTGCCTCCATTTTTCTCCCCCATGATGTGTCTTTGATCTAAACCCTTTGTCTAGGTGTGGTGAACCCTTAAGGGTTAGTGGTGGATCCGGGGATGAATATTATGGACCACTACCTATACGATACGTCATGGAGGAAATGGTTTAGGGCAAACATATGGGGTTGGGAAGCATTTTCAAGAACCAAAATGTTATTTACTTTACCATCCCTCATGGGGATGAGATTGTCAGGACTCAGGCAGAACTTTTGGCTTGTCCTTGAGAAACTTGAATCTTAGTCCAGCGGGACCCTTGGTAAATATGTAAGGGACGTGATCCAAAGTGGAGATAACATGTAAAATTTTATTCTGAACTAACTATCTCACATAATAAAATAGCCTAAAATAAGAAAACTAACTATCTCGCAGAATAAAATAGCCTAAAATAAGAAAATAATAATAACTTTTTTCTGGAATAGACCGAGTAAATCCCAACCAAATACTTCGTCTTGCAATGAAATACTGATAAAATATAGTATTAATGTTGTCAAAAAAGATAATTGAAGCAACGGAAAAAAAAAATATAAATCTCGAGGCAGTTGAAAAACCATCACTACTTTGACAACAAAATTAGCCAGACATCTATTTTGTTCAATTGAAGATCGAGCTATACACCGTTCTATATTTGACTAGATCATGAAATAGGATTATCACCAAAGAATACGCAATAGCCTCATGTAGATCTCTTTGCATTAGAAGAAGCATCCCAATCAGCATCATTAATTAAAACCATGAACAATTATCAAGCCTCCGATGAATAGCAAACCATAATCTAAAGTTCCCTTAATGTATCTCAAAACCCTCGCAACAACAAATTGCTCAGTGTTATATGCTCACAAACCTAATTAACAACAAAGTTGAGGTCTCGTCCAAGTTAAGTATTGCAGACTACCAAATAGAGACTTTCAATTGAATTTGGTAACAATTCACCATCAATGTGGCACAATTTGAATCAGGAGAGACAGGTAGAACACATGGCATTAGGTTATCAGTTTTAAAATTATAATTTTTCTAGCACTTATGTTAGTTAAAAAATCATTAGTAACGATTATAACTGTCACAAACTTCTGTAAAAAAATTAAGTGAGAGAAAACATTTAGTATAGCTATATTTGTCACAATTTCAAAAGGATCTCCCGTTCTTCCATCAAATATTGAGTATTAATCTGGAAAAAAAAGGACCCACTTTCCTCATATGTGGGTCCGTCCACGCTTAGCATCAGATATATGTGTCTGCTCAAGTAGATCCAATGATCTAAAGCATACTTAGTTTGGAACAAAAACAAACCAGTAGAGGGAGTCTCTCTTAACTTCAAGACCCATAAAATTGTGTAAAGCACACAAATCTGTAATTGAAAAGCGATCATCAAGCTTACCAATAGCTTCAATGTAAGTATGACTTCGTATTTGCAGTGATAAAAATATCATCCATACGGGTAAACATAACAGTGATTCTTATACTAAATTTTTGCACAAAGAAAGAGGAATCTGCACTAAAACTGAAGAAAAACTAGCACAATAAGAAAGTTTTCATACGATGCTCATAGAGGCTGTTTCAAATCATATAAAAATTTATCCAGTTTACAAACAAATCTGGTAACGTGGCATCAACAATACCTGGTGCTACATATAAACCTCCTCAAACAAGTAATCACAGAGGAAGGCATGCATCATAGACATCAAGTTGGTTAATCGGGCAATTATAACGCAACTACGAATAAAACCAATCTAATCGGAAGAGGTTTGCCCACAGGAGCATGGTCCAAACCCTCTCGCTAATAAAAGCTGTTAGTAAATAAAAGAAGCATGACACGTGGAAGAAGATCAAGATATGAAGCAACTAAATTAAAAAGAGCGAGAACCACACAATCAATATTAAAAATATCAAATATCGAAAAGACACGAAGCATCTGAACAATGGATTGCATGAAGGACACATATGGTCGAGAAAGTTGAAGTACATCGAATAAAACAAACAGCATCAAATGATGGAAGATCGAAAAAGTAAGAATAATGATTATTTTTTTATCTTGATAATCGAGAAAGTAAAGGTAATAATTACTCCAATTATTTTAATGATCGAGATAATAGAAGTCTAAAAAGATAGGAAGACACGTGTCGAATATATAAGACATCGAACCAAGAAGCAATTAAAAGTGATCTGTCACCTAGTGATCGCACCAGATAAAAGAGGAAATACAAGAACGATGGGTACATCGAAATAAAATGGATCGAACCAAGGAAGAGGTAATCCAAGAATGACGACAAGACTGGATAAAATGACACGAGAGCATCGACCCAAAGTAGAATCGATCAAGGAACGGTGACCAAACTGGAGAAAATGACACGTTGCACAAAGAGGGACCCAGTAAATAAATCTATAAATAGAAGAAGCCAAACAACAAAGAGAGGGTCGGGAAAAAATAGGAAGAAAAACCTGAGAAAGAAAGAGAAGATATTTTTAGGTATGAATCTAAGAGAAGTAATTATATTATGGAAGGATTTTTTGTACTTAATTAATCAATTTGTAAAAATGATAGCTCAAAGATGTTAAATTTGAGCAATCATATGCATCGTACAGAAAAGATTTTATGTTTGGCACAGAAGTGATTTTATAAAATCAATACAAAGATGTTTGGGTGTTACTCGATTTCAATTTTAAATTGATATATGAGAATATGATTGGTTGTTTAGTCGAAAAGATTTTTTGGCATAAACAATTTGGCGCTAGAAACAGGGACGATTAAAGGATTTATCCTACCTGATGAAGGAAAAAAGGTTTTAATTTCAAAAATAAGTCGTCCAAGAAAGAAACATTTTTTATTAAGAAAAGAACGGATATGGTTGAAAAAAAAATTTAAAAGAAAAAATTGGAAGAATTCAATTTTGCAAGATACAAAAAGTAAAAAGTTTATTTACATAAGCATGTTTATTTGACATGAAAAATATTTGAAAAGATAGTTAAGAATATGAAACGAAAGATTTTATGAATTAGGAAAAAATCAGATTTGTGATAGGAAGAATTCACAGTTAAAGCAATAAATAGGATCTCTTATGATTTTGATGTGTAAGAGTTCATTTGACTGATTTTCTGAGATATTTTTAGATATCAAGCAAGGAAAGCAATCAGCAAGGCGAAAAATAGTTAAGAAACAACAGGATCTGAAAAATATGTCTCAAGACGCTAATTCTGGGAACCAAAATGATAATGAAGACTGGGAGAATAGACAAGAGGAAGGAAGAGAATCAGGACAACAACAAAGTAACGAGGGAAATCATACCCCAAATCAAGAATTAACACCAAACACAGTGGTTCAGAATTACTCTTCAGATCATGGGAGTTCTCAAAGAAGAATGCAGCAAATACAGGATTTATTAGAAGAAATAAATGAAATGAGAGAGGAGCAAAAAGCAAGCAACCATCGAATTGAATTACTCGCAACCGAAAATCAAGTTTTAAAAGATGTAATTCAGAGAAAGCAAAGACCAGCTGTGACAAAAATACGGAATCAGGAGGTAATGTCAAGTAGACAAATATCGAGAAGTGAACAACGGAATCCAGATCAAAGAATGGTACTATTAGGATCGACATCTCGAGTAAGAAGGCAACAAGAAAAAGAGATTCTACGAACCCAATGGGAAACATGCTTGGAAACGATGGAACAAATGAAAGAAGAAATTAAAGGATTAAAAAATAAAGAGGGGGGAAGAATAGAAGAAGTATTGAAAGAAGCAAAGCGAACTCCGTTAGCACAACATTTGACATGTGTATCATTACCAAGAGAATATAATATACCAGTATTCGAATGTTACGATGGTACCAAGGATCCAACATCACACTTAAAGTATTATAATCGAGTGATGACCCGGTGGGACGATCATGAAGCAATCATGTGCAGATGTTTTCCATCCAGTTTAACAGGGACGGCATTGTTGTGGTACGACAGATTACCGGAAAATTCCATCCATAATTATGCACAGTTGGTGAGGAAGTTTCTTGAAGCATACATGTATAATAAACCAGTTGATTCAGGGGAGGACAAACTTTATTCATTAACATCTTGGCCAGAAGAATTGATCCGATCATATACAGTCAGATGGCATGCGATATGTCAAGCAATAGATGAATTAGACCCAATAACAGCTATAAACCATTACAAATGGGGGATTGTTGATCGGAAAAGCCAGCTTTTTATTGAGATTCACCGAAATAATCCAAAAACTGAAGGCCAGTTAAGAGAAATAATAGAAACATGTGCGAGGCTCCAAGACATACAAGAACAAGGATCGAGAATCAATCCAAGAAGTCAAGGAAATACAAGGAGAACAAATTCAGTTGAGGAATCACCTGATCAGAAAAGGAAATTTCATCCGAAATTCGAATCAAGAGAATTAAAGCACCCTCGACAAGGATATGGTAAAAATTTTGCTCAGCAATTTCGAGAAAGAACGTTCACCAAGCTTAATATTTCATATTTCAGATTATTTAACATTTTGAAGAATCGGCCAAATTTTCAATGGCCAATAACAAAGGGAAATCAACCAGAGTTTACACAACGTTCAAAAGACTATTGTGAGTATCATAGCTATAAAGGGCATACAACAAACAACTGTAGAAATTTTATAGCCTTAGTACAAAGGATGGTCGATGCTGGAGAGTTAAAGGAATTTGTTCAGAAAATTGAACCAATAAAGAAACATGATGAAAGCAACGCAATACGCATTCCATATAATGAACAAACAATTAACATGATATCATATGCGGAAAAAGATAATACGGATTTGAATGTCGCAATCAATAAAAAACTGTGCAAGAGAATTCGGAACCATGAAGTCTTTAAAGTTCATGGGAAGATTGGATGGCGTGTCCCTTGATATTTTCTGCACAAGAAGTAAACCAAGAAATTGAGATGCATAATGACCCTCTTGTGTTAACATTATTGATATCAGGCTGGAATGTAAAGAAAATACTTTTGGATGGGGGCAGTTCGTTAAATGTGATGTTCTATAATACATTTTGTAAAATGGGTTTTAAAGAAGATTAGCTGATCCTATCACGATACATCATTTACGGGTTTAATGGAATATCTTCCAAGCCAAAGGGAGACATTGATCTTGAAGTTTCAGCTGGACCGATCAACATTTTGATAAGGTTTAGTGTTGTGGATGCACCATCACCATATAATGCTATAATTGGAAGACGATGGGTTCACCAATTGAAAGGAGTGGTATCAACATATCACCAATATTTGCGATTTCCAACACCGCAAGGAGAGATGGAGATAAAGGGTGATCAAGAAGATGCTAAGTTTTGTATAATGACAGAAACAAGAATGAATGAGGAACGGGAGCATCTACAACATAAAAAGAAAAAAGAACGAAGAGTTAAAGCAAAGGAGGAAGAAATAAGTCAATATTTGGAAAAGCATGCAAAAAATAAAACGGTAAATGAAAAAGGAGAGAGCAGTCAGAATCAAGAAAATCTGATAGACCAACATCTCAAAGGGACGATGTAGCAATTAAAGGGAACCCCAACTCCAATTGGGATTCCAAAACCAGTATTCGCTCCAGTAGAGGAAACAAAAGTTATAAATATTGGCACTACAGAATTGCCCAAACAAGTGCGAATTGGGATGTTAATAAAAGCAGATTTGGAACAACCGTTAGTTAAGTTACTTTGTGAGTTTGAAGATGTATTCGCTTGGAGAATAGAAGATATGCCGGGGATCGATCCTAATATCGTACATCACGAATTAAAAATACGTCCTGATGCAATTCCCTTTCGCCAACGGATACGGAAGGTCGTGTAAAACCCCTTAACCTAGAATAACTTAGCATATAGTGGTTGACTTAGGTCAGTTGGAATGTTAGTGATTCCCACATGTTTAGGAACGTGGGTGTTGGTTAGGGTTTCGTGGGAAAAATAAATAAAATAAT
This sequence comes from Papaver californicum, assembly GCA_023531435.1. Lineage (NCBI taxonomy): Eukaryota > Viridiplantae > Streptophyta > Magnoliopsida > Ranunculales > Papaveraceae > Papaver > Papaver californicum. The sequence goes on from JAJJMC010029784.1 coordinate 11,220,682, forward strand.
AAAAAATATATACGGGGAAATTATAAGAAGTCTAATTAGGATTTTTGGGAGGCTAGGGTTTTATTCCGTAGAAAACTAGAAAACAAAAGAGAATAGCCGTCTAAAGTATTTCTCTTCCATTTTTCTTAGATACCGCAATAGAGATTTTAAAGAAGTAAGAAGACGGATTTAAGAAGCATAATTGAAGTTCGTAAGGAAACCTTCACAGCATCAAAACAGGTAGGTTCTCTAATCCTTATTCTCTTTATGATTGATCTGTTAATGGTAACTAGAAGTCACCCTATTTTTCTACTTTATAGATTAGTCTGAAATCTCAAATTCTATTATGTCTATCTTAAGGTATAATTGCTAGTCATTTTAAAATATATAGGTTTGATTACGTTGATAAAACGTTTTAGTACAGCTTCAGTCTGTACACAGCAAGTCGATGTTGTTGTTAAGAATTAAAGCTTATAGTTTGCTAGGCTAATGTTGGTTTGGTAACAGGCTACTGATGGTGCACTTAATTGATAATGAGGATGAAACGTTTTCATACAGCATCACATTGTATAACAGTAGGTTTGTCAACAGTTTATAACTACAGCCTGTACACATGCCGGAAAGCAATTGAGTTAACTCCTGTACACACAATTAAGTTAACTCTAGTACACATGCATGAAAACAATTAAGTGAGCTCCTGTACACACAATTAAGTTAAATCCTGTATACATGCATGAAAACAATTAAGTTAGCTTTGTTTATAAATTGCTTATGAAGTATACAGAGATTTAGGTTGTTGTGGTCAACCCTATTATGTAGTTGAATGTTGTATGGCTTAATTAAGTTAGCTTTGTTATGAAGTATATAGGGATTTAGGTTGTTGTGATCAGTCTTACAGATTGTTGTTAAATGTTGCTGGATTCATTTGATGGCCGTGAATGAACAGTTAAAACTCTTTACGTCAGACAAACTATTTTTGTCTAAGACGAAAGACATGATGCACAGTTGAGGTGAGAGTATGAATGGATGAATTATTTCTTATTATAGCTCTATAGTCGTCAGTACATGTATATGAGAATAAATGTATGTACTTGCTATAGATGGTATTTTACAATGGGTAATTAGAAGTCAAATAGTTATAACACTAGTTAAAAAGATATTATTGATGTGTGTACATCTGTTTGAGACTCGTAGTTGGTTCGACTCCCAGAATATGTTGGGCGATGACCGAGGGGTCGCCTAGAAGATATGGACCTATTATCTTGAAAGGGAGGTCGACAACACTTATTTTCCTACGCACTGTAAGAAATTAAGTGGACTACGTAAGGGTTGATATGTGTCGTCGTACAGTTAGAGAACGAAACTATAAAGAGAGGAAGGCGATTAGTTTCATGGGTGGGAAACCTGTTTTCCGTTTCTTTTATATATAATTCTTTTGTGTGCCTTTGTGTTTTGTCTTGATTTTAAAAGTCTATATTTCTATTTAGATCTTCGACCTTACTACTTTCAAAGAGGCACTCTCATAAACCATTTCTACCTGACGAAATAATTTCATGAACCTTGTTTCGCTAAATTATCCGTATAGGGCATAAGGGTGTGAGAATCTACTTTAAGTTGGGGTCTGACCCAACTTACTATTATTTTTCAGGGAACGGTAGCCGCGGAGCGACCTAGCTTGTAGAACGATCTTTGTCCCGGAAAGCTACTTTATTTTTCTTCAAGGTGCTTAAACGTTTAAACATTTTATAGCTTGCGTTTAAATCTATAATTCTTTACTTTAAGTAAGATTTTTATCTTTTAAATTAAATATCCGACCTGCGTGTCGAAGATGAACTATTGTTTTATTTTTGAGACTCTCTTTTATCAGATTAATTTTATATTACACGTCATTTTTTATAAGATTTTCTTAAACTTTATCATTCTTCAAAAACACCACATGATAGCCGGATTGACATTTGTTGGCTTGAAGGCTTGAATGTGTTTATTTTTATCCCATAGGTAGTGCCACACTTCTATTTTAGGGCGGCCGACCTAGAATGATGAGGTGGGGCGTTACAGGTCGCACCAGAATACCATGAACCAGTGGAAAAAGAAGTAACTAAACTTTTAAGTGCAAAATTCATTCGGGAAGTACGATATCCCACATGGATTTCTAATATAGTGATTGTCCCGAAAAAGAACGGTGGAGTAAGAATTTGTATAGATTTTACTAATTTAAACAAAGCATGTCCAAAAGATAGTTACCCGCTCCCAAACATCGACCAATTAGTAGATGCTGTTGAAGGACATGAGATGTTATCATTCATGGATGGACAATCTGGATACAATCAGATAGCATTAGCAGAAGCAGATCAGGAACATACATTGTTCTTTACTCCACGGGGATTGTATTGTTACACCAGAATGCCATTTGGGTTACGAAATGCAGGAGCAACATATCAACGTTTAGTGGACGCAATATTCAAACCATGGATCGGAAAAACTTTGGAAGTTTATGTGGATGACATGCTAGTAAAAAGTAAATTATCTGATGATCATTTACAGAACTTAGCTGAAATTTTTGGTGCATTACGAAAATATAAAATGAAAATAAATCCAGAGAAGTGTGTTTTTGGTGTTACTTCAGGACGATTTTTGGGATATTTGGTTACGAAAGATGGAATACAAGTTGATCCAGCAAAAATACAAGCAATAACAGATATGCCATCACCAAACAGTATAAAAAGTGTACAGAAGTTAAATGGGTGTTTGGCTGCATTAAGTAGATTCATTGCGAGATCATCAGAACGATGCAAGCCCTTTTTCGATGTACTTAAGAAGAAAAATAAATTTGAATGGAATGATCGTTGTGAACAAGCATTTCAAAGTATAAAATTACATCTCGCCACGTTGCCAGCATTGCAAAAACCAGAGCCAGAAGAAATATTAACTTTATACATAGCGGCAACAGAAAATGCAATCAGTGGGGTAATGGTGCGAACAAATGAAAAGATTGAAAAACCAATATACTACATCAGCAAGACTCTGAATTCAGCAGAAAGAAATTATACCAGGATTGAACAACTAATTTTGTCAGTAGTATTTGCTACTCAGAAGTTACGCACTTATTTTCTTACTCATTATGTTCGTATATTAACAAAAGCACCATTGGAGTCAGTTTTAAAGAATACAGGAAAAGTAGGAAGAATAGCAAAATGGAATGCTCAGCTGGAACAATACAACATTATTTATGAAATACAAACTGCGCAGAAATCTCAAATTCTAGCTGATTTTCTGGCATATTTTCCAATTGAGGAATAATATGAAATTCAAGGACTGCCAGGGTGTGAAGAAGAAGAGCCATTAGATATTTTGGATTCAAATAGTTCACGACGATGGGAAGTTTTTGTTGATGGGTCGCGAAATAAAGAAGGAGCAGGAATAGGCATCGTGATTACAGCACCAAGGGGAGAACTAATGGTACATTCATTTCGTCTTGAGTTCGAAGAGCATACGAATAACAAAGTAGAATATGAGGCAGTGGTCCATGCTCTCAAACTCATTATTAAACTAGGAATAAGTGATGTTAGACTCACAAGTGACTCGCAGCTGGTAATTAGACAGATTGAGCTAAAATATCAAACGATTGATGAAGATTTGGAAAGATATAAAAACCTTGTGCAAAATTTAACAAATCGTATTCCAAACATTGTTTTTCGACATTTGTCCCGAGAAAAGAATCGACATGCCGACGCACTTGCATATGTTTCATCTATGATAAATGATCCAACCATTAAAGCAGTAAAAATTGGGAGAATATATGAGCCATCCATAAGAGCACAAACATTAAACAGTATAGAAGAAGATAGTGCGATGGAAGAAATTGATGACCCAGCAATACGGAGTACCCCACTTACATCACAACAAGAAGATGACCAACCAAACAAACCAGATTGGAGAGTCCCGATACATCAATATTTGCAAAAAAAGTGTTACCAACAGATTCTAAAGAAGCAAGGAAAATTCAACTCAATTCAAACAGTTACCAACTTCGGGATGGGATTCTTTATCGAAATTCTTTCCTTGGACCGTTATTTCGATGTTTATCTCAAAAAGAAGGATTGCGAATTCTTAAAGAAATATATTATGGAGATGCAGGAAATCACAGCGGAAGACGATCGTTAGCATTAAAAGCCAAAATACAAGGCTATTACTGGATTTCTATGCTAAAAGATTCGGAAAAAATGGTTCGAAGGTGCGAAGAGTGTCTACGATTTGGTAAGAAAATCAAAGCACCAGCTACAGAATTAAATTCAATACTTAGTCCATGGCCATTTGCAAAATGGGGAGTTGATATAGTTGGACCGTTAGTTGAAGGAACAAAGAAAAGAAAATATTTAATTGTGGCTACCGATTATTTCACCAAGTGGGTAGAAGCGAAAGCATTAGCACGAATCAGAGACACTGATGTTTTTACATTTCTATTCGAGAATATCATTTGTAGGTTTGGGATTCCCGCAGCAATAGTTTCTGATAATGGAAGACAATTCCAAGGAAAGAATATCGATATGTTATTTGAAACATATAATATTCAAAAGCATAAATCTACACCTTTCTACCCACAAAGCAATGGGCAAGCAGAATCCACAAATAAAACAATTGCAACAAACCTGAAGAAAACATTGGACGGGTATTATAAAAAGTGGTGCGAACAGTTACATAATACATTATGGGCATATAGAACCACAAGAAAAACTTCAACTGGAGAATCACCTTATCTTCTCACTTATGGAACGGAAGCAGTAATACCAACGGAGGTTATTTTACCTACAACCAGAACAGAAGCATGGGAGAAAAATCTTAATTCAGATCTTATGTTACAAAAATTGGATGACTTGGAAGAAAAAAGAGAGGTAGCACTCCAGAAGATGGAAAATTATCAAAGGGGATTAGCTCGAGAATACCATAAACGTGTAAAATCACGAAACTTTGTCCAAGGCCAATATGTCCTACGACAAATAACGGAATACCAAAGAGATAAAAATGCAGGAAAATTTGCACCAACATGGGATGGTCCATACATAATTCAAGCGTCAGCAGGACAAGGATCGTACTATCTCCAGAATATGCAAGGAGAAGTTTTACAGCATCCATGGAATGCACAATACTTAAAGCTTTACTATCCGTAAATAACAATGCAATGTTAACACAAAAGGCAGGTACATAGCCAACTAATTCAGTAATTTCTTTTCTAATTTAATCACTCCAGGAACATCGTATCTTGGAAAATACTGTAATTATTAATTAGAATTCCATTAATCTCGGAATATCATATACTTTGAATCCAGGAACATCATATCTTGGAAAACACTATGATCATTGTTCAAAATTCCATTAATCCCGGAATTTCATAATACTTTGAGCGCTCAAAATTATTCCAGGAACATCATATTCTGGATTGCGTTGCGATTGACGACACAATCATACACAAAAGGTAAACATCCTTAAAGAATTTCACTAACAACGAAATTCTTATAAAGAAGGAGTTCCTTATTATTGGTTTATCAATTTTTAGAGTACAGTTCGGGACCAACCCTGTATCTTACCCCTGGCTCGGGTTTGTTTCGTATGTGTGGGATCTCGAACAACATGATTTGAGGTAAAAAGTGCTTCAATTCATGGTACTCGGAAAGTTATATGATAGCCAAAAAGATTACTTAATCAAATTCTCTTGTGCAGTGAACAACATTGGAAAAACGTATCAAAAGGTTACAAAAGAAAATTCCTAAAAGACAGACAAAGTACAAAATGGTGAAGCAAACAATAGATGAAATTATAAAGAACATAATCAAGCATCGGGAAGATTGGGTCGCGATGGTGGAGGGGGAACTACAGGCACAGAAGCGCGTTTACTGAGCACTGAAGGATCGGATTGTGCACGATCTAAAGCAGTATTGAAGGATTTCGTAATTTTTGCTTTAGCATCCTGCCGAACCCAATGAACAAAGTCGCGCCCAAAGTTGACTTCTTTTTGAAGCTCTTCGATCTTTTGTTGATCTTTTTCTATTTGAGCAACAAAACTTGATTTTTGATCTTTTTCTTCATTCAATTCTGTGGTTAATGATACAATTTCTTGTTCACGAGCTGCAATCTTGGAAAGCTCAACAGACAATTGAGCTTGTAAACTCCGAACTTTTGTTGCACCAAGAGACACCTTGTTTTCAGAAGTCTTTAACTCTTCAGTGATGTTTTTCACTGTATCATTCATTGTATTGAGTTCAGTTTCTGCTTGAGTTGCTCGATCTCTAACTTCATTAAGTTTTCTCTCCAGTTCTGAAAATACAAGAAAATATTAGATAAATTTTATGGTATAATAAACCAAAAGATCAGGTATACCAAAAAAGTACCTCTAATAACAGATTTAAACTCTATTTCTTTCAGAGTAAGCAATTTTACAACTTCTTGGTATTTTGACTCAGCTTTATTACGCCTCCAAGTGGCTAAATCAAAACTATCGTTCAATTGAGTTAGTTTTTCTCTAACCACATTCATCTCTTTGTAGATTTCCTTTGTATGATTATTCAATTGTACCATTCTACGATCGTACCTAAATAAGGTTTCCGAGTTTTCCACTGGACCCAGGATAAAATTTAAATTCTTCATATAGATTAATAAAATAGAATAATAAATAAAGAGGAGTGAAAAATAAACCTTGATTTTGATTCTGAAGAACTTCGATAGTTTGAAGTTGTTCTTGTTGTTGCTGATGTTGTTGTTGAAGCTGTTGGAATTGTTGAAGTTGTTGTTGAAGAAGATTATTTTGCTGCTTCAACTCATCATTTGCTTGTTGTAGTGTATCATTTCTTCCCTTCATTTTTACTGACTCGTTCTTAAACAGTAACCCCAACATGGTGGCTCGAGCCTTATAAAATTTATAACCGTTAAATAAACAATCATTACCATACTGGAGTTGAGCCAAAGCTTGTTGTGGAAGTGAATATGATGAACTCTCAGCAACAGCTAAAACTTCAGTAAAGGAAGAAGGAGGATTCACAGGAAATGTTTGCTCAAGAATATCGTTCTTAGACCACGCATCCTGAGCTTCATCTAAAGGGATCGCACCAAGAGAATCACGGAATCGAGACATGAAACAAGAATCAGACTTAACAATATCAGGATTGGATGAAATATTTAAAAGCCCCCGAGAAAGAAACCACTTGTAAGCCTCTTCTTCATCACCGATTAAATTAAGACCTTCATCAGTTCTGACACTGGCAATTTGATTAGAAAGAGACTGCAGAATGGCAGGATCGGCACTTGGTATTTCAGTATCGACCACAACAGCAACAGGAGAAGATCGAACCAAAGTCTCGGTAGGTACGATCGGTTCCGAAGAAACTCCAGTAGTACCCTCGACTTTAGTAGGGATCGAAACATTAGGAGCAGTCGTACCAGAAGGAGGAGAAGTTTCTTTTTCAGAACGATCAATATCATTCGATTCTTCAACAAGAGTGGCATTGGTTTTAACATTCACATTTTCTACGTCACAGGTCGGATTTACATCAGCATTATTCTTTTCCAACGAATTTTCTTCGTCAACATGAGTTACTTCATTCACTACATCAACAATATCTTCATCAATAATAACATCATCTCCCTCTTCTTGAGGAAAACCAGAAAAAACTCCTAACGTACCATTATCAGGTACGGGAGTATCAAGCACAAAATCAAAAGGCAATGGAGAAATAATATTATAGAAATCGATTGAAGTACCAGAAGGAGGTGCAACAATAGGATCGGACTGATCTGATACCCCAATTTTGGCTGGGATCGAAGAAACGGGAATAACATCAATAGGATCGGACTGATCCAATGGTAAAGCAACAACAAAACTTCCTTCTCCACTGTTTAAATTTGAAGTTATCCCTCCTATAACCTCAGTGGAAAGCACAAGAGTTCTGGACTTTTTCTGCTTTTTCTCTGCTGCAAGGATTAATTTCCGTTTTCCCTTACCTTCAACTATGGGCTCGACCCTTTGTCTACCCTCGACAATTTGAACACCGCGTTCAGATGAAGGAAGAGGAACTCCGATATCCAAAGAAGGATCGACCTGAAACCAAAAAGGTTCAAACATTATAAGGAGATATTAAAGATCGATACAATATATCTAAAAGAATGGAATATGAAATGAAAAATTCGAACCTTGTATTCAAATCTATAATCATCAAAGTTTAATCTCCATGGACAATAACTCGGGAAATAGTTTCGAAGATGTTGAATTTCATTATGGGGGATGTCACCATATACCCAAGGACCTTCAATCAAAATAGGGGTACGATACCATCTGTAATCGTGTTCCCGACGGATTCTTTCATTTGAAGGAAAATCGACTTTGGTATATGGAGCTATCTTAATTCTAGGGTCGTCGACCTCTCGAAGTAAGGGAAATCCTTGGGAGCATTTGCGAACTGGACTAACACTCCATTTTACAAAGTTTTTAATAGTACTACCATCACCATAAGTATTCTGGAAATTCTCAGGTGTATAGTGAGCACGTTCAGAAGGATCGGGAGTGTAGCAGGTAAGACGGGTGCGACCCTCACTGCGAAGAATACATTCATCGAGAATTCGCCACCAATTACCATTATATTGTGTGATGGATCGAGGTTGAGTATGAGGAGCTCTACTACGAGTAGCAAGAACTATAAATTGGAAGGGATTATTTATGTCATACAAAGGGAGACGAAGACCAGCTTCTAAGGCACCAGCAGAAATTAACAATCTGTGATGGCTATAATGAAAATTTCTCATAGAATCATAGGTCAACATGTCGGAAGTATCATCAAAGAAAGAAACCTTAAATCCTTGAAGATTATGTTTTCTCTTAAATTCTTCGATGTCCATAGATCGAAAACTATAAGAAGACAACGCCCGTTTACTTTTGGGGGCAGGATTAGGAATGTCAGGGGTAGAATTACGTACGGTGCGAGGTGCAGCAGGAGTGGGAATACCAGGAGATGAATCACGACGAGAGACGGCGTATCTCGAAGTAGTAGACCTACTTGATCTTCTGCTCTCACCTTGGTCACCAGAAGCATCAGACTTTCTATGAGGCATGATGTAAAATCTGAAGGAAAAGAAGTATAAGAAAGAGAAATTCAGCATAAGAAGAAATTATCTAGAAATAAATTATAACCATCATTTCAATCATGAAAAGAAAACATAAGTCAAAAAAAAAAAATTACTTACATGAAGAAAAGAAGTGAACAATAGTCAGATCAAAGTAAAGAAGGAATCAACTGATGAGAAAAGAACTCTTGAATAGTGGGGGAATTTGAAAAGTTTAAGGAAGACAAAGTGCAATAACTATGAGAAAACAGTAAAAAGTTATAGGGTATTTAAAGGAGAGAATTAATACCGCCACAAAATGGGAAAAGGAAATAATGGGTAGAGATTTGATTCTATCGAAAAAAGTGTAACTGACACAATCATATGTATAGAAACAATAAATGCAGAGCCGGAAAAATCAGTAACGTGCTAATACAATTAATACCAGCGGAAAACTCGGATAACGTGCGAGAAAAAGACTGAAAAAGTTAAGTCCTTCTCCATTTTTCAAAATCTTGGATCGACCGCTAGATGATTTTGTAAAAAAGAGAAGAAGGGGGCAAATTGTTAGTAAATAAAAGAAGCATGACACGTGGAAGAAGATCAAGATAGGAAGCAACTAAATTAAAAAGAGCGAGAACCACACAATCAATATTAAAAATATCAAATATCGAAAAGAAACGAAGCATCTGAACAATGGATTGCATGAAGGACACATATGGTCGAGAAAGTTGAAGTACATCGAATAAAACAAACAGCATTAAATGATGGAAGATCGAAAAAGTAAGAATAATGATTACTTTTTTATCTTGATAATCGAGAAAGTAAAGGTAATAATTACTCCAATTATTTTAATGATCGAGATAATAGAAGTCTAAAAAGATAGGAAGACACGTGTCGAATATATAAGACATCGAACCAAGAAGCAATCAAAAGTGATCTGTCACCTAGTGATCGCACCAGATAAAAGAGGAAATACAAGAACGATGGGTACATCGAAATAAAATGGATCGAACCAAGGAAGAGGTAATCCAAGAATGACGACAAGACTGGATAAAATGACACGAGAGCATCGACCCAAAGTAGAATCGATCAAGGAACGATGACCAAACTGGAGAAAATGACACGTTGCACAAAGAGGGACCCAGTAAATAAATCTATAAATAGAAGAAGCCAAACAACAAAGAGAGGGTCGGGAAAAAATAGGAAGAAAAACCTGAGAAAGAAAGAGAAGATATTTTTAGGTATGAATCTAGGAGAAGTAATTATATTATGGAAGGATTTTTTGTACTTAATTAATCAATTTGTAAAAATGATAGCTCAAAGATGTTAAATTTGAGCAATCATATGCATCGTACAGAAAAGATTTTATGTTTGGCACAGAAGTGATTTTATAAAATCAATACAAAGATGTTTGGGTGTTACTCGATTTCAATTTTAAATTGATATGTGAGAATATGATTGGTTGTTTAGTCGAAAAGATTTTTTGGCATAAACAAAAGCTTTAGCAACGAGCCTAGCTTTGTATTTTTAAAGAGATCCATATTTTTTCTTTACTTTGAAATCCAGTTACGTCCAACTAAATTTTAAGATTTAAGGATAATAACAAGTGGCTAGGTGCCTGCTGATTGTAACACACTGAACTCTTCAACCAATTCTGGTATTTAAAATCGTGGGTTAACTTTTGAGGCGGATCCAAATCCCTTTTCTAACTCGTGAATAACCTGAATTATCAATATTTAAATAATAATAAAAATTAGTTTCTTTGCGGTTAATAATTAAGACCTTCTGATTACTCAAAATAGTAGGAATATATAAGCTCTGCACATGCTTGTAATTGTATTCTGATAATAATTTTGAAAACAATGAATATATACTTAATAATAAAATTTTAATATTCATGTTTGTAACTATTACATAGAATTCAAAGAGCCTTCAAAATCTATAAAGCTTGCAGAAATTCTTTTCGTATTTTGAAAGATGCAACAGTTTAAAAAAAAACTCTAATTTATTTTTAAAACAACGATATTTCTATAAATAAGTAAAAATATACTAAATCTACATTTTTATCTTCAAGTTCATATATAGTGGTAGTTGATATTAAAAGTTATACTGATAATATTAGGGTTATATCAACTTATCAAAGATACCTCTTTTCTTCGAGAATACTCTGAATTAGATTAACTAGATAAGAAATGAAATATAAAGTCGATTGATTAGAGATTTTTAGAAGAGTGAACAACTAACCTTCTCTTTGCATGACACTTACAAACACAATATATTTATGCCATATTGAAGGGTTTTTTTTTCTTCCGGAAATGTTATCTATACGACTCTTTTTAACACCAAAAAATATTCCACTTATGAGTTAATAAAGTATTGGTTCATGGTTGTCCATCTAGGATCCATCGCTGGTCTAATAGAATTCATTAAGGGTAAAAAAAAGTTGTATAAATCCGTAAGGGCGGAGCCCACCCATGACAAGGGTAAGCAATTGCATATCCTGTTGGGATGGCTTCCAAGCCCATTTTCTTTTAATTTATGGGGTCCAAATGCTATTTTATTATTTTTGCCTACCCTAAATTTAGACAATTTTTTTTAGCTGCCCATAGATGAATTCCTAGTTTTTTCCCTGTAAATCTGGCATATGCTTAGCAAGTTTCGGGTTTTTTTTTCTTTTCCTTCTGTCGAAGTGACTATTTTTCCTTTAAACTTATAAGTGAAAATGGTGGGCACCCATTCAGTCGCCCAACACATTAACCTTAAACCACAAATAGAAAACATATCAAGTGAAAAAAAACCAAGATGATCACACTTAGCATGTAAAAATTCCTCCCATATTATTCTTTATAAATAAAAATCATTTGAACAAAAATGAAATAAAAACCCTATTTTCATTTATAATGTTTAAATTTAGTTTTACCACTTTTTGAAATGCCACCTTTGCCCTTTCTTTCTTTTCATCAGGTTCTTCTTCTTCTTTTTCTCTTTTTCTCTCCTTTCTCATTTCTTCTTTCTTCTTTCTTCTGCCTCCTCCTCCCCACCACCATCACCACCATCAATAGTAGCTCCGCCGCCACCAAACCAGTGAGAAAAGAAAGATCTGGAGCAACAACACCTCTGTCTCCTCCACCAACACCTCTCTCTCTTTTTATTTTATTTTTATGTTCACCAATAGTAGCTCTGTCACCCATATCCTCCGCTAACAACACCTCTGTCTCTTCCACCAGCACCTCCTTTTCTTTCTATATCCATATCCGCCACCAACAACACCTCTTCCTCCCATATCACTTCCTTCTCCTCATCTTTTCTCCCCCACCACTACATGTCCAGATCCACCACCAACAACACCTCCTCCTCCTCCTTTTATCCTCTACAAACATCACCAACACCTCCAGATCATCATCGTCGAAAATCATCATCAAAAAATAATGACACATCATCATTGTCGAAATTAGGGTTTTATGTTGGTTAAACGTCAGAAAAATGATGAAACAAAATTTGGTTTCATCAAATTTTATAAAAACTAAACAACGTTGAAACCAATTTTTGTGTTGGTGAAATATCAGAACAAAAACAATGATGAAACTTTTTTGGGTTTCATCATTTTTTTTCATCTGGAATAAGGTGGAACCAAATAAATGATGAAACTTTTTTTGGTTTCATCATTTTTTTTTATCTGAAATAAGGTGGAACCAAATAAATGACGGAACTTTTTTTGGTTTCATCAAATTTTAGAAAAACTAAACAACGCTGAAACCAATTTTCTGTTGGTGAAATAAGTTTTATTGAAACCAAATCTGGTTTCATCTTATTTGTGCTTACTTTTTATCGTGAAACGAAAGTTTAATGGTGAAAAAATACGTTTATGTTTAAACCAAATTTGGTTTCAACTAAATTTTTCCTAGTTTATTCAATTTGGTGCATTTGGTTTCTTCGTTGAAGTTGTGTTGGTGAAATACAAATTTTATGTTAAAACCAAAATTGGTTTCATCCTTTTTCTACGTAACTTTTATCGTTGAAACCAATGTTGCTGGTGATATCGATGGTAGTATTTCCGGTTTGTGGTAGTGATGGTTGGTGATGGTGAGTGATGTTCGGTATTCGTGGTGGTGGTGGTCGTTGGTAGTGGTGTTGGTTGGTGGCGGTGCTGGTTGGAGGTGCTCGTTGGTGGTAATTCTAGTTGCTAGTGGTGGTGGTTGGTGGTGCTCGTTGGTGGTGGTTTTTGCTGGTACTCGTTGGTGGTGGTGGTTGGTGGTGATGTTAGTTGGTGGTTGTGTTGCTGTTGGTGGTGGTAGCGTTGGATGGTGGTGCTGCTAGTTGGTGGTTGTGTTGTTGCTGGTGGTGGTGGCGCTGGCTGGTGGTGAGGTGGAACTGCTGATTAGTGGTGGTGAAACCAGAGAGAAAGAGTGAGAGAGAGATAAAACATTTTTTTTTAAAATCTAGATATGGAATTTGGTTTTCACCTGAGATGGGATGGATTTATTAGGTTTGTTGTGCATAAATGACTCATAAGGGTATTTTAGACAGATTAAAATCAAATGGGATTTTTGTGGATAATTTATTTTGTTGGAGTTTTTATATATATTTTCTTTGGAACAATCGGATATATCTTAATCAACGACTTACAACGAGCTGTGGAGCAATTTTATCAGCCATCGGGGGGACTAGGAGGGGGATTCAATCCACCCCTAGGGCCGAAACCTTAATAAATGTATGATTCATCGAGTTCACTTATTTTAAAATTCCATCCTCTCTGTTGAAATTCAACAGAGAAGCTGGCCTGCCGCATAGACAGCTTATGCCTGGACTTCAAGCCGGACCTGCGGAAAGATGAAGTGGTTCGTTCTGGTCCCTCGTGTCAGCTTCTAGTGAACCGGGTGAAAGATACCCTTATATGTAAAGCCTAGTTCCGAGCCTGTCTTTAATACGAAGTCTTATAGTTCTTCTAAGCTGACTCTGACATAGTACTCTCGTCTTATAGGTGTTCCTTTCCTAATCAACGTGACGCAAAGGATAGAAAAGGATAGCTTAGTCACAACCTTCTGTGAAGAGCATGGTTCTCCTTCGATCCACCACTAATAGAAAAAAAATAAATCTTTAGTAAAAATGGTGGGTTCCCACACGGAAGCAGAAATAAATTACTGAATGCATCGTTAGGTTGGGCAAAATTTTTGACTATAAATATATATGGGCAACCAATAGTGTTTTTGTTTTCCTTATACTAACAAAGCTTAGGGTGTGATCCTCTCTCTTTCTCTCTCCTCTCTCTCTATCTAATTGAGTAAATTTCTGATATACTTGTTTTTAATCTGAAACCGAAGTATGCTGGTTTGGATTTATTAAAACAATCTTAGATATGGATAGTGTGGAGGAAAATCCGTGTGAATGAATTGAAATCTCTCGGCTTTCATGCTCTTCTATCATTTGTTGAACTTCTTCAACTCGGATTTGACCCTTGCATTTTCTCATACATGTGCAGAGAATTTGAATAGTTAAAACGCTAGACCTTGAACTTCAAACATTAATCAATATGTCACATTCACGAGGGAACTAAAGCAGTGGCCGATGAAACACTATCCATAAATGACAAGATTTAACTTCTTCAAGTCTAGGCAGTAGAAAAGGGGAAGGAAAAGACTCGGGTATGTTTCTCTTTTCATCATCTTATAGGTTTCTATTTTCTAATGATGCCTTTTTTCCTTTCATTTTAGATCTTTAATCTGCTTCAAACTTTTATTTCTTTATAGGTTAAGCCTTATGTGGTTGATAGATGAGGTTTAAAGAGACTCGGTTTGTTTATCCCTGAATTCATGTGTTTAATTTTCTTTTTCTTAATTTATATCCTGATGAAAATTTTGGCCTGGAAAAGGGATGTGGCCAAAACAATATACAACAACATTTAAAAAATATTTTACAAGCTGAAAAACCATATATTTTATTAATTCTTGTCAGAAACCAAATCTAAAAGAGGTTTAATGAGGAGCCTCCGTAGCTACTTCCCTAATACTCATGTTGTAGTCCCAGATGGAAAGCTGGGGGACTATCAATGGGTTGGGTGGATGGTTTCCACTTTGAATTGATTCAGTGGAATCTAAATATGATCAATGTGATTGTTAAAAATAATTTTTACTCAAAGGAGTGGCTTCTTACTTGTTTTTATGGATCTTTTAAGAAAGAGTACAAACTGGAGGTACTGAGTCATCTAGAGGAGATAGCCCAGAGAGTATATCCTATATCAATGCCTTGGTTAGTCATAGGGGATTTAAACTTTGTTCTTAACAGTGAGGAAAAAGAGGGTGGTCTTCCCTTTAATAAAAATGAACTAGCTCAAATTCATAATTTAATTAAAAAATAGGCCTAGAAGATTTAGGTTTTAGAGGAAATATTTTCACCTGGTGTAATAAAAGAGAAGGAGTATCTAACATTAAGCAAAGACTAGGTAGATCCTTAGCTAATGCTGAATGGAGCTTAGAATTCAATGCAGCAGTCCTAGAAAATTTGGTGCTAATAGGATCAGATCATGGTCCTATTTGCTTATCTTTAACTTTTTTACAATACCAGATGCAAATTCTTTTTAAATTTTATGACACCTGGCTCAAGGAGCCTTCTTGCATTGAAATAACTCAGCATTCTTGGATGAATGGGGAAGATATGAATGCAACATGCCTTGTAAATAATCTTTTTATATTAGGACAAATACTAAGTTTTTGAAAACAAAATGTTTTTGGAAACCCTGCTAAGAAAATTAGAAACATAATCAAAAACATTGAAAAAATATCAGCAAAGGGGAATAATGAAAGAGACATAATTCAGATAAAACCAAAAATAATGGAATTATAAGCATTATATGACACTCAGGAGGAGATTGCTAAACAACAATCAAGAAACAACACAATAAAATTAGGAGAAAGAAACACAAAAAAATTTCATGTAATAACTTTAAAAAAAAAAAAAAAAAAAACCAAATAGATTGTACAAAAGACAAAATAACAATGTGGTCTCTACAGGCCTTAAATTGAGGAGGTACTAACCTCCTACTTTTCTGATTTATTTACGAAAACTAACACTGCAATAGAGAATGATATCTTTTCAAACATATCTTCTTGCATTTGTGAAGAGGAGAACCTAATTTTGACTAGTATTTCTTTTACGGAAGAAGTTTGGGAGGTGGTTAAAAAGCTTAAACCAAATAAAGCATCGGGACCAGATGGATTCCTGGTAATCTTTTCTAAACACAATTGGGAAGTTATAGGTCCTTAGTTAGTAGCAGTAATACAAGATTTTTTCAAAAACAAGAAATTACATTAAGATCTAAATAGAACTTTCTTATTTTTAATTTTAAAAATTAAAAATCTTATTACTCCATCTGATTTTAGGTCAATTGGCCTATGCAACACAACCTATAAAGTCATAACCAAATTGATGGCAAATAGATTTATAAAATTTCTTGAGAAGATTATTTCTCCTTTGTAATATGCCTTTCTCTCCTCTAGACAAGTCTCAAACAATATTATTGTTGCTCATGAGATAATATATTCTACAAAAAAAAGTAAAAAGAAAACAGGAAATGTGGATGTAAAGGTAGACATGTCGAAAGCATTTGGCAGATTCAATTAAAGTTTCAGAGTCACTGCCTTTGGTTTCATCAAGGAGTGGTGTGACTTAATCTACCAATGCTTATCAACTTCATCCATTGAAGTTATTCCCAATGACACTCCCTGTAAACAATTCAAACCATGTCCCCCTATCTCTTTATGATGTGCATGGAAGTCTTTTCTAGAATTCTACTTCAGTTGGAAACTAGGAAAAAAATACAAGGAATAAAATTAACTAAAAATGCAACCCCAATTTCATATTTGTTTTTTGCAGATGATATGCTTCTGTTTACTAAAGCTGATTTAGGGAGTTGTAGAAATCTCTTAGAGGCTATCAACTGCTTTAGCTCAGACTCTGTCCAGGTGATAAATTTTACCAAGTCCGGGATTTTCTTCAGCAAGAAAGTTCACAACAAACACAGAGGCATTATCCCAAGAATTCTTTAAAAAAAATTAACATTAAAGATACTCACTTAGGAGTTCCTCTGTTCATATATAGATCAAAAATGAAAACTTTTGATACGATAATTGATAGAATGGAGAAAAGAGTTAAAGGTTGGGTGGGTAAAACACAATCACAACCAAGTAAAATGGTCCTCAAAAAATCAGTTCTTTCTGGTATGCCAATATTCAGTATGAACTGCTTTGTATTACCAAAGAAAATAACAAAAAGAATAAACACAATTCAAAGAGATTTTTAATGGGGTAAGAACTCAAACTCTAAAGACGTTCATATAAAATCTTTTAATTTCCTCCGTAGACCTATTGAACTAGGAGGATTGGGCTTTAAAGAGGCAAGCAAATTCAATCAACCTATGATTAGCAGAATAGCTTGGAGATTAGTCAGCAATCCTGATGATTTGGAAGTGCATTCTTCAAGAAATTCAACACATAAAGTGGTATAGCACATGAGATGTAGGAGATGGATGATCTATAAATATTTTGGAGGATAGGTGGATTCCGGGAAGAGATATTGTATTAGCCGATATAGTTTCTCAAACAAACAACAATTTAACACTTGTATCTAAGTTTACAGTTCTATTACATTCTTTATTTTCTAGCTCAATTGCTTCAGACATTGAAAACATCATATTATACCCATCTAAATGGAGTCTTAAAAAGGGACATCTTAAGATGGACAAATACAAAGAATGGAGAATTCTTTGTAAAGTCTCTTTATCTAAACTTCAAAACCCTTCAAATCAAGCTTCAGCAGAATCTAAAAAGTTCTGGAGGGGTGTTTGGAGCACGGATACATCTCAGAGAATCAAATTCTTTGTGTGATAATGCTTGCAAGATACTATGTCAACAAGACAGAAGATGAGATCAATCTTAAACGTCGAAACAAACTGTGTTTTTTGTCAGAATTGGCTGAAACAACTCATCATTTATTTTTTGAATGCGATTTTTCCACAGCAGTTTGGAATCTATCTCCAATGCCTTCTCATGGAGTAATTTCTAACTCTTATCTCTAGTCATGACAATTCTTTTCTGGATAAATATGATGGGTGAATGAAGGGAAAGGAAAACTACATATCAATGGCATTAGCAGCAACAAAATGTTGGTTTATATGGAAAGAGAGGAGTATTAGGATTTTTGAAGAAAAATGTAGATCACCGGCCCAATTAGCTGTAGCCATCTCTAATCATTGTAATTACTGGCATCCTCATAGGAATGAAGAGATTAAAGTTAACAATGTCACTCCTTTACAAATAAATAAAAATTGGACTCCATCAGTTGTAAATACTCATAAGATGAACTGTGATGCATCTTGGATATCTAATTCGACGAATGCTGGTTTTGGTTTTATTATAGGAAACTGGACAGACACTTCCAAGGGAGCTGAAATGGGAAGTTGCAGGACCTCATCTCCAGAAGAAACAGAAGTTGTAGCTTTTCTACAGGCAACAAATTGGACCATAAGGAGAAAAAAAATCACAAATCTGGTCATTGAAGGAGATAATCAAGCAATAATTCACTGTGTGCAGGAAAAAACGGTTCTATTAAGTGGCAGTGTAAAGCTATTTTGGAAGAAGTAAAAAGCGCAGCAAAAAACTTAGTATTTTTTTTGGGTTTTCAGTTTGCAGATCGAAAAACAAATGGGCAACAGATTTGTTGGCAAAGGAAAGACAAAAAGAATCTGCTTTAATCTCTTGGAATGACATAGCTCCAATGTTTTTAATTCCTAGATTAATTTTTGATATCGGAAAAGCCTTGATTATACCTAGCTTAAATAGCATCGTTGTATCAGTTCCGGAGGAAGTTAGTCCAAAATATTCAATCATCGGAAGGATAACTCATGTAGAATCTATTCAAAATGAGATTGAATCAAGAGTAACTGACTCTCTTTTTTCGATTTTAATATATATCCTACTTTCAATAAAAACAACAACAAAACTTAGGGTATCGGCCTAGCACCCTACCGACACTATCCCACGATACCCCCATGCCCCTTTCAGTCGGTCAATTAACAGCTAAAAGTTATTATACGTACCCAACCAGATATATCCAAATTCTCCTAGAGTCAACTATTTCAGGCGCACCAACAATCCCAACTGTAGAGGACGGAATTTAACATTTTTCTCCCATTGGTATCCACATTATATAGTGCATGAATTGTTCTGTTTCTGTATTTTGACAGAGATGCATGTATAGTTACTCTGACCCTCTCAAGTCTCACCTACTAAAATCAAAATTTTACTAATGTACTAAAAGGTAATTGGAGACTCAGTGTTTGTTGGAAAATGAAGTTTCAGACACATTGATCACAACACTGTTGACAAAATGTATCTGCCATTTGGGCTGAAAAATAGCAAAAATACCAAGTAGTTTTTTAAGAAAATCAGCCGTATAAAGACCTGCAGTCCTGTTTTACGAAAATCCATGTTGAACCGTCGTAACAAATACCTTTACGATATATAGGCGGAGTATTGTTTTGGTATAAAGAGCCGGTAGATGATAAGCATTTTCGATGACAACCTAGAGAAATCTTTGTACTGAAACACCAACAATTTTAGGTTTCTTTTAAATATAATCCATGTTTTTATTAACCATAAGTGGGTATTTATAATCTATAAAAAAAACTTAATTTATCAACCATAGCTCATATCATAACTCAAAATATATTAGGTGAATTTGTAAAGATCCAATATTAAAATCACAAAT
Source organism: Papaver californicum (assembly GCA_023531435.1). NCBI lineage: Eukaryota > Viridiplantae > Streptophyta > Magnoliopsida > Ranunculales > Papaveraceae > Papaver > Papaver californicum. Next base: position 11,240,512 of record JAJJMC010029784.1, read on the forward strand.
TCCATAGCTCGCAATCACTTGCCACAAAACAATTAAAAATATTTTGGGAAAATATTCAATTTCCTGCTCTTTTCCGATCATCACTTGATACTACCCCCGTTTCAGGATAAGAGTTACTATCACTTTTTCAAATTAACCTATTTTTAGGTTAAAATAAAAAAATGGTAGTAACACTTTTCCAGAAACGGAGGAAGTATAATATTTAATTCTAAAGCCCTTACTAATTATTATCTTTATTAAATCACCTCAACTAAATCATTTCCAACGTTTAATCAAGATACCATGGAACAAATTAAAAAATTTAAACCTTCACGAAAAAATTTAAGGTAAGATAAAATAAAAATTTAAGATTTAAGAAACCAAAACCCTAACAATGAATTCGTTTTTATCTATGGATTTTTGATTGTAGTTGTTAAATAACTCGTTTGATTATTCAAAGAAGAAACTCTTCACATTAATTCGTTTGGAAGAAAAAAAATTAAAACGTTTTTCCTTTGGTGTATCATTGAATCATCAATTTTCCAACTCAATAATCTATTAAGTTAGTTTATGGGCTATGAACAATAATAAAAAAATGTTAAATTTAAAATTATAATCACACTCTACTGATCGAAATCAAATAAACTATGATTAATAAAAATATGGGTTATATTTAAAAAAAACCTAATTTTAAGCTTTTAACATAGAAAGTGTGTGCTAGTGAACTCAGAATACAGAATAGACAAAGACGCAAGAATTGGCTTGCCAAGAATTGCACAGAAATCATGGTGATTTCTTATCATAGTTGGAGACTACTACACTTGGACCACTGTCACACCCAATTGTAACCGAAATAACAGACTGAAACAGAGAACTGTTATTCCTAATTGACACAACTGACTAACATTAGTGTGTTCTGATCATCAACCAGCATATTTACATGTTGTCCACAATGTTTGGTCTCCATTTGGTTCTTCCTCTCATAACCTCATATCCATTCTCTAGTTGAAGCATGTGTTGACATTCGGCGGCATTAGCATTACCACCAGTTCCAGCGACTGTTGTCAAAGACTCTAGCTTATCCCCTTCTCTACATTACCTCTTAAACTCTACAACTAAATCAAAACGCTCATGACTTTTCAAGATAGGAGCATTCTGCAAACAGCATTTGAGATCTAAGTAAGGAATTGTACAAATTACGAACAGATTCTGTCAAACAAATATAGGCATGCAGGATACTAATCATTAAGCAATTAGAAAGGAAGAACAGAATATGTAGTTGCTTAACAAATTGCTTTGCTATACCTCGAGAATCCATCCAATGTATTTGGCCAAATTCACATGGTGGTTAACATCTAAGTCACTCCAACGTGCCTGCATATTTTGTACGTACTGCTATTGTTAGTCGATCTCGGTAAATGGGTGCCAATGTGAGCGAAGTCAAGGAAGGTGATAAAAGCGAGATATTAGCGAGATAAGCCTTTATTAATCAACCAAAATTGAGCTAACTTACAATTAAACCAGTTTGGACAAAATCAGCTGTGTTGTCATGAAGCTTTGAAAGTTTAATGTCATCTGATCAGATACAATAATCCATTGTAATAGGTGTCATTTCACCTCTAACCTCTTCTGGAAATTTAGATACTTTTCTTGTTTTTTTATCCATCATAATCCACACACTGCACTGAGATAAATATTAAAGCAGGCCAAGAACACGGGGGTAACCAGCAAAAAAAGTAGAATTATGGTTGTAAGTACCTGTTAGCTTGAGCGAGAGTTTCACTGGTATTGGCATCACGAAGAGGCTAATGGTTAGCGATACCATTCTTTACAAACCAATTATCTATTTGGACTACATCACGCCTGCAACCAAATAATATTAACTCAAAACGGCGTAACATTGTATCTAAAAATTATCTATTCGAAAGCACATCTTAATTAGTGAACTGATAATGCAGAGAAGGCAAAAAAAGCCAGAACTAGCTTACCAAGCAGGATACCGATCCACGAGAACTTGCATTTTAGCAACAACCCATATCAGATTTCTTCTGGTCATCTCTGGTGTTGAACCAAATCCATCACCCAGCAACCCAGCATCCCTAGCATTGTTAGCAATCGAATCCTGCATCCAAATGAATATGTATAATCAAGCCTAAGACGTCTAACATTTTAACTTGCATAACTAGTAGTACTTATATGGGAAAATTGGAAATATGTCCCGGTATTTATCCATACATTTGAGGATATGTCCACTGACGGATGTAATTAAGGAATATATCCCAGCCATCCATTTCAACCGTTAAATGATTAATATCCGCATGTGTGGGTTTATACGTGTGCTCAATTTTATACTTCTACCCTTACCTAGATCCTACGGTCTGATTAGAAGATTGTGGACACGTGTTAAGAGATTATAGCTTCATATGACACGTTTCTATGGCACGTGCATGTAGTGTCTATCTTCTTTGAGAAGAGAACTCGACAGAAAGGAAAAGAAAGAGAAAGGAAAAGAGAGATCGAGAGTCAGAGAGGGAGACAGAGAGAAAGGGAGAGATCGAGAGATAGAGAGAAAGGGAGAGATTGAGAGACATATATGATTAAGTGAAGGTCGTGAAATCAAGCTTTGCAAGAAGAAATCGCAACTGTTACAAGTTCTTATCATCAAACTTTCTCAAATCAACATCATGGTGACTGAAAACAGGTAGATTCATCAAACCCATTTCTTTTTTTGTGTGTATCTCACATGTTTTGTGTTCAATTTTCGTTTACATGCAACTATAAATTTAGGGTTTATTTGAAATTGAATTTAGGGTTTGTTGATTTGGGGATTTTTTTTGAAACATGATATTTGTTGATGAAATGACATGTATTATTGTTAGTCAATGTTTATTCACTTGTTATATCACATCTATGGTGTTTAATTTTTGTTTAATAACAATTTTTGGTTTGTGTAAATTTGATTTTAGGGTTTGCTGAATTGGGTATTTTGTTTTGATGTTACTGTTTCTTTTGATGTTTATATCCTTAAACACATGTATTACTGTTTCTTTTAATGTTTAGTTCCTAAAATGACAGGGGTATTAAATATATTTCTGTTTTTTTTTAAATTAGTAAAATGATTGAAATTTGTCTGTTACATTTGGGTGTATTTCAGGAAATTGAAAGATATAAACTTTAGGATAACTATTCTTAATCAGAAAGCTGGTATTGAGGCTGGTAAAGTGATTTATGTGATGAATGTTGTTGCAAATGATATTAGTTATGACAAGTTTATTGACATTATAAGGGCTAGGTTGAATTTGTCTGTTGATTTCAAGATTGAATTGGTCTTCAACTGTGATTTAATATATAATGGATGTGATTTTTTTGATTTATGGAAATGTGCTGAGGAAGATGAGGATGGTTTTACACTATTAGATGTATGTATAAATGGTGGTCAAGAGGCAGATATGGAGTGTGAAAAAGGGTTTGGTGCTGGTAGTTGTACACTAGATCCTTCATATAGAAAGAGGATAACACCAAATAAGAAAGTTGTGTCTAAGCCAAAGGTGACACATAGGAAGAGTCCTAGACTAAAAGAACAGTCAGAAAGAAAGAATCAAGGAGTGGGGACAAGTAAGGAAAGAAAATTGTAATTTGAAGATGAAGTTGGGAATGAAAGTGAAGTTCAACCTACACAATGCAGTGTTGCTGACAATTGTACACAAGCTAGTACAATTGAAGATGCAACCCTAGTCGATGAGGATTAATGCAATGTGTATCAATATTAGGGATACGACAGTCTGTAAGTTGCTCACCATGTACACCCAGATGGTTATGGGATTAATTGCCAAAAGAAGTGCAACAACTGCCAATTGGAATAGTGGTGAACTAGTACCTGCTGCAGTTAAACTGATTTGAGAAAATGATTCAAAATATAGGTGGATTTAGAACTGGTCCATCAAGAGTTTTAAAACTGTATGAGGTTACTAACATGGCTACTATGAAATTATTTACAGTTGACATAGTTGAAAAGACTTGCAGTTGTGTCCAATGGCAACTGAGGGACTTCCCATGTCAGCATGACGTATGTGTGTTAGTCATCATTAGACCAGATTGGACCAAGTAAGCAATCTGTTAAGCTATTGTTTTTGTAGTTGTGTTTTATTTTTGAATGTCATTTGGCTTAAATGTTTGTTGGTGGGTTATTGCAGGTATTGTAGCAAGTATTATATGGTGGATTTTTATAGGACCACATACTCTTGGGCAATTACACCACTAGGGAACATGGATGAGTGGCATGCGGTTACTTTTTATTGCTTTAGGAATCTTTTCATTTAATATTGTTATCTTTTTGTCCTTTTCATTTTTCTGTTTACTTTAAGATCTATAGATAAAAGGATACCAACCCTGTCTTCTACACTTTAAGATATTTTTTCTGTTTTCTCTTCTACAGTTTGAAGGAATAAATATTACTCAACCACCATTGCTTAGAAAACCTGGTAGGCCTTGTGTCAACAAGAAGAGGTCTTGGTCAGAGATGAACTCGGAGAAGAAAAAAAAAAGGTAGAAAGTGCGGCACATGTGGTGGATCTACTCAGCAGAACATGTAAGGGTGGAGAAGTTTGATCCAACCCAAAGAAGAAGAAATCCATTGTAGAGTGTGAGGTGAATGGAAGTTCTTTTGCTACCACAACTTCAACTCCAAAGAAGAAGAACAAAAGCACCAGGATCCGGAGGAGTAGGGGAAGTGCATCTGCAACTTCATCATCTAAAGCTCCTAAGAATACCACTGCGGTTACTTCTTCATCCACAACTACGAAGCCAAAAGGGAAACATTCCAAATATAAGGAGCTGGCCCTGTTAAGCAAAAGAGCTGGTTTGACTATGTCCATTAGTAATATCAACAAAGGAGCAGGCCCTGTCAAGCAGATTATTAACACTTCCAACTATGATGCAGGCTCAAAAAGACAAAGGAAACCTAAAGTTCATTTTAATTTGTGAGTTTAATGTTTTTTGAATGTTATGAAACACATGGATGGTTGCGTTTGTGGGGATTTTCTTTGTTTAACTTTCAATTTCAGACAATACTAGAACTTAGTTTGTTTTAAAAATGTGATTATTTACAATTTCAGACTTGCAACAGGTTCAATTTCAGACTTGCAACAGGTTCAATTTCAGACAATACCATTAACATAACAGTTACAAGTATTTTTGTCATTTTTTTAAAACTAAGGGATAATAAGGTCATTTTGAGAATATTAGGGTTTCTTAAACTTTTAAAATTTTGAAAAAAAATTGACCGTCGGATCGTAGATGACACGTGTCGATAATCTACAATTTGGGACCTGTGTGTAACAATTTTAAATGACAGGGGGATTATTGTCTATATTTGGCACGTGCGGCCTCACACATGTGCGTTTTTGTTCATTTAACGGTCTAAATGGATAGGTGGGACATATCCCTTAACTCCAACCGTTACAGGACATATCTTCAACTAAGACATATAATTCGGGACATATTCCAAATTATCCTTACTTATATATATATATATATGTGTGCATTATGAATTCTTGCCTGTAAATGATGCAACAATGCTCCTATAGTTGCCATCTGATTTGGCCCAATCTCAAACGACCTAGTCGTTGATATTCTTTTCAGGTGCTTGGGCCTTCAATTTAACCCACAACCCTCTAAAAGAGGGTTTCGTGTTGGATTTCATGCCTAGAGGAATCACATTGTCTGATGCTCCACTAATCTTTGTTGTTAGTGAATAATTAACAGGAGATAATGTTGTTGAAGCCGCAAGGTACTGGTGGCAACCATGATTACAAAAAGGAGTTTAGGAACAACAGGTCGTATAAGTGCAGTTCTACACTTGCTTACTTAAATAGGGTACGTTTATAGAGTGGAAAGTCGTTTGGGTGCATTAACCAATTGTACATTGACTTAAAGATTGACTAGAAACCAAAATCATTGTAGATTTTTGTCCTAATATACCAGATCTGGCCATAGAGAGTCAAAGGATATTACATGTATTCTTAGCATCAAGTAGGGCTGGGTGCCCCGTTAGACTTCATCTCGGAAGGGCCGAGGCAAGTTCATTATATTTTCTTAGTTTGGATAGCTGTAAAACGACAATCAATTAATATGTAGTAGTGTATTTAGGTCATTCGCAATCAGTATTATATGACTTTGTGATTTAATTGCTTATTACTATTTGATTGATGTCAACATGGGATGTTGATATAACTTTTTCTCTTCGGGAAAAACATTGTATGCTGATAAGGTTCAAGGTTGTATACATGTGGTTTTTATTTCATGTATATATTTGTTTCGTTTCGAAAATGTAAGTTTGTTTTATATGTAATTTGTATAAAAAATAAATTTATTTTTTTAAAACGGAACTACCAAGCAACATGGATGTTAGGGCAACATTATTTTAATCAATATTCCAAAAAAATATTAAAAAATAGAAAACAAAAATATCTGCAGTATAAACCTTATAAAATAATAGATTTGGTATCAAAAAAATTTATTATTCTAAAAAGATATTATATCATTAATGATAGAGTAAATTATTATCTTATAGTTAAATAATACTTTTTTTGTTTCTATAAAAGTGTTACTATCATTTTTTCTTTTTTACCTAAAAATAGACTAAATTGAAAAAATGATAGTAACATTTTTCAAGAAACAGAGGTAGTATATTATTATTTTAAAAAAATAATTTATAGCTTGATGGTTGAATAATAATTATACTTTAAGTACGATATCGACTAATTTTGTAAAGATATTATATTATTGACTAATTGCAATACAAATACAAGCAGACTATGTATCAATCACATTTCAACACTTTTTGTTGCAATACAAAAACGTGACTCCGGATCTTTGAGTGCACTACGAACTATTAGGGATGAAATACAACTTGATTTGAATTTCAAAGAAAAACAAACCAATATTAAATCATATTTTGAGAGAATTTAATATGTATGAAATTAATTTTTTATTTTTCTAGTAACATTATATTATTTTTATTATTTGGGACCTATTAATGCTTAAGAAAACTTTTGAAATGTATTATATTATGACTTTATCGAATTTATTATTGTAGCACTAGTGATCCGAATCGGGACCAAATTTTCTTATTATTTTAACAAAAATATTATATTATTGAGTATTATTTTTAAAAATTTATATTATATTATATCTTTTTCTTTCTAACGCTTCTTTTCTTATTCTCTCATCCCTTTGTTGTTGTGAATCAGAACCACAACCGCTATCAACTGATGGTGAGTGAAGTTATTGATAGAATAGATTACAAAGTATATAGATGAAAAAATTATGATTTATACTAAAGTTTTTTTCTAAGTTTTCCAAGTTTTTAATTGAATTTTTAGGGTAAAAACTTCAAATCCCCTAACAATCTAAATTTTTTAATTTTTATTGTTTACTGATTTTGTGTTTCTTTTATTTCAAATCTCTAATTTAATCAAAAACTTCAAATAAACTTTTGAATTTCATTGTTGATTGTTTAATGTTTTTGAATTATTGTAGATATGGGTCTGCAAAGAAAGCAGGCTTCCAAAACTATTTCCTATCTACCGCTTTTCCTACACCAAAAAAATACACCCCTATGTGCCCCCCCTATTGTTCCATGGGAATCATTTCTGGACCCGTCATTCCCCATCTACGGCTCACATCCATGACATATAGGGGTGTAAAGTTTTGATGTAAAAAAGCGGTAGATGGCTAGCAGCTTCTGCAAGCTTCTAGTATCAAAACAGAAAGAAAAAAGAGAAGATGTGTCATAGATAGGAGTGACACAATCAGGACTGATGGGCGCAACATGGTGGATCAATAAATTTAGAAAGGTGAATTTTCTGAGTTGAATTTGTAGAAATTTGACATAAAGCTTGACCATTTTGAATGTTACTCAACAAGGAAATGAGGTAGCATCACTGAAAATGAAAAATATCAACTACAATTGTAACACATCCACAATTGTGCAAGGTTGTTGCCCAGTTAAGGAAATCAAAAATATGAAATGTAAGCTATATTTCTCTGAATAAAAGATATCAGATGTCACTTGTATTGCAAACGTTACATATTAAAGTTATAACTTGTTGTGTTTCTCAAACTTATTGGTGATAATATTATAATCTCGATAAAGTACTTAAAAGCATTTTATCCTTGAACTGAGGGGAGCCTTACTATCGAAAGTTGAACTTAAACTCTACCATATGGAGGTATACATGAACAAACTGTTTATGAACCTCTCTATGCATGCAACACGATATTGCAATTTTTATTCAGTACTGATTGTAAATAATCTTTTTTCATATTCATTTTCTACTGTTTTTCTGGTTTTGTAGGTATTGAGCAACGGGAAGTATAAAAGCGTGGTTCACCGAGCTGTAGTGATTCACTAGCTCTAGCAAACCTTTGCAGGGCATATGGAAAGTCATCCTACAACGTAAAAAGCAACAGATGTTCTCAATGCCTACAAGTGTCCGTGGAAATAAAATAACCCAGTTATTGATCAAAATGCTAAATTAAACTGTAACTTTTTGGTATGGCAGTCTTGTATTTCATGCCTTTGTCGTCGGTAATCACTTATTGGACTCCTTGAAGTCTCAACCAAGGTTCATATACGTAAACAAGCAAAATCAATTGTCTTTACTGTTTTTTTTTTCGTTTTTAGAAAAGTAGGTTTCCCCCGTATTATAGATAAAAGAGGACTAAAACGTCCATAGTTTAGGTTCGATGAACCATTACATCTTGATTCCATGTCTGAAGATTCAAATAAATTAGAATCGCCCATAGAGTGGTTCCAGTCCATACATGTTTGATAGCAAATTTGTTACAAATAAACAGATAATTTAGTTGTCCAAATAATGTCTGATCTCAACTAAGATAAAAGATTGAACTAAAAAATTAATTTCAAAGTTTGTAGTGTTGCAGAAGTCTCTGTTGATCCTGTATCTTTGTTCTCTTGCCCTTGCATACTTTCCTATGAGCAACAGGAGAGTATCTTCTGAATCACTTCTGAAAGTGATGTAGTGGCCATTTCATTCTATGGCCTATTTGAAAGATGCCTCGACTCCTTTTATCGCTAGTTGCTCTCTAGTTGTTGCATTTGAACGCAATCCTCTAGCTTCTCGAATTTTCCATGTATAATCACACATTGTCATACCAATACATGAATTATCATTGCAGTTCATCATTGTCAATGCAATATTTATCTTTGTATCCATTATTCTCATGTTCCTTTCTGATTGATGAGTGATCACTTTTAGATTTTCATCAGTTAATGGATTATAAAATGATGTTTGCATTATGTTGTACCCTGCGTTATTTATTGTTAAGTATCTATTTAGATATTTTACAATGTTGTAGCATTATTCTGACTTTCTTTCTTAAAAGTTACTTTATATCTTGCCTTCCAAATATACCATATGATGACACTGCATAGAACTTGTCAGTCTACCCCATACCCTCCTCTTTTAGGATTTTCAAAGCAATTGTTAAGCCATTTATGAAAGGTACTTGTGCCATTGGTACAATTATTACAACTCTCTTACTATTAGGAAGGATAGAATATGTCGTTTTCCAAGTGAAATTTTAACAGATGGAGTAATGTTTATATTCCATATGTTGCTCCAATTTTGGTTTGAGGTTCCAGAGGAATTAATGTGATTATATAGGGATTTTATTGAGAAGATTCCATTTTTATTTAGATTCCAAAGTGTAGTATCTTCCCTGTCAGTGTTAGGGATATTGATTTCTTTAATCTTGTCAATTGTACATGTATCAAAGCATTTTTTAAGTTTATCCACATCCCACTGTCTAGTTTGGGTAAAAAGGTCACTAACCTTGATCAGATTTTTATTATCCAGAGGAGGTTTATTGTAGGGAGGTTTTATTCCTGGGATCCAAAAGTTTTCCCATATGTTAATATTTGTTCCTTTGCCTTTGACCCAAAAATAGTTACTTTTTATTTGATTTACACCTGAAAGCAAACCTTCTCAGATGCAGGTATTATATCTATTTGGTGAAGTGTATATGTGTAGGTTATCATTTTTACGATGATACTTAGCTTTTTTTTAACCAGACTCTCACAGAGAATTTATTTTTAAAAAGTAAAAAAGAAAACAGAAATAGCGGCGGACATTATCCTGAACCTCTATCAAAGAAAGGAAAGAAGTAAAGAAGTAAATAAAAAATAAAAGAGCCGGAAAAAACAATAAATTACAACAAGCATCTCATGTAAAGCGTTTTAGCTGAAAATTCTTTTCAGGAGCTTTCATGTAAATTCTCTGTTTTGGTTTCTTCTTGCGTAAAAAAGGTTGAAAACTATCCGATGGAGGAGAAGGTGTATCTTTAATCACCATGTTCTCTAGTACCGACAATGATAAAATTATTGGATAGTCATCATAGTTCTTATCATCTGTATACAAGGCTAGCATATTAAATCTATTAGTATCTGCACTGGAAGCCATGTTCAACTTCTAGGAGGAGAACCATTATAGGTTTCTTGTTGTTTGTCTCACCTTCTACCTCGGGTAAGTCTGCCCAGCGAGCTCTTTTCAAGGAAACTGGAGTCACAGTATTAACGTTGTTACTTCTAGGACTAGCAACATTTTCATTATCCGAAGCAGAGTGAATATTAACCTTTTCACATGATTTCCTAACATCACTAGGAACACTACTACTAGGGCTAGCACCAGCAGAGGATTCATTTGCTATCTTCTCTGTTATTTCCTCAATCACTTTATTCACAGCTGCAATAGCAATTTGATCCACCATCACTAAGTCAATGGGACTTACATTAGCATAAATATCTTTGTTGTCACCATGATCATGTGAATTAACATCCTATTCATGGTCTACATGATCGGATGATGTGGCTTGCATATTTACAACTTGCATGTCACCAGTCCCCTTGTCTCCATGTTTATCACTAGGATTCTGCTTATCTGTTTTCTCACTTGAGTCATTAGCACCATTCATATCTTCCTTATTAGAGTCACTCGCAACATGGTTGACATCCTCCCTTATTGTTTTACTAACCTAGTATTAATTTCACTGACTCGATTCTTCTCAGTACTTATAATTCTCTCTTGCTCAATTGTTACGGATTTAAAATTCAAAATTTATGGCTCCTTTGGAATATATACCTTCTTCTTTGAATCGGTTGCCTTTACAGAAGCGATAAAATTTTGTCCACCTCTCTTATTACATTCTCCATAACCATGCCCTATCACATGACAATGCTTGCAAAACGCAGGCAATTTCTCATACATTAATGGAACCAAAATTACAAACCCATCTCTCTCTACCAAATATCTCTTCATACGGAGTTTCCGCTAAGCCCAACTCAACCAATATACGAGCAAAGTGATAAAATTGTTTTGTTAGCGTAGCATCATCAACTTTCATGGGAGTTCCAATGGCCCTAGCAATTTTAAATAAAGTCTTCTGTCTCAAGTCATACAATCTTACCCAAACCTGAGCAAGGGATCGTTGTTGCTTGTTAGGATTAAAATCAGGTATCCATGTACGAAGATGAATCATACCTGGCTTTAGATGCATTGCTCCATATGAACGAATACGAATAACATTGGTTTCAGTTGCAAACTTGAAGCAGAGGAAACCTTTACCTAATGGCGATAAACTCCAACGAATATCTACAGGCCAAATGAGCTTTAGCTTATTATACAGATCAATAGTTTTGAAAGAAACAAATCCTTTTGGAAGAGTTAATCTTTCAATCAAACAATTCTTACAATCTTCCACACCTTTCTGATACTCATCTTCCGAGATTTGGATTGATATAGTATTACCTTTCAAACAATGCTTTAGCAATTGACCAATACATACCTCAGTTTGAGAGTTCATCAGTACGGAAGCAATGCTAGGTTTAACTTTAGAGGCAGTATTCTTTTCAGGAATGGGATTTTCGATAGCCTTAAAAGCTTTCAGATGGATGGTAGGATTCAAAAAATCTCATGGACAAATAGATGCAGATGTAGCTATTGACGAGAGATCAACTCTAGAACAAGATGGAGGAGAACTGACTTCCGCCATGGAAAACCTAAAATTTTCAAAATTTTCTCGCTAGAAAGTCGGAGCAAAACATATTTTCCGAAGAAAAGTATAGAATTGGTTGTCGGTGAAAAGGATCTGACCCCAATGATACTTAGCTTTAATAATAGAGGCACAAAGAGAATTTGGGTTCTCTTTTAGATTCCAAACCATTTTAGCAATCATAGATAAGTTAAAGTTTTTAACATCTTTGATTCCTAACCCTCCTTTTTCAAGAGGTTTTGTCATAGAATTCCAGTTTTTGAGATATACCCCTTTCTTACCTTGTTCATTTAGCCCTTTTTCATTTCCCCCCCACCAAAAGTATCTTTGAAGTTTTGTTATATTTTTACAAATCTTAACCGGTATCTTAAAACATTTCATTTGGTATACATGCAAAGATGCAGTTATATTCTTAACCATCATAGTTTTTCCTGCGTTATATAGATGGGAATTATTCAAACTAAGAAGTCTTTTTTATATTTTTTTTACAAGTGGTTCAAAACAAGTTATCTTAGATATATTGGTAAATAGAGGAGAACCTAGGTACTTATCATCTAAGGGAATGCCTTAACACCTAGTATTTGCTTAACTTCTTGTCTGGTGCTTGTTTCTGTTTCTAGGGCTAAAAAACAACCCCGGTTTATTCAAATTGATAAGTTGTCCCGAGGCCAGACCAAAATCTTTAAACAGTTTTACTAAGTTAACAAATGTTTTTTTACTCATCTTACAGAAGAGCAGACAATCATCTGCGAAGAGTAAGTGATTGATGGAAGGAGCTTGATGAACTATTTTAATGCCTATAATTAAGCCCATGTTTTCTACATTTTTTATTGTTTTGGAGAGAGCCTCCATACAAAACAAAAACAGATAGGGGGAGATTGGATCTCCCCGTCTCAGATCCCTTGAGGGTTTAAAGAAATTAGTGGGAGATCCATTGATGAGAACTGATAAGGTAGTTGTCGAGATACACTGGTGAACCAGATTACAAAACTTCTCAATAAACCTAAATTTAGACATTATTTGTGACTGAAAAGTCCATTTGACTCTATCGAATGCCTTTGACATGTTAATTTTTAACCCCATAAAGCCTTTTTTTTATTTGAGTTTTTCATCTTATGTATTATTTTGTGCGCTGTAGTGATATTTTCTGAAATCTGCCTTCCTGAGATGAAGGCAGATTGGTAAGGTGAGATCATTTTATCTAGCAGAGTTTTCAATCTACTTGACATTAGTTTGGAGATTATTTTATATGTTGTATTATCCAAGGCTATAGGCCTGAATTCCGCCGGAGTGGTTGGGTTCAGAGTTTTTGGAATTAAGGAGATGAAAGAGGCATTTATCTCCTTAGAAATATTTCCAGAAAAGAAAAAAAATTGGACCATATTGACCAGATCATACCCGATGATATCACAGTTTTGCTGAAAAAATTTAGGCGGGAAGCCATCGGGACCTGGGCTTTTGTCAGGGTCTATTGAGAATAAAACTTGTTTTATTTCAGGTTCCTGGGGAGTTGTACAGAGCATATCATTATCACTTTGGTTAATACACTTTGGGATGAGATTGACCATACTTTGGTCTATGACCGGATTAATCGAAGTGGAATTTTTTTGAAAATGATTTGTTATACAATCAGCAATTTCACTTCTACTGTCTAACCACTCATTGTTTTCATTTTTAATAATATCTATTATATTTCGTCTAAATCTTTGTTTCGCCTTATTATGAAAATATTTAGTGTTATGGTCTCCTAAAGCTATATTTTGGTCCCTTCTTTTATCTTTCCATAATTTTTCTTTTATATTGTACCATTTAGCAAGTTCCTTTTTCAGGTTAAGAAGGTCTGTGGCCTTATTTGCATAGCTAGCTCTTTTATTAGTTCTATCCAGATCTCTTAATATTTTCAATGTTACTATGAATGTTGCCAAAGCTGTTTTTATTCCAAAGTTTCATAATATGCTTGACTTTAGCTAGATTTATATTGACTTTGTATGTTGGTGAGCCATGCACTTGAGAATTCCAATTCTCCTGGATTAGAGGTTTACATTCCTCATGTTTTATCCACTCTCCAAAATATCTGAAGGGAGTAGCCTCATCATTCCAGTGGTTGTGGGTGTTAAGTCTAATTGGGACATGGTCTGAGGCCAGTGGTCCTAAGTGTTTTATGCTTGAGTTTGGGTATTTTCTAGGGATGCACAGGAACCGACCCGAAAAACCGCACCCGCCCGAACCCGAAAAAACCGCGAGTTTTAAAACCGAACCCGTCCGCCATGGGTGGGTATACGGTTTTGAAAATCAAAAACCCGGTCACCACGGGTCGGTTTACGGGTTTAGTATAGCACCCGCCCGAACCCGCTCGTATAACCCGATTAATTTGAACCATTGATTGAGATTAATAGTTTTCATCCTGGACATCCATCTCTCTATGTTTTTCTATACATGTACGATCTCAACAGTTCATGATAACATCACCTATCTAAAACTCAAATCAACATCCATCTTCTTTAAACACTTGAACCACTCAGTCCTATACACAGCTATTGAATCAGATTCCCTCTTCTTCTCAACTCAACAACGAATTGTCACCATCTCTTTCTTCTTCAACTGAGTTCTTCTCGCTGGACCAAATTCCATCTCAAATTTCTCATCAACTAAAACCCATCTCACAACATCAACCTTTTTCCCTGTATTTAATCACCAACCAATACCTACTTCCTCCATTCTTCTTTTTCTTATCGTTCATTGCTATCTTCAATATAACAGCACAACAGCAACAAAGATTCAGACCCAACTTGACTCGAACCATGTATCTTCAATTCGATGTTATGTTTTCTGTCAAAATTTGATTCTCTGAACTGATGAGTACAATGTACATATTTAATGTAGCCTACTATACTGATAAAAACTTAATGTAGCCTACTATACTGATCGTAACTCACTGCTAAATTTATAGGTGACATGGGATAGTCTACCTGTATTCTAGGACCTAAGTTTGAGAGTTGTTGTTACAAAAAAAAAAACAGATGGTGAACTTGAGCAACAATGCAGTAATAAATGGTAATGAAGAAACTTGAGCAAACAATGCAGTAATTTGGTTTACCTTTCTCCGGGGATTCTCATTTAAACGTGAAGTGAATCCATTCAACGTCGAGAAATAGCCATCACCATATGCATAAACTGTAATTGTAAGACTAATGAGTACTCTCAGAAGACAAAAAATAACAGTACCAACAGTTATCTAGTGATGTCCACAAAACAGAAATAATTAGTAATAAGTTCATTGCAACT
The DNA here is from genome assembly GCA_023531435.1 of Papaver californicum. NCBI lineage: Eukaryota > Viridiplantae > Streptophyta > Magnoliopsida > Ranunculales > Papaveraceae > Papaver > Papaver californicum. The sequence continues at coordinate 11,255,848 of JAJJMC010029784.1, forward strand.
CATAGAAACTCCAATCAGTTAAGCACCTAATAATTAGAACCATCCGATTCAATTCATAGCTCAGTCTGACTACTAAAACTGCTCAAAGATGCAAAACTCGTGTTTAACAGGTTGAGCTGGATATATGCACAGAAACATCAAGCACAACAATTTAACTATAATACAATCTTTATGGACTACAATGAGGATGAGCTTGACGAATAATATCAATGGTCTTTACTGACGAACATGTATTTAGCTTAAAAAAAAATAGATAAAGAGTGAGCTGATGGCATTCTAACAGTGCTCTCAGATTCTAAAACAATGACTCCAATTTCTGTCCATTGAAGTTTTTTTTCCTGTCTGCGGGTTAAACCGTAAAATAACCCGAACCCACCCGACCCGATTCAGATTGGTTTTAAACCGACCCGCCTATAAACGGGTTGGTATACGGTTTTAAAAATCAAAACCCGCCTATAGACGGGTTGGTAGTTGGTTTTACTCCAAAACCGACCCGCCCGCCCGTTGTGCAGCCCTAGTATTTTCTATTCCACTTGGAATTAACTAGAGCTCTATCAAGCTTATTCTCTATATTATCATTACCTGCTCTATGGTTATTCCAAGTATATATATAACCAGAAAATCTCAGGTCCATATAATCACAATTATTAATAAGGTTGTTAAATAACCTAGCCTCATTTCTTTTAAAAGGAAATTTACTCATTTTTTCATCTTCATGGAGTACTACAATCAAGTCTCCAATTACTATCCAAGGAGTGTTCATATTGTCCGCCATTTCTTCTATAATTTTCCATGAATTAATTTTAAGTTGCCTATAAGGACTCCCATAGAAACAGGTTAGAGTCCAGTTATTATCATTTTGGTGGTTAGTAATCAGAGCATTTATGTGGTTATGAGCGTAATCCTGAATCTTAATCTTTACATTACTTTTCCATATTAAGCAAAGGCCTCTAACACTTCCTCTATGAGGGACTAGATGATAGTTATGAACATTCATTTGTTTTAGAATTCTATTCATTTCTTTGTTTTGTTGTTTGGTATCTGACACGAATATAATGTCAGGATTCTCCTTATTTAGTGTATCCAACAAACTGTTTTGGGATTCCATTTTCTCTAATCTATAGCAGTTCCATGCTATCAAACTAATAAACTTCCAGAAATAGGAGATCACGGGATAAGATAATTTCTATTAATACTATGTAAATGTAGTTCTCATAGTTTGAATTTAGAGTATCTGCAAGCTTTCTATCAAGGAATTTATTGTTGCTCATATAATCATGGATTAAAGATATGTTTTCATGCATAATATTATCTATATATCTAAGTTCATGTTGTTGAGGAAGTTTTCTTTGTATTCTAAAAGACAAATTTATCATGTTATTTCTATATGTTATAAGAATGTTAACATTAGGTTTTAGGCTTACCTCCTCCTCTTTTTCAATTTCCATTGAAATTTTGGTTACTTCTGGTTGTTCCCCTATCCTTTCTTCTTCAGTGATCCTTTCTGGCTCAATGATTTTCTCTACAACTAGCTCTGGGTCTTTATTTGCCTTCAATATATCTTCATCCTCTATCTTGTCAGACAAATTATTTATCTTTTTTTAGTTTATTTCTCCTTTTTCTTCATCTTTTGCTTCCTCTTCTCATATATGGTTTTTGTTTTCCCCGCTACCGCAGCTTTTTCTATCAGTTTTCCACTCTTAATAGATCTACTCCACTGGCCTGATTTAAGCTTCTTTGGTTTTCCAACTTTCCATTTCCCTTCCAATTTTGCATGATCAATAAATGATCTTAAATAGGTATTTTCATAGGATTCTTCTATCTTCATCAGGTTTGAGTCTATTAGTTTTTGAAGAGGATCAATAAGAAGTTTAATAGGGTTTTTTGCTTTTGATTTCTTCTTTTTTTTATCTTTAGATTTGAGGATTTTGTTTTCAGGATCAGAGATAGATTTGGGTTTAGGTTTAGGGTTTGAGTTTTCTTCTGAAATTTGGGAATTTTTTGAAGTGGATGGTTGCTGAGTAAATGAGTTTTTATTGTTATTGAATGGATTAGAAATAGTTTGAACCTGACTTGTTCCTGCACTGAAAGTCTTTACTGGGCTAGCCCATGAGGGAACTCTTGTCACAAACTGTTTAGTTTCGGTAAAAGGTAAAGATTCTTTTTGTGAAATTTCTGATTGAAATATTGATTTCTGTTTTTGTTTAGGGATATTTTGATTTTAGGTCCCATTAAATGGTACCTCTTAGCGTTTAGGTCACAACTTTGTCCATCTTTGCGTTTAGGTCCCGGTCAACCAAATGACCAATGTTGACTACCTTGATCGTCCATTTGATGGTTAAAAAAGTGACGTCGTTTAAGTCCGTTAACGGCCGTTAAACATATGTTTTGAACCGTTGAAAAACCCTATTTTAACGGCCTTTAACGGACCTAAACGGCGTCACTTTTTTAACCATCAAATGGACGGTCAAGGTAGTCAACGTTGGTCATTTGGTTGACCGGGACCTAAACGCAGAGCTGGACAAAGTTGGTACCTAAACTCTAAGAGGTACCATTTAATGGGACCTAAAATCAAAATATCCCTTTTGTTTATCTATGTTGTTAATCTTAACAATGGAAGTAGACTTACAGATTTTTGTCGAATGATCCAACCATCTACAGATCTTACACAGAGGGAGGTTGAATAATTTGTAAGAAAATTCCACTCAACTTGATTTGAAAGGAGTTTCAAAAAAAATTGTACCAGATGGAAGTGAATGGTTGACACTAATCTCCACCAGAACTTCTATATTTTTCTCTATTTTATTTCTGTCATAAGGCTTTTTGTGCTCCAAATAGTTTCCTGCTAGCCTGCAAATATTTGTGAGGTTTGCTACTGTGATGTAGCCTTTTTAATATGCATCCATATTTTGATATTGTAGAATATTTCTTCTTCAATGTATTTTGGTCACTATATAAGAATTATCAAGAATCCCATTAACCACCAAGCTCCACCTCTCTTTAGAATTTTATAATCCTCTATATTTTTTAGGTGGAATTCGTAGTGATTTCTCTTCTCTTCAAATAATTTAATATTTACTCCTCCTTTTAGATTCTAATTGGCTTTGACATCTTCTACTATTTTTGAAATCTCGAAAGAAGCTTTTCTACAAAGTCCGCCTAAAATTGTCTGATTCCAGTCTTTTTTAGGAGTAGGGATAATATTTTCTGGTTTGAGGTAGACTCTTGGCATTAAATTCGGAGGGAGACTCAATTTTTTTTGCATATTCAATGCCAGAGAATCTACAGATTCTTGCAAATTGTGAATGAGAAGGTCAACGGTATTTTCCTTAGCCGGTATTTTCCTTAGCCATATAGGATTTATGGTTGAGGGGAGGTAGTGAAGAAAGAGTTGAATTAAATGCAATGGTTGGAAAACTTTTGAGATAATACTAAGAGTTATATTGATTTTGGATTGAGTTGTTTCATCTTGAATTTGGATTTTCAATAGGTTCCTATTCTTTCTAGTGGTGTAGTACGGGGTCGTAGAGTTAGTAGATGAAATCAGTGAAAACAAATTTGATTTGATATCGTAAGGACCAAAACCAATTTTAATTGCATATCCCTGTTGAAGTAAGAGCTTTTGTGTTTGTATCCTCCAAATACTAGAGAGTAACTTTTTATAACTAAGAGTTTGAGAAGTATATAAAACTATGCTTTGCGAAAACAATTATAAATGATAGTTTCTATGATGGACGTTTATTTTTTTTTTGTAGTATAATGGGACTTGTTCTTCTGATAGCTAAAGAAAATTGAAAGTCAAATATAGAGAGAATTTGAATTTATTAATCCCTCATTAATCTTGTGAATTTATAAAATTTTGTTCTACGGAAATCCATTGGGTTTTTCTTTTATCCTGGTGTTTTTTCTGTTTGTTACATTCTAATAAGGATACTGTCAGATATATGTTCGATTCTCTGTTTAGATCCCATCTTGATTTTGCAGAAGAAATAGGCAAAATCTTGTAATGATTCTCATTATTTCCTTCCTCATGAACTCCAGTGATTTTAATGTATATTCTCTTTTTCTTTCTCCACTTAAACTTAAACTTGCACATACTTGGGATTATAGACATTAATGTACAAGGTTTTAAATGCAGAAATCCTATATTTAAAATGGTAACAAAATCAACCCATAGTCGACTAAAGTTTAAAGAAAGTCTTTAAGTTTTAGAAAGGCGGTAGAAAGGAAGAAACTCTATAAATTTAGCAGTAGTCTAGAAAGCTGGTAAAAACAAAATGTAAGTATTCCGCAGTTTTCACCACAGAAAACCTAATTGATCGAAAGGAAACCTAATATTACCAGAAGATTGAAAAAATGGCAGATAAGGGGAAGGCAGAAGAAAATAAAAAGGGAAGAGCACTTAGGCTTGCAAGTGTTAGATGCAGGCTTATCTTTGGAAGCGGAAGTTCCCCAAACCCCAGTTCTCAAGATGAAGAGAATAAAGAGATTATTGAAGAAGACCAGAGAAATTTACCCACTGAGTCGAAGGCAGTAAAAAATGATAATCTCAGTGATTTAGATGCTGAGGCTGAAGCAATGAGAGAGAAGTATCCTGAGCTTCCTTATGTTGCGCACTATCCTGATTTTACCTATGCAGATAGGGCTGTCAACTGATGTTAACGGAACGGATATTGGCTCAGCCGTATCCGATAATATCCGACGGACTTTTAACCTTCATATCTGATTTCGTTTCGTTAAGATTATCAGATATCCGATAGTATCCGATAAATATCTGATAGAAAACACAAAATGAAAAATGAGTAAAGTTCATAAGCAAACAACTGCAGACAAAATGAGTAAAGTTCATATCTGCCTGCTAAAACCAGTTGTCATGTTTCCCTTTCTAGCATAAAGTTCATATAAGTAAGCCTATTACATAGTCAACAAAAGGATAAATATAAGCAAAATGAGTAAAGTTCATAAGCAAACAACTGCAGACAAAATGAGTAAAGTTCATATCTGCTCGCTAAAACCAGTTGTCATGTTGCCCTTTCTAGCATGTACTCACTGAATTCTGCAAAATTACAAACATTATTTAGCATTTTTCAGGATTTAGAACAACAACAGTGATGGTCAACAATAACTATAATAAGTTGGAATCTAGAAAGTCATTTATGCACTCCTAGGAAGCACATATCAAGAATACATGTAAGTTATAACACATGCATAAACATACCTCGAAAGATACCAACAAAGTCTGCATAAGGAAACATGGAAGACTAAACTAGATGGTCAATGATAGCATATTTTATAATACATACAAATCAAAAATCCATGAGATGGCTGTCGAAAGTGCACCAGTATCATAAGATCATTCATACTTTACAAGGATTCGTCTTATCAAAGAATAAACCAAAAACCTATTCATAAGATCATTCATTAATTTCAGGGAGCTAGAAAAAGAGAAGAAAACCCCATATCATATTTTACAAGGATTCGTCTTATCAAAAAATCCTTGGATTATTTTTTGAAAAACATAAACAAGTTCAAAGAGATGGACTGCATTATGTTACTACTTGGATCTCCAGTACTCTAATTTGTTATTCATGCAATCAAATTAAAACAAACATAGAATTATAACTGTAACACCAATTCCTAGAATCCTAATTCTGTTTTCAAGTTTCAACCTTTTAAATTGAAATTCCCCAAAAATCAGAAAAAGAAAACTAGGGTTGGGATTAAAATCTACCAAAAGTTTAAGAATCAACATAGAAGAAAACAACTGAATAGGAAAAATTCTAAAAATCTCATTTCTCAACTGATAACAGAAGCAGCCATCGAAAACTTGTACTAGTGAATTCAGAGAATTACGGGATTTAGAAACAAACCTTAGCAAATGGGGGCAGAGAAGAGATATGAATAATAAGAAGATCTAGAAGATAAACCTGCTCAAAAGAAGTAGTTACAATTGAATCCAGGGATGTTCTCTATAATTGAATTAAATCCGAGAGGGAGAGGCGGAGAGCAACTGGCCGAGTTTTTTTGTTTTTCTTAGTGAAGTGAAAACCTAGTTTTTTAGTCGAGAGGAAGAATACCTAGTTTTTAAGTTTTTCTTTATACTTTGCTTATACCCTTATCGGATACGGATAATATCCGTCGGATAACGGCTTAACCGGTTCCGTTACGATAACCCTTAATATCCGATAGGAATATCCGATATCCGTTATAACGGATAATATCCTATAGGATCCCGGATTATCGGAAACGGATGTCGGATTTCGGCTAAGGATTGACAGCCCTATATGCAGAAGATTTGGATCCCGATGGATATTATGATGTTGATGGGCCTAATTTTGTTCAAAGAGCACTGCAGCTCTCTCTTGGGATGGATCGCTTCAATCTTCATGTTCCTCCCGGGATGCTAGGGTATGAGTCAGAGACACAAAGTGAGGTTTACTATTTTGATGATAGTAGTCCAGGATATGGTAATCCACAATGAACATTACTATTTTGAAATGGGGGAACAAGCTGAAGAGGAAGCAATGGTTGATGCCACTGAGGATTTGCAAGATGAAACAGTGGAGATCCCCAATGAGAATTTATGGGAAGAGACTATAGGAAACTCCACTGGAATTTTGCAAGGAGATGATGGGGATCTCCACTATGGATCAGGATGGGAAACCACTGAAGATTTATTTCCTGTGTATCCAATCGAGACTCCTTCTGAAATCATATATGAGTATCAAGAAGGTGATTTTACTCCTAATTATACAGGTAATATTGTTTCACTGGAGAGCAATTTGGCTGAGTTTGTCTTTGAGAACGCGTGGGAACTCAGAAGTCCAGATTTTCTTGGGTTTAATCCTGGAACAACTAGCGGAGAAACTTCTTGTATTGCATCTGCCTCTTCCAGCTCCAAGACAAAAGAAGAGTCTTCTTCTGATCAAAAGTAGAACTTGGAAGAAAAACTAATGACTGGATTTAAAAAAAATATGAAAGAGGCTTCAATTTCCGCAGTTATCCGGGTAGAAGATCACACTCAGGTTGAAGGTGATTTTTGTTCGGATTTAAGTTTAAGTTTGATTTTAAAACTTTGTTGTTTTAAAATTTAGAGTCTTTTTGACTCTTAAATCTCAGATTTTGTATCTGAATTGTTGTTGTTTTGGATCAAAGGATCTTTCTTGGTGTCTTTTGAATCTTTGTAAAGAGTATTATGGAGTCTCTGAAGAACTTTTTCTGTAGTTGTGATTTAGAAAACCATAGAAGGAACTTATGTTTAAGAAAAAACTTCCTTCTTTCACATCTGAAACTATTTATTGGTTATTACAGATACCCTCATAAAATATCAGTTTCTTCCTGAAGATAAGAGATAGAAAAAAAAAACAAAATAACGGAATGATCAAATTAAAGCCAAATAAGAAACATGAAATAGATTGTAAAAATTGTGAATGATAATAATCCCCAAAGGAAATTCCAAAGCTTCTTTAGATTTAAGAAACAATAGTTAAACAAGAAAATTTGCTGGCTTAGTGGCTCAGTATCCTTGTGTCTTCTAATCTTCGATTTTTTGAGTCTCAGTAGCAATGGTTGTTTATTATCTTAGTATCTTGTGCACTTAGTATCTTTGAATCATAAGAGTCTTCGTGTCAGTGATGGTTTAGGAACATGGAACCCTGAGATCTTTTAATCTAAGAGATTGATTTCCTGCATTAGCAATGAAGGATTGATTTTCTGCAATGGTTCAACAGATGATAAAAAGAGAAACTCATAGATAGATTTTTATGAATTCCGGTAGAAATACGACCAGAAGTTAACGGAAAATGAGTGTAACGGTCTAATAACGGTAATAAAATAAGAGATTCAGGTAATCATTTTTTTAGGATAGAAAATTACGAGAGAGAAAAAAAAAGTGTTCTCATTTTATAGAGTCATGAGAGTAACTTTATAATCCTGATGTAACTTTATTTTACTTGGAATCAACTATGTGACTATTCGACACATAGTGACTTCATATTACCATATATTTACAAGTTTAAAATTGTATGACAGACAGGTACAATGACTGTGCAACCAATCTAAATTTCAGAGTGTGAACTACAAACAAAAATAAGTCATTGAATAGGGAAACAACTGAGATTTTACCTCGGGGCAGCAAAATCTCAGGACCGGTCCGATATCATTTGTATTCTAATTCCACAAATTTTGAGGATTGTTAGACAAACTACGAGTAGTTGCCATTAGACTTAGTCTTATGGAGTATTAAGATTCAACTTTCACACCAAAAAGTGTCACCTAAAGTGATAATTCCATATTGCCTCCAAGGGATTGTTTGAACGTAATATGGAATCAACTCTGTGACGCCAAATTGTTTGGCGCTCTAGAAATTACTTTATGCGCCAAATCTAAGCCATTAGATATAATTTTAAAAATCAAAAACTAATTGTTCTGTTATTTGCGCCCAATCATTGGGCGCTTCTTTTATTAACCATCAGATGTTGTTTCAAATGTTTAAATCTAACGGCTCCAATCTTCTGCGCCCAACCATTTGGCGCTTCTATGATTCAATATTGAATCACCATAAGAGTAAGACCTTGAATCAAGGTGACGTGGTTGGCTGTGAAAGTTGAATTGTGCAACATGATAAGACTAAGTCTTAGAAACAAACTGTGTTTTTTGTCATAATTTGACTGAAACAACTCATCATGTATTTTTTGAATGCGATTTTGCCACAACAGTTTGGAATCTATCTCCAATGCCTTCTCAGGGAGTAATTTCTAACTCTATCTCTAGTCATGATAATTCTTTTCTGGCTAACTATAATGAGTGAATAAAGGGAAACGAAAACTTTATACCAATGGCATTAGCAGCAACAAAATGTTGGTTCATATGGAAAGAGAGATGTATTAGGATTTTTGAAGAAAATGTAGATCACTGGCCCAATTAGTTGTAGCCATATCTAATCATTATAATTACTGGCATCCTCATAGGACTGAAGAGATTAAAGTTAACAATGTCACCCCTTTACAAATAAATCAAAATTGGACTCCACCGGTTGTAAATACTCATAAGATAAATTGTGATGCATCTTGGATATCTAATTCGACGAATGCTGGTTTTAGTTTTATTATGTGAAACTGGACAGACACTTCCAAGGGAGCTGAAATGGGAAGCTGCAGGACCTCATCTCCAGAAGAAGCAGAAGTTGTAGCTTTTCTACAGGTAACAAATTGGCCCATAAGGAGAAAATCACAAATCCGGTCATTAAAGGAGATAATCAAACTAAAAATCACTATGTGCAGGGAAAAAACGGTTCTATTAAGTGGCAATGTAAAGCTATTTTGGAAGAAGTAAAAAGCGCAACAAAGAACTTAGTATCTTTTTTGGGTTTTCAGTTTGCAGATCGAAAAGCAAATGGGGCAGCAGATTGGTTGGTAAAGGAAGGACGAAAAGCATCTGCGTTATCTCTTGGAATGACACAACTCCAATGTTTTTAATTCCTAAATTAACTTTTGATATCAGGAAAGCCTTGATTGGAACTATGTGACTATTCGACACATGGTGACTTCACATTACCAGAGATTTACTTGTTATTATAAGTTTACAATTGTACGACGGACATGTACAATGACTATGCAACCAGTCTAAATTTTCGAGTGTGAATTACAAGTAAAAATAAGTTAATTGGATGGGGCAACAATTGAGATTCTGTCTCGGGGCTATAAAATCTCAGGGCCGAAAATTTAAAGTAGATACAAATTCTCTCAATTTGTGACCTTCTAGTTCTACAAAGTTTGAGGATTGTTAAACATACTATGAGTAGTTGCAATTAGAAAGTTACCATTAGAAATTTTAAGAAAAAATACGAAGAATCTTGAAAAGATATCAAGAAGTCAAGAACACAATGAAAAAAAATAAAGAATCGATGAAATCTTAATCAACTAAAGATAAGAAGAAAAAATGTTTCAGAGATTTTGACATGGATCGGACTTCAACGATACCACGAGAGATGTTAGAAATGAGTGAGAAATATTATTATAAAGAAGATTATCCGGTGAGCCTATTGCATAGGGAAAACAGGTATATATAGGACACCTGTCAGGACATAATAGACACTAAGACTTAGTCAATACAGAATGACTAAACATAGTTTGACCAACTCTAATACAAACATATCTAACTAAAGATATATGGGATGGACCATTTAACTAAAGAGATGCCATATCCACTTATTGAAAACCGTATATATCTAATATCTCTGTCAAGTTTTCGCTTTTCAATAATTGGTGCCTGGAAGAGTATACAGAAGCGTGCTTTAGTAGCACAGTTTACACTGGGAGGCCATATTTTGGGCAACATACATTTTGCTTTGGCTTTTTCTCCTTTGTTTGCTTCAGTGCTTGATTCTATCTTGGCATTTACCTTCAAATAAAGTATACTCCGTATATAGTTGTAGTTACTTTTAGTCCTAAGTCCTAACAGCTTATCCGAACATCATCCGGGAATAATCTAAAACAATGGCCTCCATTACTGGAGATGTTTCACTATCCAAAAAGCCATCATGTTTCCAATCTTCCTTACATTCCACAAAATCTCACTTCTCCGAATTCAATCTCCCCTCCATTCTAGCAAAACCTGTTTCAACTCGTGCTCTACAAATCACAAACTCGTTCTCTGACTCATTTGGGAATCAGCCCATCGAAAAGAGAGCTACAGCTATTGAAAAGCCCATCTCCACTACCACCACCACCACCACAACGGATGTCGCTCCTCCTCCATTTGTCTCAATATACAAAGAATGGCCTCTCAAGGGAATGACTGCTCTTGTCACTGGTGCAACCAAAGGAATTGGACATGCTATAGTTGAGGAGTTAGCTGGACTTGGGGCAACTGTTCATATGACTGCTCGAAACGAGGCCGAGATCCAAAAATGCTTGAAAAAGTGGGAAGAAAAAGGTTATAAAGTCACTGGTTCAGTGTGTGATGCTTCAGTTTCTTCTGATAGAAAAGAGTTAATCCAGACTATCTCCACTGCTTTTGAAGGAAAACTCCACATCCTTGTAAGTCCTAACTAGTATATCATTTTCTTTACGGACAATTTTTTCGTATAAACATAACCTCTATTGGTTGGACTTGGAGGTCTGTACTACTATAGGTAAACAATGTTGGAACACCTATTTTCAAAGAAACCGCGAATTTCACAGACGAGGACCATTCAAATACATTTGCTACTACCTTCGATTCTGGCTACTATCTATCAATACTTGCACACCCTTTACTCAAAGCTTCTGGTTCAGGAAGCATAGTTTTCATCTCTTCTGTGGCTGGAATCGTTGCTCTGCCTTTTGTATCCAACTATGCATCTTGTAAAGGAGCAATTAACCAAGTAACGAAGAATTTCGCTTGTGAGTGGGCCAAAGACAACATTCGTATCAACAGTGTTGCGCCATGGTCGATTAAGACCCCGATTATTGAAAGAGTAACAACAACCACTGACTAATTTTAATTAAGCCTTTCAAATATGTACGAACTGATCCTTACAGTACTCTTGGGGATGCAATTTCATATTTTTCAACAGAAAATGCAAGAAGATGGATACGTAGAGAGTGTAATCTCTAGAACTCCAATGAGGCGTTTTGGAGCGCCAAGTGAAGTTTCATCTCTTGTAGCGTTCTTGTGCCTCCCTGGTGCTTCATATATCACTGGTCAAGTTATTTGCGTTGATGGTGGATTTTCAGTAAATGGAAACTTCACAGCACATGACTAGCTGGCTACCTAAATAAATGATTTCTTGAAAACAATTCGATCATTTCCGATTTCTGGCATAGTTGTGTGTTAAGGGGTCTCTTTTATGTTCTGTTTCTGTATTTTTTGGCTAAGTTACAAATTCCTGTGTGTCTAGCTTTAAGCTTTTAACATAAGTGCGTCCTAGTGAACTCAGAATGCAGAAAAGGCAAAAACACAAGAACTGGCTTACCAGGAATTGAACAGAAAAAATGCTTGAGTTTTTTTCATCTGACCCCATAGTGATTACAGAACATTGAGAAAGAAATTTATTGAAATGAAAGAGATTCTATCTTGACAAAACAAACAGCCGTTAGTGTGTTCTGTATTTCTGATCATCAACCCAACATATTTACATGTTCTCCACAATGTTTGGCCTCCATTTGGTTCTTCCCCTCATAACCTCATTCCCATTCTCTAGTTGAAGCATGTGTTGACATTCGGTATTACCACCAGTTTCAACAACTGTTGTCAAAGACTTCAACTCGTCGCCCTCTCGACATTCCCTCCTAAACTGCAGAGCCAAATCAAAAAGCTCCTGACCTTTTAAGATCGGTGTAGGAGTATTCTGCAAAAAGCGTTTGACATATAAGGAAGGCATGATGGTGCAACATGCTCTATCAAACAAATGTTGGAGAAAAATAAATTTAAAATGTATTTTGGTTTTGGTGGAAATGGACCTTAGGACCTAGAAGTCACTAAGAGACATTAGCTCATTTTTCACTATTGTGAATGAAGAACCTTTAGTCCCACATTGGAGAGACTAGAGATGAGTCCTCTCTTTATTACCACAAAAAATGCAACTAATGGAGGGCCCTGGTTGGGGGAGGACTAAGGCAATAGGCTAGTTAGAACAAACATACTTTTCACACATGTGCGGTGCTTCAAAGCACGCATGCTTGCGGACTTGCGGCTGTGGGTGCGGGTGTGACAGTGGCTAAGGATGCGGGACTGAGTGTGTGTTGCGGGCGTGGTTGAGGCTGCGGACCAACCAAGACTTATGTTTTTTGAATTAAATTTTGTTTTAAATGTGGGGGCATCTGACCCGGCTAGAATTAAGCTGTTTTAAAGAGAGAATATTTTCTGACCGTTTTATTACCGTTTCAAATTAAATTTCGCACTTAAATTTTTGATTAAATACAAATTCTCACTCAATACTGTGCGGATTTCATTCTTCTTTTGGCTATAAAAGAAAAAACGAGTTTTTCATTTCAACTCACTCCGGAGCAGGCTACTATCCCTAGCTCTTTTCCCCTCTTCATGCTTTATTTTGCGCAACTGTGTGTTTATTTCCCTTCTATCAATTGTTGTTGAGTTCGTTCGAGGGTGATTTGTATTGTGCTAATTCAAATCATAACGGGCAGTTCTATCATAGACACATCTTCGTTGTTGGGGTATAGCATCTCTCATTCTTGAGGAGTACCCGCGAACTATTGTGTTCAGGAAAATTTTTTGAGCAGGTGGATCTGTCATAATGTGTGCAACAACATCAGAGTGTATATCATTTCAGTGATTTTCTAACGTTAACAATTTTCTCTGTTTAGTGTTATTTCCATTGTTGCAGAACCAACAATCTTAACACAATAGTTATTTCTTATGTTTCAATGGCTAAAAGTGATGTTGACATACCATAAAAATTCAGTGGCAAAGACTTCAAAAGATGGCAATCCAAGATGTTGTTCTTTCTGAGTGTCCACATGTTGGATGAATTAGTTTTGAAACCTTTTGATGAAACTTTGAATGATCCGGCTAAAAATTGGGGAAGACAGAACTATATGGCTAAAAATCACATTCTGAACTGTCTAGAAGATGTTTTATATGATTTCTATAATGCAAAAGAAAACTTTTCTGCATTTGACTTATGGGATGCCTTAGAAGCAAATTATGAAGCGGAAACTGCTGGTAGTAAGAAGTTTTTAGTTGCCCGGTTCCTGGAATACAAAATGACAAATGATAAATCTGTGGTTGACCAATTTCTTGAACTTCAGCGCATTATCAATGAAATTATTGCTGAAGGTATGGTCATAGATGAAACGTTTCAAGTGTCTGCGGTGATTGAGAAGTTACCTTCTTCTTGGTATGAATACAAACGAAGACTGAGACATGAAACTGGTGAAGTTAGTATGGTTGAATTGGGTAAGAAGATACAAGTGGAAGAATTGTTGTGCTCCAAAGACAAGAATGTATCTTCCGCAAGAGACATGTCCAACAAGGCTCATGTGATTGAAAAGGGCGACCGCAGCAACCGCAAGCCTGGTCCGCACAAAAAAGGTACTTTCCCGAAACCCAAATCTGGCATTGTTAAAATTAAAGGTGCTTGTTATGTTTGCGGAATTCCTGTCCATATGACAATGCATTGTAGAAAACGTAAGGACTTTAATAACAAAAAAAACAATGCTAATTTGGTGGAAACCAACAAGATCAAGTTTTCTGGCACGGTGTCTGAAGTCAATTTGGTAACCAATGTGAGAGACTGGTGGGTAGACTCTGGTGCTACCAAGCATGTCTGCAGAAACAAAGATATGTTCACCTCCTATCAGAAGGTAGGGGAAGGGGAGAAACTCTACATGGGTAACTCGTCCACAGCACAGGTTGTGGGAAAAGGAAAAGTTGGGATGAAGCTCACTTCTGGCAAAACTCTCACATTGAATGAAGTTCTTCATGTTCCGGACATCTGCAAAAATCTTGTATCTTGTGGTGTATTAGATGATAAAGGTTTCAAACTAGTTTTTGAATCTGGGAAAGTTATTGTCACTAAGGGTAAGGACTATGTAGGAAAGGGTTATAAGACTGAGGGTCTATATAAACTGAATGTAACCTCTGATGAAATGAATAAAAATGATTTTTCTTATGTTTGTGTGTCATTGAATGTTTGACATGGTAGACTTGGTCATGTAAACTATAAATCAATGAATAAACTAGCTAGCATAGGCTGCATACCCAAATTTGCTTCTGAAAATGAACATAAATGTGAAATATGCGTAGAATCAAAATATGCTAAAAAATCTTATAAGAAAAATATTCAGAGAAATTCTAAACCTTTAGAATTAATTCATTCAGACATAGTTGACATGAAATCAGTTCAAACAAGAGGTGGTATAAAATGGTTTGTCACATTTATAGATGACTGTACGAGGTACTGTCACATATATTTACTTAAAGGTAAGGATGATGCCTTAGAAGCCTTTAAGATATATAAACTAGAAGTTGAAAACCAAATGAGTGCTACCATCAAAACTATTAGGTCTGACCGTGGAGGTGAATATGTAATTCCTATAGGAGATTTTTGCATAGAACATGTCATTATATATGAAGTAACCCCTCCTTATTCACCACAATCTAATGGTGTGGCTGAACGGAAAAACCGAACCCTTAAGGAGATGATGAATGTCATGTTAATTAGTTCAGGACTACCTGCAAACTTGTGGGGGGAGGCCGTCCTCTCAGCTTGTTATGTCTTGAACAGAGTACCCTTTAAAGGATCAGGAAAAACTCCATATGAGTTATGGAAAGGTAGACAACCTTCTTATGCATACTTTAAAGTGTGGGGGTGTTTGGCTAAGGTGCCCATTCTTCCACCTAAGAGAACCAAGATAGGACCCAAAATTGTTGATTGTGTCTTCATAGGGTAACCTGAACATACTACTGCATATAGATTTATGGTTGTGAGTTCTGAAATATATGAAATTGGTGTGAATACTATTATGGAATCTAGGGATGATATGTTCTTTGAAAATGTTTTTCCTTTGAAATATGAATCTCGCATGATTTGTGTTGATCCATTAGATGTCCCTTCTACTAGTCAGACATTACCTGTAGAGAAAGATGAATTTGAGCCTAGAAGAGGTAAAAGACTTAGAACAGAAAAATCTTTTGGGCCAGACTTCATAACATGCCTAGCTGAGACTGATCCACAGACTTATAGAGAAGCCATGACTTCTTCTGAAGCTCCATGGTGGAAATAAGCTACCATTAGTGAAATGGATTCCATTATACAGAATGATACTTGGAAGATTGTAGATTTACCTCTAGGGTGTAAACCCATAGGTTGTAAATGGATGTTCAAAAGAAAACGTAAGGTAGATGGAACTATCGAAAATACAAAGCTATATTAGTAGCTAAAGGCTATAAACAGATAGAAGGTGTAGATTTCTTTGATACTTATTCACCTGTTACGAGAATTACTTCCATTAGGATGTTAATTGTTATTGCTTCCATTCATAACTTAGAGATACATCAAATGGATGTAAAAACAGCTTTTCTAAATGGTGAATTAGATGAAGAAATTTATATGGACCAACCTGAGGGCTTTGTAGTGAAAGGTTGTGAAAACAAAGTTTGTAAACTAAGAAAATCTTTGTATGGTTTGAAACAAGCACCTAAACAGTGGCATGAAAAATTTGATCATGTAATGATTTCTAGTGGTTTTAAATTTAATGAATCTGACAAGTGTGTTTATACTAAACTTGTGAATGATGCATGTGTGGTTGTATGCTTGTATGTTGATGATATGCTTATACTTGGTACAAACATGGATGTAATTAATTCCACAAAGAGCATGTTAAATGAGAACTTTGACATGAAAGACTTAGGCCCCGCTGATGTGATCTTAGGGATGAAAATTATAAGAAATTCTAATGGATATAGTCTTAGTAAATCTCATTATGTTGAATCTGTGCTTAGAAAATATAACAAGTTTGATTGTAAACCTGCTTGTACTCCTTATGATCCTTGTTGTAGACTCAAAAAGAATAAGGGTAACGGAGTTTCACAACTTGAATATTCACGTGTTATAGGAAGTCTGATGTATTTAATGAACTGTACGAGGCCAGACATTGCTTATGATGTGAGTAGGTTGAGTAGGTATACATGTAATCCGGGACAAGAGCGTTGGGATGCACTTATTAGAGTGTTAAGGTACTTAAAGTACACTTTAAACTTTTGTATAAGTTATGAGAGATACCCTGCGGTCCTAGAAGGATTTTGTGACGCAAACTTGATATCGGACTTAGAGGAGTCTAAGTCTACGAGTGGATATGTTTTCACTCTAGCATGCAGGTTTGTATCTTGGAAGAGTTCCAAACAGACATGTATAGCTCGATCCACTATGGAATCAGAGTTTATTGTGTTAGATAAAGCAGGAGAGGAAGCCGCTTGGCTAAGATACTTTTTAGAAGATATTCTTATTTGGCATAGGCTTGTGCCAGCTATATCTATATATTGTGATAGTCAAGATGCAATAGCTAATGCTAAAAACAACAACTATAATCTATACACATTCGTAGAAGATACAATTCCCTAAACAACTAATCTCAACTGGCGTTATTTCTGTTGACTTTGTGAGGTCTAAGGAGAATATCGCGGACCCTTTGAAGAAAGTTTTGTCTAAGGAGATAGTTAGTATTGCATCGAGGGGGATGGGTCTTAAGCTCATCAAATAAACTTGCCATGAAGGATACTCAACCTTGCTGACTGGAGATCCCAAGATCAAGGTTTCGAATGAGACAACTAATTTGTGGTGGGTTAAAGGAAACACTATCAGAGAATTTCATTCTCTGTCCCTTCCCTATGGTGTAGACGTGATAGTGTGACTGCATGTGAGGATGACTTTTTATTAAGTCTTAATGAGTTCTACAGTTTCAATTTAAGATTGAAGTGGGGTGTAGCAGTAAACACTCTTGATAGAACTCACCTATCTGAATGAGGAAGTGGGCTGCTTCCTATGAGAACTGAGATGATTCTCTAGAGCATTCTGAGAAATAGGATACGTCCAGGGCCACAATGGACACAACGGCACGAACTTAACAGCACCTAGAGAGATATCACGCGTGGAAGTTATTGATGAACTACACCAAACGATGGCAGTTCAAGACATCGCGTTCACTGTTGTAGTTCCGGTAATTTCTCACTAAGGAAAGGTTCAAGACCTTATGGACACTTATTGCCTAAGAAGTATTTCTCGCTTTCTGATTTCTGATTTTCATCGGGTTTTCACTCATGTGGGGGATTATTGGAGAAAAACTAACTTAAAATGTATTTTGGTCTTGGTGGGAATGGACCTTAGGACCTAGAAGTCACTAAGAGACACTAGCTCATTTTTCACTATTGTGAATGAAGAACCTTTAGTCCCACATTGGAGAGACTAGAGATGAGTCCTCTCTTTATTACCACAAAAAGTGCAACTAAGAGAGGGCCCTTAGGGTTTAGAAGCTTTTGCGGTTGGGGAGGACTAAGGCAATGGGCTATTTAGAACAAACATATTTTTCACACATATGGTGTGCTTCGCACGAAGCACGCATGCTTGCGTGTTTGCGAGCTTGCGAGCTTGCGGACTTGCGGGTGTTACCGTGACTAAGGCTGTGGGACTGAGTGTGTGTTGCGGGCGTGGCTGAGGCTGCGGACCAACCAAGACTTACGTTTTTTGAATTAAATTTTGTTCTAAATGTGGGGGCGTCTGACCCGGCTAGAATTAAGCTGTTTTAAAGAGAGAATATTTTCTGACCGTTTTATTACCGTTTCAAATTAAATTTCGCACTTAAGTTTTTGATTAAATACAAAATTTATTCTCACTCAATACTGTACGGATTTCATTCTTCTTTTGGCTATAAAAGAAAAAACGAGTTTTTCATTTCCACTCACTCCAGAGCAGGCTACTATCCCTAGCTCTTTTCCCCTTTTCTTGCTTTGTTTTGCGCAACTGTGTGTTTATTTCCCTTCTATCAATTGTTGTTGAGTTCGTTTGAGGGTGATTTGTATTGTGATAATTCAAATCATAACGGGCAGTTCTATCCTGGACGCATCTTCGTTGTTGGGGTATAGCATCTCTCATTCTTAAGGAGTACCCGCGAACTATTGTGTTAATGACAATTTGCTGAGCAGGTGGCTCTGTCCTAGTGTGTGCAACAACATCAGAGTGTATATTATTTCAGTGATTTTCTAACGTTAACAATTTTCTCTGTTTAGTGTTATTTTCATTGTTGCAGAACCAACAACAAATATAAGCATATAACAATCACTGAGCAATTAGAAAAGGAGAACAAGATATATAGTTGCTTAACAAATTGTCTTGCTACCTCGAGAACCCATGCAATGTTCACATGGTGGTTAACATCCAAGTCGCTCCAATGTGCCTGCATATTATTTGTCCATCTCATTAAATGGGTGCCGACATATGCGAAGCAGGAAATTAGGTGGTAGGATAGAGAAATAAGCAAACTCACAGTTAAACCAGTTTGGACAAAATCAGATGTGTTATCATGAAGCTTTGACAGTTTGATGTCTTCCGAGATGCGATAACCCATTGTAATAGGAGCCATTTCACCTCTAACTTCCTTTGCAAATTTAGACACTTTTCTTGTTTTTTTTTATTCATCATAATCCACACACTGCATTAATGTTAATTTTAGAGCAGGCCAAGAATAGTGGGAACAGCAATAGGAGTAGAAATACTGACGTAATTACCTGTTAGCTTGAGCGAGAGTTTCGCCAGTATCACGAAGAAGCCAATGGTTAGCATACCATTCTTTACAGATGCACCAGCAAACCAATTGTCTATTTGAACCACATCACCCCTGCAACCAAATACCATTTACTTAAACGTGATGAATAACATCATATTTAAAAAATATCTATTCCTAAGCGCGTACTGGCCTACCAAGAAGGATATCGGTCCACCATGCATTTTAGCAACAACCCATATCAAATTTCTCCTGGTCATCTCCGGTGTCGAACCAAAACCATCTCCCAGCAGCTCAGCATCCCTAATATGGTTAGCAATTGAATCCTGCATCCAAATAAACGATCGAGCCAAAGACATTTACCACTTTATTAACTTGCGTAACTAGTAATATTTATATTCGAAAAATATCAGGACAGGAGACATGTATGCATGGACGCAGTATCTATTCTTGCCTGTAAATGATTCAACAATGCTCCTATAGTTGCCCGATTAGGACCGATCTCAAACGATCTAACTGTGAAGTTTTGCCGGTAAACATAGTCACTCATGTGCTTTTCCGGTGCTTGAGCCTTCACTTTAACCCTCAACCCTCTGAAAGACGGTTTCGTGTTCGATTTCATGCCGAGAGGAATCACATTGCCTGATCCTCCACTAATCTTTGTTGTTGGTTAATAATTAGCAGGAGAGTATACTGATGAAGCCGCAATGGTACTGATGGAAATCATGACCACAAAAAGATAAAGAGTTTAGAAACAGTACGTACGTAAAAGGAAAATGAATTTTTTAATACACTGCTGCAAACAGCTCGTATAAACTCTAGTTCTACGTACTTGCTTAAACATGGCATGCTATAGACTTATAGTGGAAAGTTATTTGGGTGCATTTAGAGCTATCTAGCGGTTTACTGATGGCACACACCTGCTTTCATCAACCGTGTATCTTGACTTCACTATTGACTACAAACAAATATGGTTAGTGACGAATGAAGGAAACGTCACTCGCATGTCGTCCTTCAATTGACTTGACGCTCCAATTCATTAAGATCATCACGTCGAATCGCGTCATTTAAATCAGCTTCTCGAGCTACTCTGTTTGCTAGTTTTGGTGGTGTCTTACTTCGACTGCCCTGGTAACCAGAAATACAATACCATACGTAATATCAACTCAAGGGTGATATGGCAACTTTCTTGCATATGTAATGATGCTATTTGTTCTTTCCTACAGCTCTCTCTTGTTGTGATTCAAAAATCTAAGTCCATGATAATCAACAGGATTAGGTGGTAAATTGTTATTAATTTAATTCATTAGGAACTCCAATTAGAATAGCGAAAATCAATTTAATTGGAGCTGTATTCTGTTTAGTTCCTTGGCAGAGACAGAGACAGGAAAGACTTTTGAAATTTGATTGTTCGTTCGCTAAATATATTATTGGTGACTATATAGGAAAGGAGGAGAACCTATACTCAATTATGTGAATACTCTTTTGAAATTTGACTGTTTGTTCGTTACATATATTAGCTTATACCGAGTGTGAATACAGCTTAATAGAGATAATAATGTTACTTGAGTAGGCTATTGTTTTGGATTGATCGAACTGGAGGGTTTGTTAACTAAGACGGGCCTGTCATGCAAGTTAATCAGGGAACAAATATATGAATCAGGATCACCGATCTGTTAACAAAATGTACCATTTGGAAAGAAAAATAACAAACATACCAAGTAGTATCTATGAAAAGCTTTGTAAAGACCTAAAGGTCTGCACTGCCAGACAGCTATATCTGCATCACTGTATCTCTTTACAGTATGGTTCTCAATATCTGCATTACTGTATCTCCTTATAGTATGGTTCTCAAAGTCGCAGCCCAGAGAAATCTTTGTACTGAAACACCAAAATCCATTGAATCTTTACTTTTACTTTTGCTGCTAAAACATCTTGCTCTTCTTCTTTCTTGTTCCAGCTGTCAGGTGACTCCACTACATTTTACTTCCCTGGCTTGCATAAAAGCAAGACCTTAATAGGCTTAATTTGAATTCAAAATATCAACTTGCAGATGGATCATCAAAACACCACACATACCCCTTTTTTCTTCAATCCCTGCCAGTTCACTTGACTATCACACACGTCGGCTGTTCGCCACCCATCAAGCAGGTCAAACTAGCCAACACAAGTTCCCATCTAGCACCTTCCTGGCTCTCGCAGCCATCAAACTCCAAGTCTTTGCGACTTTAATGTAAAAGCAATTATTCTAATTATTTGATCCAAAAAAAATTCGTCAACAGTTGAATCAGAGCTTTGAGATTAAAAAAAAAGGATTCTAGGGAGGGTTACCTCCATTCCGAAAGGTGCCCACTGTCCAGTAACTCTGGAATACCAGCTAGTATATTCATAAAGAAAAGTCCCAGTACTAACTTTCAAAAGAGAAGGACAAACTAAGGCATCAACTACGAAAACAGAACGATTGGTTTAACAGAACAAATGCTAATCTCTACATGCCGAGTCTGCCGATTAAGAGTAGCATGCTTATTTAGAATAACAACTATGAAATAGAGAGATTCATCTAACAGAATGCGGACTAACCCTAAGTAACTGCTGAATCTGCTGATGAAAGATAACATGCTTATCTAGATAATTTAAACCTTTAAGAACCTTCTATTGGATGCCAAGGGGGGTAGTTTCTTCAGCATTAGGTCGCTCATTGTAAAATTAAAACCAAATCTAGCCTTCCACACCACCAAAGAGAATTATCTGAAATCTGATTACTTGTGAGAATGATCTCCTCACCAAATAACTAACCTGGTAACAGTCATGACCCAGTTTCTACAAAACGCTTGCTATCAATATATCTCAAAGCTAGCTACTAATTTCCTAGAAAACAAGAACTATTTCAACAGTCTTTTGACAAGTCACAATCACCTCTTAGAGGGTTAGGGGTCTTAGATCAACATGGATAGGTGGACAACTTCACAACAACCAGCTCTTAGATCAGCTCTACCATGTGGACCATCCACATACTCTGGGAAACTCTAGGGTCAGGAAACATTGGGTAATTCGATTCTATCGCTTCACGAAATAAAAAATGTTAAAAAAATCTAACTGTACAATTATACAAAATCAGGTAACCTCTATCAGATTCCCCTATCAAATGGACAAAGCAAAACCAACTATTTATCCTTCAAAAACCCAGTACCGTCCCACAAGGTACAATTTCGAACTAAGTTACCTAATAATCTAAACATACAGCAACAGTCATAAAGTTTAAAATGGGAGGGAAGACAGGGATATTTCTATCACAAGTCATTTAAGTGCAAGAATGTTATGGAAGCGAAAGCAAGGGGCATGAAGAAAATTTTGTTTATGAACCAGATATAAAGGCTTTCCTGTACAATTTCAGGTTTCCAAACAATAGTTTTGCTACTATCTATTACCAAGAATTTTAGAGTCCTAGCTACTCATAAAATGTGACAAGTCATTTGAACAAATTATATATATGCAAAAATATAGATGGGTTTAAAACCGGAATATAACAACACATACCTTCATGCATGAATTCTCGAAGCAAAGGTCTGCATCAACATTAATAAACATGCTCTGCCCCTACACCGCTGAAGGACATCTAAACTTTGGGAATTCAAGTTAATAGAAAGTGTAACAACATCATGAGTGGATACATCTCCCGGGTCCCGAACCAAATATCCAATTTAAACTTTCCAAAATCAAATTCCTTTCTCCATAAAAGGAGTCATACCTCTCCTAAACTGTAGTATCCAATTCACCGCTCACTAGTTTAACAAACAATCTAAATAAGTTTAGTTTAACAAACAATCTAAATAAGTATAGTGGCATGCAGAACGTAAACTTCACCACTTGCTGATTAAAAGTTTTAACTCCACCATTCCATTATGACGGTTTAGTGACAAATCCAATATAGACAAATCAATACGTAAGACAAACAATACATAGATTAAACCAATCACAAGTTTACAGACAAGTATGTTCATAGTAAAACAAGTATCATATTCAGAACACAATAGAAAGCTGATATGATTGCACAAAGTTATCATCCACAGGTTGCAGAATACAATAGAAATCCACAATAACAGTGCTAAAACATTAAAAAAAAGAAAGAAAAAAAAGTTTACTATGAAATCAAGAGATGTTACATGATTGTGTCTATTGCCATCCAAAATCAATTTCTACCAAGTGGAAGGGATCTGCAACTATAAGTTTCCTTGAAGTCTGATTTCCTTGACGAAGTGAAAATGGAAGCATAAACCTTTGTAGCATTGGGTGGAGCTATATCAGTTGCTTTAAACTTTTTCTTAGGCGCACCATTACTCTCCTCTTTAACAAGAGAAGAACCTCCCTTGTTACCACCTGTCTTTCCATTCCCTACATTTTTAGCCAACTCCACATCTTTCTCCTCAATCCCATGTTTCATCCCACTCAATTTCGAACACTCCAAACTCACATTATTCATCTCCTCCTCCTCCTTTAACCCCACATGACTCTTCACCTTCATCTTCTTCTTCTCCTTTACCTTTTCTCTTAACCTCACCTTCTCCAATTCCATTCTTTCCTTCAATTCAGCTACTTCTTCTTCACTCCCATTAATCACAATTTTATCAAATTCCGTATACTCTTGATGACAAACAATACAAGTAGACGATGATTTAACTTCTTTCAGTGCTTTTGCACTCAAAACATGACCACAACTTCTCAAAGCAAAAAACTTATACTTACCATTTAACTCCACCCCAGCAATTGGACACTGAAACTTAGTATCGAAACTAATATTATCAACATCGTCGTTACCTGAAATCTTCTTCTTCGGAATCGGAGAAAGATGAATTGGAATCATATCTTTCAAACCCTTGATATGCCCAAACCCTTTAGGCAATTTCTTCCCTAATAATGCCTCAACCAGTGATTCTTTATTAAACATATTCCCAATCTGATCGATCACACAAGGAGATTTCAATGGCTCAAACGATAAAGCACAAGTTGTCCATTTAGATAATCGCGTTTCATTTGGATCAACTTTATCTGGTTTTTTAACTGCATACATGTTAAGATAACAATCTCTTGATTCAGCACCAGTTGCTCCTCCGTCACCACCACCGCCACAAACCCTAATTCGAAGAGTTAGGTTAGAAATTGGTGAGTTTAAATTGCAATTTGATGATATTGTTGAGGTGTCTATAAGGGGTTTTCCATGGTATGTAAAGTATAGAGAATCTAGGGTTTGCGATGGGATTGTTTTGGGGAGGAATTTTTGTTTGAGATTATGAATGGTTTGGTTAGGGTTTATGATAATGGATCGAGATGGGATTTGTAGGTCTGGGGATGATACTATGATCTTCATATTTCCATCTGGCATCATTCTTCTTGTTGTTAATTTCTCCGTATAATAACCTGTTTCTGTGAAAATCAACTCACCGATTCGTTATGCAGAAGAAACCAGAGCAAAAGGTATTTTGACGAAGAAGAAGATTGATGCTGCAGGGGAAAGTTGGGGATTTATATTCTTCGGGGATGGGG
>JAJJMC010029784.1:11280618-11311948 GCA_023531435.1 Papaver californicum
AGTCCCTAGCTATTAAGGTTTTGTCGCTTGATAGAATATAGGTTGCTACCGACTAATTTTCCGTCGCTTATAAATATCATATTCCTTTTTATAATTTTTTCACAATCTTTTTCATATATTTTTCTTTAAATTTTTTTCTAAAGTCTTTACTCTAAAAGTATTTCTTCCACAATGAATTTGTAAGAAAAAAAACACAAAAGAACAAACATCAAGCACCCCAAAGAGTGGAGTATACTGAAATCAGAATAAAACGTGGAGTTCCAAAATGTTAGACAACAAGCGAGCGTTGGTGTACTCGATAACCATATATCTAGCAATCAAGAGAAAAATCAGTTTACCAAGCTAAGAGGTGGGTAGAGTGAGTTGGGTACGATGTATGGGTGGTTCCCTCACGCAGTTAAAGAGAAAGTATGAAGATATCCTTGGTGGCATTTTTATTATTTAAGTCAGAAGAACCATAGGTCTCAAATTTTTCAAGTAATATTAGAACACTGGTAGAAGACTACTGATACGTTATATTTTAAAGATTTCGAATGCGGTTAGTTTGTTTGTTCTCTAATTCAATTTTTTGATTTTTTTTATATGCAAACCTTAAATATGCAAACTTTAGTATTCACAACAATTTAGATTATGCAAAAAACTACAGGTTCCCCGCAATTTAATTTTATAATGTTGTTTATAGAAGTCACATCGTTATGTATGTACATGCTAATGGGTATACTACGTGAGGGGAATATGGTTCAATTTGACCAAGGGAAGTGGATAGCACAATCAACATGGAAATATCGCCTTGAATTGTACTGTATAATAGTTTAATATAAGAATTCATAGATAAATTTATGGGTATTTGCGCAATATCACGAACCAGATCCAAGAAAATAATAAGATTCATTGCTGGAGTGGGAGTAAGTTTGAGGAGAAACTGGTGTTGATGAGGAAAGAAATGATATGGACAGAGTTGTGCATTCCGGTGAAATAAGAGTGTCTAGGTTAAAGAATTTCTCATAAAACTCTCCTCGGAGAGTGGAAGAAAATCCAAGTAATGAGGATGCATACTACTATGATGAGATCGAAAGAGTGTTTTTGTTATACGTGTTAGGACAATGTCTTTTTTCCAAATGCTAGCTCAGTGATAAGTCTTGGTTTCCTCGAAGCACTTGAAGATTTAGAGTTATCTCCAACATATGATTGGGGTCTGCAATGTTATCGTGGTTGTACATAGGCCTCAATGAATGCTCGGTCTCCAAACCAAGCTTGAATTGTTTTTGGGGAATCTTGGAGGTAAAAAACTAATTTTTTACACCATTTAATTAATTTTGGTAATGCTTTCACAGAATTGGTGGTATACTTATTTCCGTATTGGTGAACCTGCTCTATACGAACACAATAATATTTTTCTAATTATAGAGAAGTATTAAACTAATAACTGGCAGCCAATCAGATTGATGACGGTCAACACTCTATCCTGACTCACAGGCTTCAACAAGTGTGGAGAACAAACCAAAATATTATTACCATGCTATATATGGATCATCCGGAGTTCCAAAATGAAGCGGTCCAGAGGATGCTACATTTGAGCTTAAGTCGATCGGTATTTTAAAGTGCTCCTTCTGGAAAAGGTGTTCGGTACTTCGGCGAAAGACACCTTCTACAGCTACAAGGGAGAACAGTAAAAGCAATCAACCCACTTCCAAGCGGAGAGATTTCTCATGAAGATTATATGGCGTTGTTACAAACTGATATAAAATGGGAACATGATGATGACTTGGTCATAAACCTGATGCTATGAGTGATTATCTTTATTGGTTCAGCATAATTTGCAAGCATAATATTGCTATGGAGCCGCAAAATTTGAGTGAGATGAATATGCCATCTTTAGGTAGATTGTCACTTAATGCCGATATTCTTCCTTCCCAACCTCCACCACCAATTCACGGTGCCTTTGTGTATCCCAGTAGTTAAAGAGGTTCATCTTCTTCGTCAGTTATGCCACAATTTGATTGGGAGATGCCAAGTATTAATCCACAAGGGGAGACTATCACTGTTCCAGTTATTTTTCAAACTCTCGATAGAACTTATCCATATTGGGAGGTACAAGCTACATAAGAGGACTATCAGATTAGGATGAACGATTTTCATTGGCGATCACAAAAAATGCAGGAATATTACTTGCAGCAGATGACCCAAATAATGAACAATATGAATTTTCTTTTTGCCTACAGAATCATCCAGTCGTGCAAGTCAAAGAAGGTATATAACCTGTCAAAGAAGGCATATAACCCATCAAAGAAGTGGTACATCAGAAGTCGTGCAAGAAACTCAATTATACATGGTAGCCTTTAGGGGTTCTAGATACTCCTAGTGGTAGTCCACTATTTCGGAATGGTTCTCTTTATACCCCGATTGCTACTCCAGGAGGATCCTTTATCCTCTATCGCCCCCTACCATGTTCCTTTTCAGGGCTATGATGATTCTACTCAACCTCCTCAGACTACTCAATCTTCTATCACTGCCTTGTTAATTAATAGTGAATACGATCTAAATCGTGCCTTTCCTGGTCAAGGAAATCATTAAATTAAATGTAATGAAATTATTGATTTAACTTGATACATTTTGGTGATTATCTTAGCTCTTAGTACATTTCAAACTCATAAACAAAACTATGTATTGATTAAAAACAAATAACAAAATCCGATAAAATTAAAAACAAGTATGTTTTACTATTATACTCCCTCCGTACTGATGGTTGTCTAAAACACCTTAATATTTATCAATTGATTATATTTTCTTTGTTATTTTTTTGTAAATTTTATATATTACCCATGTTTTTGTATTTATAGGTACAATGACTTGAATTTACAAAAAGGAAGATACTGTATCGGAAACTAGGAGGTGTCGCCGACTCTCAAGAATTACAAATACCGTGCTCAGGTCAATACAGTTGCTAGCTACGTGGTGTAAGAGGTGTTGGGTTTGAAAGTTTAGTTATGGGTTTACATGGGCTAAGCAGTCTGTCACGGCTGGGAGAAAAGAATTGCGTCTAATTTAGACCACAAAATGGTTAGTGGATCTCACATATGGGCATTACACATGTGCGATTAAGAAGAAATATGACCAGGTGTCTTTAGGGCATCCACAATGGAACGACCAGACTAAACCACCAAAGATTAAAAATTTTAGTCTTTAGTCCGACCCAAGAACAACCATGTATAGTCGGGCGGTGGTCTAGCGATGCGTCTAGTGTTGGGCGGTGTCCTAGCGTAGCGCTTGTGGAGACGGGTGGAATCCTAGGGTAACGCTTACGCGAGACGGTCTCCGCTTACGCGAGACGGTCTCCTAGCGTAACGCTCGATGTGGGGCGGAATCCTAACTAACGCTTGGTTTTGGACGGTATCCTAGGACCACGCTCGAGAGACGTGCGGTATCCCAGAGTCCTGCCTGATGGGGCGAAGGTCTAGCACCGCGCCTGGAGGATTTGCACGTGTGCGAAGTGTGTGTGAGTAGAATGGGACGGGCGGTGTCCTAGCGCCCCGCCTGGGATTCCAGGCGAGATGCTAGCAGCCCGCCCCATTCTATCTTCCTTATTCTACCAGCTGACTTTCTCTATTGCATTTCATCAGGCGCTTTGTGTGCGTAATTTGGCAGTGATGATGGCTGAGTTTTGGTGGTGATTCAGACACCAAATACTCCTTCCCTGCAACTTGAGTTCATAAAGATTCACAAACAGAACTACTCATAGCCATTCATCACCAAAGACCCACTATCGGTTCATGTTTTCTTTCTAAGCCATAACCAACTACGGCAGACAACACCACCTTGTTATTTCCTTATTTCTCTTCTTAACTCAACAATCCACACAGACTCCTTCAATTTAATTCTCTTTCCCTGTTTTAAACTCATCAGCTATGCTTTCTTGTTCACGGTCATTGTCTCTTCTTATTTTCTATCAACATACCACACACCTTATGAACCCCTGACTTCATTCATCACCACAACTCCTTCGTTCATCACTGACTTCGTGGTCCAACGGATTCAAGTCACCATGTTTTTTCTCTCGGTCAAAACTAAACAACACCACCACAGATTCTTGTTTCAAATCCATCAACAAACCCAAATCATGTTCAATTTCAAACAATAAGAACAAACCCATCTCAGCAAACTTAGACCTTCCTGATTTCTCACAACTTCTCTGTCAACTTCACTGAAGACTTTGTCTCTCCATCTACTGCACAAAACCTAATTTTTGTTTCCCTTGATGGCAGTAATCTTCTAGCCTGTCTCCGGCAACTAGACCCCAATTGTTATTCGAATCAGCACCAACATAAAACTAGTCATTTAATGGAGCGGCTATATCTAAGCGGAGTGCTAGGACCATGTTTAACCTTAGGCGGCATGCTAGGATAACGCTCCAACTGAGTGGTATTCCAACAACACGCTTGTGTGTGGGCGTGATCCTAGTACCCCGTTTCATCAGACGAAGCCCCAGAATAACGCTTGATCAGGCGAACTACTAGCTTACCGCCCGTGTTTCTGAGCGTTGTTCCAGAATAACGCTTGGCTCTGGGCGAATTCCTAGACGCCGTTTAGCATCAAGCGGTACACTACGAGCCCGCTCGACTATAACCTGTTTAGTCGCGATTGAAGACTACTTTTCATCAGCTACAGTTGATTTCAGCGATTATCGACTTCTTTTAATCGCACTATTGCGCTTGCATTTTTCGGAATAAAGATCATAAGTGATCTTTAGTCAGCGTTTCGTCGCGTGACTGTGGACGCTCTTAGTAACCAATTTGGAAATTTGGCAAACAGGTGAAGACTCATTTCCTGCTCCCATTTACGACCAGTTTTTTCCAAGATTGCCGTCGATCTAGCTATAGCTGGTGGGTTTAGTTTCGCAGAGTCAAGGCATGGGTGCAGAGAAATAAACGCATAGAAAGTATGGCAGGTTCAAATGTATGGTTTGGTTGAGAATCTGAGCAAGAAAAGTGATGTTTGGATCGTTGGTTTTGGTGGTGTTTTGAACGGATTTGAGATGCCGAGAAAAGGGAAGAGAAACAAATGTTGCTGGCCTGATTTTAGAGTAGAATAGGATATGGGTTCCTGAGTTTGGTTAGTTGCCTGATGTTTGAGTTTTGCCGAGAAAGCAACAGAGTCGAACAAGAGTTTCCAGCGAGAAAGAAGATTGAAGAAAAAGAAAAGAAATGTTGTTGCTTGGTTCTAATTATAGAGAAGTTGAAGATGGGTTTTGCAGTCTTTGATACAGAGAATGATTGATATGATATTGTTGAATGATGAGTGTGTGTTGATTGTGAATGAAATCTTGCAGGGAAGGAGTTTAGAGCCATTAGAAATGCCACCAACTCTCGCCTAAATCAACAAGAAAAATGCACAGAAGGTGCTCAATGAAATTCCTGAAAGGAACTGCCGTGAAGAGAATAATGGGTTATGGTCGGATATCCTAGGAATCAGCTGGCATAGTGATTAGAGATGTGAGGGCCTTGCTGTGCTAAATGTTAGATGGAGGAGATTACGAATGGACAGTGAATTGTTGGAATAATTCTGAGGCGTGAAAATAGGCACGAGTCGTAATCTGATTAGCGTGTGGTGTGTCTACTGCCTGTGTTGAATGTGACTAGAACTTGGGTTCGCATTATTAGAATATTTGGAAGACGTTTATTACTGGAAACTCAGGACAGAAGGCGGTTATGCTTAGAATTTGATAAGGATTAGGAAACTTGGGTTAGAGGATTTTTTTTTATTGCAAGGCAAGAAACAGAAAGCTATAAAAAGAACTCAACAGAGAAAAAAAATAATACATCCCATACCCCTCACGACTGCATCCATCTCTACAGAGAGGACCTCTTGCTCCTCTCCAACCCTTCACAGCATACACCCTTTTCAGCCATTTGCATACCAACAGCAACGACGTGCATACCACCAGTCTATATCTATCAGCCCATTTTCCAGAATCAATCCGCATCCTTACAGTACCATCCCAGTCACCTGCCTACTTCTTTTGGTTTAGTGTTTTAATTCTAATTTTCTATTTTTTTTAATTACCGTGAACTCCAATATGTATAGCTAAGTTTTATATGATTAGAGATATTTCAAAACTATGTGACTTGAATTCTTAATTGACTTTGTAAGTTAATCTTTTTTTTTTCAATATTGATTTATTGTTTATCTTTTGCTGAGCCTATGATCTTGAATTGTTTGCAAGTGTTCACACGGCCAATCGAATGTCTTGTTTGTAATTCTAATGCTAGATAATTAACCCGTAATCTAAATTTGTTACGACGATTTAATCAAAAGTAGCGAAACATCAACATTACAATGGGATGTTGAGGATTTTGGTGTGTGAAAGATATCCCTATGTTAACATGTCGAACTTACGAACATATGGTTAGGATCAACCCGACTCACGGAAAATACCGGTTGGTTAAGGTACACTAGAGAGTTTATTCAAAGTAGCTTGATTGGCTAGAAACGAGTAGAGAACTTATTCTACCAAGTGATCTTGGAGTCTAATGGACTTATTGAACTTATAACTTGTCTAGGGTTTTTAATCAACGTAGTTTGAATAAGATTTCCTTCGTATTCATGTTCATTAGTGGAGAAAGAATCCTTAATCATTCTCATCCTCATATTCGCATTCTTTAATTTGTTTTCATATCTTCAAATTAGTCTATTTTCAGAAACTTAAATTGACAACTTTAACTCAACTCTCCCTTATAAACGAACCTGCTTATCATTATTCTATTTATTAGTGTAAGACAGTAAGGAATATATTTTTGATGAGTTTGACCCCTCGGTTGATAGGATTTGGAATTACCCAATATAAATAACCGTAATCACACGGCGTCTAACTGGTAGACAACGGCAAGTACGGGTTGAACCCACAGAGAGCGGGGAAATACTGCAATTAATATCTCTAATAACCTAACCAGAAACAATATTTTTGGATTTTTAGATAAAATAATAAAATAATAAAACGGACTAAACTAATAAAAGTAAATCTAATGGGAGAGTCGGTAACCAGGGTTTTTCAGTATCCACCACTATTTCTATTTAATTACTGAAATGAAACATAACTCATGAACATTCATTTATTGTTCGTTTTATCGACATCACCTATTATATGTATTAGAGTCGCAAATATCACTGGGGCGCCCTAAGCATTGCGCATCAAAAGCCCTAGTCTGAAGCATACACCATCTAATTGCGTTAACGAGAAAATAATACGAAGCTGAGTGTAGGTTCACAAATAATATCCGGCTCTAAAAAGCATACCCCATCTAAAGATTTAACCAAAGCATGGAATATCTAAAAAGTAGACAAACATATTTATTATCCTATTGATTCTGGGCATAGGTTATTGTATTGTACAGAACCGGTGAAAGGACAACTAATTTGGATTTAAATCAATAAAAAAAATCATGGAATTAATCTATTCAAATCATAATGGTCTATAACTTAATAATTCAATTTAATTAGTCTTGTACTAAAAGTGGTTTCAACATAGAACCCTAGTTAAAAATAAATTAGAACATGGAAATGGGTTTCTTAAAACCCATAAACATAATTAAGAAGAGAATAAGAAATTAAACTGTCACCGTCGTCACCCGACAAACAATCTTCTCCGTTTTTCTTTTCTTCTGTTTCGGGCTTCTATCTCTGTCTGGTGATGTTTCCTCCTGTAGCTGCTCTACTTCGAACTGAAAAACTCTTGTACAGAACAAAACAAAACCTCTAGTTCCGCCTCCCAAGAATAAAACTCCGAGAAAAGAATAACTCTTGTACACCAGCCGCAGCCCCCAAAACCTAAAAGAAGAGGTTTTTTCTTTTCTATCTTCGTCTGACTATTTATAATAGCCGACCACCACACATGCGTCAGCGTCAGTCTTTCTCAAATATCTCTGACTGCCCACGTGCTGACCTTAGCTTCGTAGCTTCCGTATTCACTCTGCCACCTAGCTGCTTGCCTCTCTTCTTACGCTTCAAGCCATCAGACACTTCGCCATCAGTTGCTATATTTTTAGCCTTCTCTTTATCTATGCAATCAAGTACCAAACAAAACAAAAGACTTCTCCTAACCGTACCCCTATCTCTTTTGACCAAACTAGCCAAGACTAGCCAATCCACCTCACGTCACAAAAGCCTATTGTCTCTCACTACCTCACCTATTGCGAACCACTTCTTTTTTTACTCTTTCCTCTTTCCACCTGACCACTTCTTGCTCCTGCTCCCTTTCTCGTGCTTGATGCTTGTTTAATCAGTTGCATCATTAGCAAGTAGCCAACAAGTAGTCTTAGCAAAAAGCTGGCTTGGTGCTTTGATGCTATCAGAAGAAGAGTCTGTATATTTCTGCCCCACCTACTCTCTTTGATATCATGCACCGGACCCAACTGCATTCAATAGTCAATAACGCAGCCAAGTCACTCCATTTAGTCATGCTTCATTCGTAACTTCGGGTTTTATGCATATCACCTATTAAACCAATAAAAATACATTAATAGTATAAAATCAAGTACTATCAAATATAGATTAAGCGGTAAATATATGTATAAATTATACTCGTATCATCGGTCACGTACCTATTATATAGGCGTAGAAGGTGAAATCTCTTAGATTACTTGGTTTGTATAATTATTCATGTTTTTTTTTATACTTTGTCTTATTCTTAATATAATTTCTCATAATCATAAATAAGGGTATGTATGTCAAAAGGCATCTTGGAATTATAATTCCTCCTATTTATTGGGCTAAAAAAATCTAATATTCCACCTATATAATAGGTACAGAGAGAGTAGTAAAAAAATCAATTAAGAAAAGATAAAATAAATTTATAAATTTATAAATTTATTTTTCCTGATGTTTTTTGTAGTGTATATTACATATGTGGATGTTAAGCTTGTACGTCTTTTATAAATGTATGTAGCTTAATAGAAATTCCATTTAATAAAAAATGGTCATTTAATTTATAATAATGAAATACCATGATCGAAATTAGAAGTTATTATATAGGACCCTTGGATGGTAAATTAATAAACGACTGGAGATTAGAACTCAGTGACAGAGTTTCGGTCGCTAGCGACTTAGACTAAACCACCCGACCAAATCTCTATCGAGCGACAAAGTTTCTATCGCTTAATAAAGGTTCTTCCGCAGTGAGCGAGCAGGCAAATCTGCCGATTTACCGAGTCCACAGTGGCTCAAAATGGACGAATTAGTTTATTTGATATGTGCGTACGACTTGGCTTAAGTAGTAAGAAAAATCGATCTCCCCAAAAGTGGACCAAAAAGGGGCCCAAATGTTGACCAATTAGGTGGACACAATCTAAGCCTAGGATTAGAAATAATGAACCCTTCTAAAAAGCGGTGAGTTATTTGTGAATGACACGAACTACGATATTCAATGGTCACATTTGGACTCCCTATTTTGTCCATACTAAATATTTACGAAGAAAAATAATCTCATAGAAATAGCTTCCTGACTTAATCAAGCCAAAAAATTAAATAAAAAATTAAATTTAAGAATTAAATGATACCTTTTAAAAGTGAGATAATATCTTTGTTGTCAAGTATGTTTAGCTTTCAGAAGCATAGGCAGATATCAGAAATCCGAAGTAAAAATATTTAATTCGTAATTATAAATTATTATGGAATTTTGGTTCCAAATTAAATCGAAAAGCTACTTCTTAAGTAGAATAATACCCTCGATATCCTCGTAGTCAATCTTCTTTACAAACCATAAACTATTTTGTCTGAATAAATCAAAGACATTCGACGTCTAAAATTCCTTTTTTTTTCTATAGGTAACAATTAATTCATCATTTAGTTCGCTATATATCACCCTAAATATTTGCCATGAAAATCTCATCAAAAATCCAAATCTTTTTTTAAAAAACAGAAATCAGAGTGAGTCAATTTTATTTGTTATGTTTCGTTACTTATAGTATATATATGCTGCTATTCTGAATATCTGAGTGAACCTGAACAATACGTCATCAATGTCGTCGTCAATCTTACTCGCATCATGCCGCAAAGTGAGGTTTCCATTAATCTCCAAAACTCGATCTTGTTCGATAAAATCATCACTATCTATAATCAATGTCAAATCGATCCCTAGATCTGAATCTCAAAATTGAGTTTCTCTTTGCTCTAGTTCATTCAATAATCAATTTATCAATCCATTAAATACATATCTTTAACGATAACACAGAATTCGACGACTCGAACAAATCAAACATTTATCTGTAAAAGCTTTTTCCTTAAGTGAAACTCATGTGGTTGTTCCCAAACGACCATGGCAAGGATCCTTTTTTAATTCATTATTAGCTTCAATAGCTACAAGCATTATCATATGGTTCCTAGTTAAATAGGTTGTAGAGACTTTTGAAACTGAATGACAATTACAAACAAAGTAATCATGAAAGGATGGTTTCCCAATTGAAATATCATGATGGACATTGCTTCAAAAAATTATTTGATTAATTCCATATAGGTTGTTGATGCTTAAAACTAGGGAATTTAATATTAGATTCAGGTGATGATGTTGATAAAGATTTTGCCTGCAAATTTACCTCTCAATTTATAAGCAACACTATCATAAGGTAAAATTGCTTCTTCAGCAGTATCAAAGGTACCGAGCCATAACATAAATTCAAATAATGGAGATGAGGGAAAGAAGGAACATGGAAAAAAGTGAACGAAATGAACTCGAGTAAGAATTAACGAAATGGGGTGTAATTAAATGAAATGTTTTAGGGTCGTTTGCTATTATGAACTAGTGAAAATGGGTTTCGGGTTACATTAATAACTAAATTAATAGAAGAAAACGAGGATAGGTTGGAAAAGATGTTTTTATCTTTGTCACATCTACACAAGTGACGAATCAACTAATTAAAAAATGCATGGAAAAATTAGCGATAAGAGGTTTTCCAATTATTAATTTTAATCTTTAGAGGAGGTAATGTAAATTAATAATTTTAATTTTATAAGTAAAAGAAACTACCGTTAGTTTTTCTTGGATATTTTTTACCTTCAAAAACCATAATACTTTACGGATTTTGCAAATTCAACACCAAAAAAGTCCTTTATCAAACTAAAAACCACCCATCAAATTCCTTAAAGTTATCAGAACTCTGATTGAAAATGAGGACTATGTAGCATGGACGTTCAAAAAATAGCCAATGTCTGTATTAGACTCAAATCCAACACTGTCTGTATTAGACTCAAATCCAACATTTGAACGCATCATTCCACGTCAAACACATCGGTGAAACTATATATATGTCTCACATACTATTTTAATATAAATATATATTAAATAATGCCTGAATTTATTATATATGTATTTTTATACAAGTTTATTATTTGTCGGCAATTTATTAAAACGGTTTGATAAATTATATTTATAATATATACTAACAGAAAATATCACTGGTTTTATAACGTATCCGCATTTTAATCTTTTAAGTATTTATCTATGTCTATATCATATTGCATCGAGTCCGTATCAGTGCTACCGCCCGCCCCTCCCAGCCTCACAATGGATTTTCCAAGCCAGATGCACTGCTCTCACAAGAAGCCGCCATGTCATAGGTTATGACATTGTAAGGTTATTTTGGGTAATCTAACAACAGCTATCTCGTAAATGACCTACTCGGTTAAAATACAAAAGTGATGGTAATTTTTTTATGAGACGGAAGGAATATAATTTTTAATTTTAATTTTTAGCCGCCTCTCAGACTCACTCACTGTTACAGGAAGAAGAAGAAGGAAAATGTCATACTTCTTATTACCAGAGGAAATAATAGAGAACATACTCAAAAGGTTACCTGTCAAGTCCATTAAAAGATTTAGGTGTGTATCAAAAATTTGGGATCTTTTATTTCAAAACCCTAATTTCATTAAAAATCAATTCAACGAAGCTATTCTAATCAACAAATTCAACATCTTGGTCACCAACGACAGAGAAATGGACAATGTAGAAACAGAACCTTATCTCTTTTCTATAGATTATAATGTTATTTCATCATCATCAACATCACACCATTTTTAGGTCATGCTCATAAGATTGATTATCCATTTATGTCCCGAGAATGTGTGCCTGAAATTCTAGGATCTTCCAATGGTTTAGTTTGCATTGAAACATCTTCTGATCCTGTGGGTAATATCTGCATCTGGGACCCGGCTACCCGAGAATATAAACAATTACCAACACCTTCAGGCGACCCAGAACCTGATTATTGTTTTGATATTTCTGATGAAACATTCTTTAATGTGCCAATACCTTTCAAAGAAGGTTCAAATGGGAATGAGAACCTTTACTTGTCAGTCTCAGATATGAAGGGAAACTTTGCCTACTTTGTAAGAATATCATGATGGATCCTGAAGTATGTACGCACATTGATGTGTGGACAATGATGGATAACAAGTGGAGTAAGCATTTGAAGATTACTGCACATATGACAGATATGTACTATGGAAGTCCAATTCAAACTTTACAGAATGGTGATATCTTATGTGAAGGTGGACCAAAGGAGGAAAAGCGCCTTGGTTTGATTTCATATGACCCTAATCTTGAAAGAGCTGTAGCTCTGAAGATACATGGTTTCTCAGACGATGGGTCTGCTGTGGAGACTTATGTTGAGACCTTAGTAGCACTAAAGTCCGGTACTTATGTTGGGCAAGAACAGAAACCAAGAAATGGGAAAAGAAGACAAAGAAGAAACAAGAAACGAGAAACAGATAATAATGACTGATGCGGATCTGGAATTATGAACCAAGAAAAGTAAGGGAGTAGATACAGTACTAAGGGATGGTGTCAAACTTTTCTATGTTTTTCCACTAAAGAAATGGAGCAGAAATGGGATTTGTTATATGTAGCAGTGGATTATCCAAGAACCAATTTGAGTTCAAGCGCACGGTGGTGATAAAACGGCATTTTGGGTAAATTCCAAACCAAGTAATTTCTATGCACTTTGCATTTTCAGTGTTTGAATTTTGAAATTTTCGCATGCGCATGAATGTAGGAACCAAGCATCATATATGTTTTTCTTTATCAACTTGAATTGAATTAGGTCTGCTCTCTTTAAGTATTTTGTATTGCTGTTTGGAACTTGTCTATGCGAGTGAATGTACAAACCAAGCATCACATATATTTTCTTTTATCAACTCAAGTAAGTTCCTCTTTTTAAGCAATTATCTATTGGTGTTTGGAACTTTCGTATGCGAGATAATGTGTGTACTAAGCGTCATATATTTTCTTTTATCAGATCGAATAAGGTCCTCTCTCATTAAGAAATTATACACATTTACATTCATGTTGGTCACCTACTGTTTGACCAAAATCAAAGTGGATGTTGACAGTAAACAATTAAATGAAAACGCTCACACACGAAGGTGTTTTCACGGAGGAGTGTCGGTCTTCTTCTGTAAATGTGTTGTGTGTGAGTTACGTGGCCTATGTCTGTGTGACAATAAAAGTACAAAACACTTGTTAATGAGTGTTGCTTCACAAAGCTAGTATGGAGGTATGTTGCAGCATAGAGGCATATAGTTGCAGTTGAATC
This sequence comes from Papaver californicum, assembly GCA_023531435.1. Classification (NCBI taxonomy): domain Eukaryota; kingdom Viridiplantae; phylum Streptophyta; class Magnoliopsida; order Ranunculales; family Papaveraceae; genus Papaver; species Papaver californicum. The sequence continues at coordinate 11,294,196 of JAJJMC010029784.1, forward strand.
TTTGCTTATTTTGCAATGTCGCAGAGGTAAGCATTGAGCATTAATTTGTTCATTGCAACTGGCCTAGGCATTCTTGGGATTACTTCATCCCCTCTATGCAAGTTTAGTGGGCAATGCCTAATGACCTAAAGGCTTTACTCAAGTGCTGGAAATTAGTAAGGGTCAGTGATAGGAAGTCGACTATTTGGCATATTATCTGTTATTTTTACTTGAGCAGCTTATAGTTTCACGAGGTCGGCTGATAACTTCAGGTTAGGCGTGTTCGTTCAACCTTAGTTAAAAGTAGACTTGCAGTCATAATCAATTAGAAAATTGCATATACAATGCCCTAATCTTTTGTTATTTAGACATTCATAATAGATTTTTCTGAAATTTGAAAACGGACTGGTGCTCTCAATAGCTTACGGCCTTTATATTCTGTGCACATTTTTTGAAGAAAACATATTAATTAGTTTACCTTGAATATACTACTGTTGTACTCTATGATCTACGCAAATAGATTGGCCCTTTGTCAAGTCTGTATACAAGTATCTATGACATAGAAAAAGGTTGAATGGCACACAATCCGGTAGTTGGTGTAAAACCTAGAGTTAAATTATTTGTTCGGATACATATGAGTGGATGTTTGTTTCCCCATAAAGGCCAGAGTCGGGGCGAATTGTCCCAGTTGACTCTCTGTAGTTTGCTATGTCATAACTATCAAACTGAAATTGGTGATATTTTTTCCTGAATGTGGTTTTGCTTTGCTATTGCCATTTGGAGGGGGCTAAACCTTATTCATCTGATGAAAATAGAATTTTGAAACTTAAGTTTGCTATTAACAAAAAAAAACAGATTAGGATACTGTCTCCATGCTATGTTTCCCTGTGGTGTCGTCGAGGTGCCTCAATGTGCCCACTTTTTTGCCTGGGAATCGACAAAATTGTTGCCTCTTTGATATATTTTGGTATTCATTTGTTGGTACTGGCTTAGTTATATATATATATATGAATTTGTTACCATGAATTACTGTTACTTGGACTACTGAAATAAATTTTACTCGACTGCATCGGAAAAAAATATGCTTTTGCTTGTTTTTGCTTTTTGCCCTGCACCTGACAACCTGGCAGTCTCATGTAGTTATGGTTATTTGGTTCATATGGAAGTATAGACGCAGCGTTATCTTTTAACAACATACCAAACCCTGTGAACCTCATTCTCATGAATCTCATTATACAAGAGATGAGAACAAAGATCAGCAAGATAGGATAGTTAGTGGCAGGGAGAAATAAACTCACCCCGGTGTGGAAAAACATCCTATGGGCAACAGTGCCTGACAATTCTTGTATCTGATCAGGATTTAAACTTTTCAGACTCCTTAATTTTTGATGCATCTTTCTATAAAAACGATGAATTCTGATACAGGGAAATTGTGGAATTGTGGATTTTATAGGTGGAGTGCTGCAGCTAGCTGAAGCAGACTTTGGCTGGATAGGATGCAGTTTCATGGGTTGCTGAGAAAATTCGAGACTGGTTAATGTTCTCTTTTGAAGGAGATAAATAACAAAGAAGTGAAGCAGTATGAGAGGTTGGCAGCGTAGGCTATTTAGAATTAAACCAATATCAGTAGGACTCCAGGTATGTGTATGTATTAAGTGTAAGAACTTGTCAGTTGTTGTGCCAGAGGTGTGTCGATTTTGTTATGGTCATGGATAATTCTGGTTGCTCAGTAGTGAGTTTAGCTCTTATTAGGAAGGTTATTTTAACCAGCATAGGCTATTTATGGTTTGCAAAACCCAAACTTATTTGGGGAGGGAATAAAAAAAGAGGTGTTGGACACAATGACTCCGGTCGAATCCTGAGACATTCGAAGGGGGAGTCTGTACGTTAACAAGTTTTGGACAGTAAAGATGAACGGGGAAGTCAGATCTACCCGAGGATTACAACTTGGGACATTATAACATACATCATCTGTAACCATGTTAGTTGACTATGCTTCGAAAGAAAAAGTTAGTTGACTGCCCTGAAGCACACAAAAAGGATGTCTTATTCTTAAATCCAAAATGACAAATATGTAGTACAAAGCTGCCTTGGCTTGCGAAAACTATCCCTTCAGGTGGTGCCGACCAGATAGCATGAGAGGCAAAGCTGGAGTCTGGTGGTGCCTCTGTTTACTCTTCAATATTATAGTAATCTCTGAATAGGACCAAGATTTCCCAAAGAAGTGCAGGGCCATAGCAAAATGTTTTATAACTGTCCTTTATATCTAGCCAACCAGCCAGCAATGATGTCTTTGATCGAAGAACTAGACTGACCTTCAATTCTAAAAGTTCAGCAGTGATGTGAAAAGGGTACCCAGGTTCGCGGGTGTCCAAATAAAAGTTTGTAACTTGAGCAATAGTTTTTACTTGCCATAGTCTTTCCCAGAGGGAAAAACTCCACTGAGCTAGCAGAGGATTCTTCAAAGATCGAGTCTCTAAAGTTAATGAAATGGAGATTACTCTTACTAAGCTGCACATATAGTTTTATTGGAATCACAGGATACCTGTAGGAAGCAGAAAATGCTTATATATCTAGTTGGTTACAAATGGCTGGGTTCCCTATACTAATCATCCCAGTCGCAGTCCTTTATGCTAAACACGATCTAAGTCTACCTAATATCGAGTTCTTTGCTTCTCGAAAGCTTTTGTTCTATGCTTCTCTGATAGGCCTAGTTCAAGGAATAGACAATTTTATGTATTGTTATGGTTTATCGTTCCTTCCTGTAACTACGTCCTCTCTCCTTGTTACTACTCAACTCGCTTCCACATCCTTTATTTCATTTGTATGGGTAAGCAGAAGTTCACCTCCCTACTCGATAAACGGGATTGTAGTAATAATAATGGGTTCGATACTACTCGGTATACAAAGGGCTGGTAATCGTCCTCCTGGTGTTACGAATTCGCAGTAGTTGTTAGGTTTCTTTGTAAGTAGCTACTGCTGCAATTTTAGGGTTCATTCTAGTGAGCACCCAAGTTGCTTATGCTAAGGCCAATCAAGGCATGACCTATACTATTGTGTTGCAGTTTCAAATTTGCTTGGCCTTCTTTGCTACACTCATTTGCACTATTGGGAGCCTCATAAACAACAATTTCTCGGTAAGAAAATCAGTCCATATGTTATAAGTTTTAATCCATCATGTGATGCTTTATATACGGTTTGAAAAGTTAAAGTCTTGCAGTTACATGTTCTACGATTTTTCGCTCTATATTTAGCTAATTTGTAGTGCTGTAAACAATGCGAAACATTAATTTTAAGTGATGTGTTCTAAGTTACAGGAAATGCAACGAGAAGCGAGCGATTTTGACTTAGGAGCAAGAACGTACTACTTAGTGTACTTAGCTTCAGATATGGTAATTTGGCAGCTAATGTTCATTGAGAGAGTAGGGATTATATTTTGTACCTCCTCTCTCTTTGCAGGAGTCATGAGCGCGACTTCGCTTCCTATCTCACAGATTGCAGCAGTGATAACATTCCACGAAAATTTCACAGGAGAAAAAGGGATGGCCTTGGCTTTAACCTTTTGGGGTTTCACTTCTTACTTTTATGGTTCCTACAGAAGCACAAAAACGGGAAGTCAGAAACCCCATGAAACAAAGGTAAGAGCTACCCAACCCACAAAATAAGTACCTCCAAATTAATTCAACAATATTGTGATTCTGTGAACACAATTTCTTTTCCATGCACCCCCTAAAGATATGTATAAGGAGCAAGAAACAGCACTTTGACCTCCAATGGTCCTGGAATTTACTTCAAGCTTTACTTGGTTACTCTTGGGTTACTCTTTAGACGTACTGAAATTCTGAAATCCTATATCTAAAATAAAATTAGTAAGAAAAAAAAAACCACATGAAAAAGAATCACAAAAAATATCCCCAAGGATCACCTCAAATGATAGATATATGTAGCCTTAAAAAGAAGAATAAGGATAGGGATAATACTCAACTCTACTCCCATTATACTCCAGATATCAATACTCCACCATCATGTTGCTGAAGATTCTAGAATTACCGATCCAAATGTAACTGATAAATCTTTGGATATCACATACCCTTATGTAATAGCTCATTAACAGTTTAATAAATTTCATACTTCAAAACAAAAAAAAAATCGAACAAAATATCATTAACATCGTGAGACTTTTGATTTCGGTGGCAGTAGCACTAATGCAACTTGGCAAAATAATTCATGAACCTTAAAAAAAAGTCTTTGTCATGCATATAAATATGATGTAGTTACGTTGTATACAATTCAATAACTACAGTAGAACATGAATATAGTTAAAAATCCATGATTATTATTTATTTTGTGATGTATTGCTGATTAATATTGAATGAAAGGATTATGAACGACTATTCTATTAGTGTTGAATGTTGATTGAACCAAATTTCATGTATAGTATTGAGAAATTGAAGCTAAAGTTGTTGTTGCAAAAGTACAATATAAGTTTCATGTGTGCCTATGTAAGATATACATACGGAATCGATTTGGATACTTTAGCGATGAAAAAGAAAAAATCATGCTATTGATTCAACAATTAACATTAAATGTTCGTAGATGTATTATTTGTCAATCGGTGCTTAAGGAAGTGCAGACACGCCGACAATTTAATCGAGACCAAATGTGGCATGACGGAAAAATGATAAATGATTATTTCACTGTGGAAGATAGTTATACTTCAAAAAAATTCAAATAAGATTTAAGTCTGAAGAAAGATTTATTTGTAAAATTATTAGAAAAATTATTTAAAATGGATGAAACGTGGTATCAACGTTTCGGATGCAACCGGTGTTATCAGGCATTCTCTCGTAATGAAATATTTACAAAGTACAAAAAAAGCGGACTCCCCCACGGTCCCCACTATACAAATGTGGTGCCCCTTAACAGAAACAAATCTTCAGAAAAGAAGTATATACTTGAACCGGAACATCTACTGAAGAAAAAAATCGGTTCAATTTTCCAGAGCTAATTTTGTCGAAGAAGAAGATGATCGGAGTAGGGAAGATGAAGCAATATACGAATGTTCTCGATAAACCACTCAGCAAAGGCAAACAAGAGGTTTGTTTTGCTGAATTTCATTTCTTAAAACCCCAAAATTATTCTATTTAGGGATCTAATTTTATTATTTTTTAATATTTAGATCGGTTATTATTCATGAACATTTTGTTTTATTTTGGTGATTCAGGTTAGTTTGAGTGCATTTGCATTCTTGTTTTCGGAGCTAGTACAGTATAATCAGACTCAAGTCGATAATATTGCCGAATTAGAGCGAAGGTTAGCTAGCTTGGATCATCTAATAGTCACTGCATATATGTATCTAAATTCTGTACTTTACAGCTAAACTCATTATTCTACATTTTGTCGATAACTCTGTAGGTTAGAGGATGCGGGTTATGCCGTTGGAGCAAGAGTTCTTGAACTTCTTTGCCACAGAGATAAGGTACTGTCATCATTTTTATAGTCTTTGTACCTTCTGAAAGCAGTGCTTAATTGATGCTTCAACTTGTTAAAGGATGGAAACACTGTACTAGGAAAAGTGATAACTCACTTAACTATAGAATCTACAAAATCAGAGATCAGTTTGCAAACTTGACATGGAAAAGGCTGGAGGTGGTGGCGTAGTATAGGTTGTAGTGGCACAAGGACTATTTAGTATCGGCACTTCAGTGAGAAAGAGCGTTTGCCGTGATGCTGGGTTTGTGAAATTTTGTACTTGCATCCAATTGGTGCTCTAAATTATATGAACGCTATAAGAATATGATGAGAAGTCATTGAAAAAATTGTTGAGAGTGGTTTGTTGGGAGGTGGGGTTGAAGGTGAAGGTTCTGGAATGGTGGGTAGGTAAGTACTACTTAGTATCGGCACTTTACTAAGGAGTGTTTGGAGGTGATACTGGGTTTGTGAGTACTTGTACTTGCATCGAACTGTTGCACCAAATTATATGAATATGATGAAAAGTTATTAAAAAGTTTTTGAGTAGGTACGTACATATGTTTGTATAGAATAGATGCACTAATTTATGAAAATCGTAAAAAAAAAATGTTATGAAAAGATTCAATAATTCTTATCGACTGATGGGTTGATGGAGTTGCAACGGTAGGTTGGCGAGTGCATATTTTTATACTGAACTGATGCACTAAAAATATACTGATGATGATGGTGGTATAGTGTGTTGGGTGGTGGACTGACAGTGTTGGGATGGTGAGTGTATGTTATACAAATCTGATGGACATACAAAGTTCTTTTGTTGTAATCATTGGGAATTTCCCCTTTATTTTTGTAGATGTTTACAGATCCATCAGTTTACTGCTGTTGCATATTCAACATGTTGAAAATGTGGATTTGCTGTCATTAACTTTATGTCGTGGCTTCTGTGGGAAAAATCTGAAGTGCTAGTAGTTTTGTCTTGTCTGACAGGGAAACAGAAGGGAGACAAGATTATTGGGTATTTTGTCTTTTGTACATAGTACTGTATGGAAGGTCTTATTTGGAAAGGTATGCACACTGATTCATCAGCTTAAAATGTTCTACTATATGAAGTGATTTGCTATTTAAACTATTCGAGTTTCTTGCACTTCTGGATTCGCGATAATATCGAGCTCTGTACGAGTTCTGTAACGGTTTAGGTTTGAGTTTTTTTTTTTTAAATAGTGATATCTTCCTATGATGGTAATGTGAATAACTTAGTCACTGATAATCTCCTTATTAGAGAATGTATTCCTGATAAAGTAACAAATCAGACTCTACATGCTGAACACTTTCGTGACCAAACTGAGTGATATAGTGTTTGCTGGATTGTCACTATAGTTGTCTTGGGAATTGAACCGGTAAATGCTATGCTGAACTCGTCCAGGAAATATATGCTGTTCTTCTGCACTCTTTATCTTTGGTTTAGATTCTTGTCATTTTGTTCACTGGCACTAAATGTGCCAACACCTGTGTTCAAAATTACAACTTAATCTATTTGATGACAAGGTTATGCTTAACATGCTTCTAGGCAGAACTGTTCTTTAGACGATAAACCTAAAGAGTCCAGTTATAGTGTATAAACAATAAGGTCTCAATGGATTATGTGAAACAAACATCAGTCTATTAATTGATCAAGTCTTTAGATAGTGCGAAATGTGACCCATTACCTCGGAAGGAACTTGCTTTAGCTCCAGTGCGAACTGACTTACATCTTCAGAAGAAACATAATGTTTGTTCTTGCATCAGACACAATTAACATGCTCACAACCTCACTCTATTGGTTGATTTTAGATAGTGCATAATATGGCACATTAACTTGGAAGGAACTTGCTTTAGCTCCAGTGCGAACTGACTTGCCTCTCCAGAAGAAGCGTAATGTTTGTTCTTGCATCAAACACAATTAACGTGCTCACAACCTCACCGACAAGGTTGGGCCAAATGTTTGAGACAAGCCAAAGTAGAACCGTTTATTTTTTCAGGGTACTACTTAAAGCAAATAAATATTCAAAAGATTTGATATTTTGAACCACATTCACGACTCTAACAATAACTGTTTTGTGATTGCTGTTACTTTTTAGGTAGCTGACTCACTTGAGAAAGGCACTGAACATGAAGACGAGTACATGATCAGTGAGAAAGAGCTCCTTGTGAATCGGTAATTGTATGATCCCTGAGCCCCCCTAGAATGCGACTCTTGAATTAAGTGAAAATCATATATTAGCATCCATTAATACATCGGTATCTTTCTTGAAGGTTTATATCTGTTCCCAAAGATATGGGAACATTTAATTGTGGTGCATTTGTTGCGGGCATTGTAAGGGTGAGTTTGTTGAGCAACACCAGATTCCATTGTTTGATATCAACCAATAAATCCGCTATTGTGATACCTAAAGCAACATTTTGTTTTTCAAGGGTGTCCTGGACAGCGCAGGCTTTCCAGCTGTGGTAACTGCTCATTTTGTACCAATGGAAGGCCAACAACGACCGAGGACCACTATTTTGATAAAGTTTGCCGAGGAGGTAACCATATACACAGTTTTCTCCCTATCTTAGGTGTTTATCTTCGTCTTCAGTCTTGCTGTGCAAAACAAGTCTCTTAATTTTGTTGGTCGAGTCCTACCTGTTAAGCCCTAAAAATGTAAAGGGTGAAGACATATGATCTTATGGATACAATTGTTTGTGGAAGTTAGCTGATTCTGCTTTTTTGCATTTCAGGTTCTCAGAAGAGAAGCTAGGTTGGGCTGAGTTTCAGCGGTTTGCAAGGCTGATTATATCAGGCAGGTCCGGCCTTGGGCTAAAGTTGACAAAGATCAACTTTAGGCAGCATCCCAAGGGGGGCATCGAAAATATTTATTGTTCCTATGCTCTGGTTATACATTGTAGTTGGATTAAGTTAATTGATCCTACTAGGTTTGGACATTGGTATATTTCAGTTTTCCGTTTTGCGCGGAATAATAATCAAGTACAGTACAATTCGTGTTGGAATACGGAATTATTTTTTTATAGCCCAATTTATTTATTTTTTACATCAAAAACTCCCTAAATTAACTCATTTAAAAAGAAAAAAAGCATGATAAAACTTAATTCCTAAAAAAGCATGGTTGAAATTTTGATTCATTAACAGAGATGATCTTTCGGGAGCCTTTCTGATCAACAGGGCCCACCTCCATACTCCGAAATTCAGAAACATTTTGAGGTGAGTGATCGTGAATTTATGGTTGGCTTCACAGAGTTGCATGTTTATGTATAGAACCAGTTGGAATTGTCTCATCAATGAAGAACTCTGTAAGACGACAGTCCTATTTGGTATTCATATTGTTGTGAAGGATATAGGGGCTCCAACATCAATAGAGGGGCTCCAATAATAAGACAAAATAGGGACACTATGAAGTAAAACTCAAAAACTCCTTATCCATAATTCTTATCAAATACCCAAACTATCCCTGATTATTAATCTTAATTACATTAATTAGTTAAGATTAGATTAAGCTAATCATGATTAATTAAACATAATCTATTTCTTAATCAAATTTTTTGGATCAAATTTTTTTTTTGAATTTGTGTTTGGTGGGAAGAAAAACTTGATGAAAATTAAAAAAAAATTATGGGTTTTTTTTTTAAACCCTAGATTTTGATTCAATAAACCATAGTAGCATTTAGATACCTCTAGATTAAACTCTTGATCTTTTTATGGCACAAATTAGATGAAATAACGATTTGAAAGTTTGATTTTTTGTGATTCAGAGAAAGTTACGGTTGGGTTTCATGTCGGACCCAACCGTAACACCAAGAACACCGAAGAACACCATATTTTCCCAAAATTATGGTTGGTTTTCAACAAAACCCAACCGTAACTCAAAGAACAATGATGAACACCATCTTTTTCCCAAGTTACGGTTGGGTTTTAAACCAGACCCAACCGTAAGTAGAAGAAAAATAGTGAACCCAATTTTTTCCCTAGTTACGGTTGGGTTTTCAACCAGACCCAACCGTAAGTTGAAGAAAATGATGAACAACATTTTTCCCATAGTTACGGTTGGGTTTTAAAGGAAAAACCAACTGTAACTTATCCTTAGGAGAATTGATTTTTTTGATTATGAGTTTTAAAAATCAAAATTTTGAAATAATTCAATCATTTTTTCTAGATTGAAGGTAAATTGGGTGTTTGAAACAAAGAAAAAACGAAAAAAACACAAATTAGATAATCTAAATTTGTGTTATCCAGTAGAATTTACGGTTGGGTTTTGGCTTATAACCCAACCGTAACATAATCTGATAATTTTTGTTCTAATTTCAACACAGAGTTACGGTTGGGTTTTGCCTTAAAACCCAACCGTGGCTAGTAGAATTTACGGTTGGGTTTTGGCTTATAACCCAACCGTAACAATTCTGATAATTTATGTTCCAATTTCAACACATAATTACGGTTGGGTTTTGCCTTAAAACCCAACCGTATCCAGTACAATTTACGGTTGGGTTGGGCTTATAACCCAACCGTAACAGATTCTGTAAATTTTTGTTTGAATTTCAAAACATAGTTACGGTTGGGTTTTGCCTTAAAACCCTACCCTAGACAATTTGTGGTGTTTGTACAAAATGTATTACGGTTGGGTTTAGTAATAGGACCCAACCGTAAATGGTCCTGTTAACTGTTTTTTGATTTTCAATATACTCCAATTTGGGTTTAAAACCCAACTTTGTAACTTATTCCTTCTATTGTAATAGATTTAAAGTAGTACATTAAAGGAAATAAACGATTGGAAACGAAATACAATAGAACATTGGATGATTACACTTAAGCATTTAAAGATAATGGCGAAAATCAAACACCCAACTTGTTTCCATAATACGATAGCAATCTGTATGCTTGAACTCCTCCCCATATTTGATTCTATATTGCTCCATAGCCAACACATGCTGAAAAAAAACAAATCAATTATAAGTTTGAATTTTAGAAATCTCTTTTTAATTAACGATTTATTAATCGACAAACTTACTCTTTCCACACCGTTCTCGTAGGGATTTGCTTCGAATCTAGCTTGCATTTCCAGTTTTAAGTTGTTCATGCATCGATAGAACGTCTCAAACCGTCTCTTGATGGCTCTCCACGTAACCCAAGGGTTTACATTCCCATGTAATGCCGCAAACATTAGAAATACACGATTCCACCATTCATCGGTATCTTGACCCTCATGCCAATCTTCTTGTGAAACAACGTTGTTATTGTTGTTATAGAAGGCTCTATCATAAGCATGCTCTACCATCGTATGCCATGCTCGAACAATTGCAACATCTTCATCATTCGTGTATGTATTTACCATTTTTAGTGGTTGAAAGGGTATGGTGAGAATAATGAGAAAGTGTAGAATTATAATGAGAATGAAAGGGATAGAGAATAATGAGAAAGTGACAAGTAAAGGTTTCCTTTTATAGGGAAAAATTCACCAACGGGTAGATTTTTGAAAAAAAAACCGTTGGAATTGTCTATTTTAAGAGGACGTAAATTCAGACATTAGGTTCCCGTAGAATTTACGGTTGGGTTTTGAGGTGAAACCCAACCGTAATTTAGTTGTGGTGTTTCTAAAATTTATTTACGGTTGGGTTTAGTAATCGAACCCAACCGTAAAATGATATTTTGAGTGAAATGTAGTTACGGTTTGGTTGAGTAACCGAACCCAACCGTAACTTCTAGTGTTAGTTTTAGTGTATATTTTACGATATTTTTACGGTTGGCTTTTTCCTTGAGACCCAACCGTAAGAAAGTTTGGTGTTTGTTCAATTTTTGTTACGGTTGGGTTTAGTAATCGAACCCAACCGTAAATATGAATTTTTTTAGTATGGATTCTAGTTACGGTTGGGTTGAGTCATGGAAGCCAACCGTAAGAGAAGTTTTTAAGACAAAATTAGTTATGCTTGGGTTTAGTTCATTTTCTTATCAAATACCATAGTTTTTAAAAACCTTATTTTTAACATTAAAGGAAGAACTAAAGGAAACGAAATACAGTAGATCATTAGATGATTAAACTTAAACACTTAAACACTTAATCATAACGGCGAAACTCAAGATATAAACTTTGTTCCAAGATAAGATAGCAATCTGTATGCTTGAACTACTTCCCATATTTGATTTTATACTGCGCCCTAGCCATGACATGCTGAAAAAAATAAATCAATTATAAGTTTCATTATTTTAAAAAAAAATTGGGAAGAAAGAACGATTTATTAATTGACACACTTACTCTTTCCACGTTGGTTTCGTGGGGAAATGCTTCAACTCTCATTTTCATTTCCAGTTTTAGGTTTTCCATTTCTTCATACAACGCCTCAAAGCGTCCCTTGATGTTACTGATCGTCCTCCGATATCTATTCCCGTGTAATTCCAAAAACATTTCAAACACACGCTCCCACCACGAATCGTCCTCCTGACAGTCCATCCAATTTTCATCTATATCAACGTTTCTATTGTTGTTATAGAAGGCTCTCTCGTAAGCGTGGTCTATCATCGTAACCCACCCTCGAACAATTGCAACATCTTCATCATTCGTGTATCGAACCATTTTAAATGGTTGAAAGGGTATGGCGAGAATGAGTTGGAAAGTCTAGAATTATAATGAGAATTAAAGGGATAGAGAATAATGAGAATTATAAAAGGAAATGTTTCCTTTTATAGGGAAAAAATTCCAAACGGCTAGATTTTGAAAAAAAATAACCGTTGAAATTGTAATTTTTTTGTGACTATTGAGTGATAATTTACGGTTGGGTTTTGCATTAAAATCCAACCGTAATATCCTAGTGATTTTTGTGCAAATTATATTACGGTTGGGTTTTGGCTTAGAACCCAACCGTAATTTTTAGTGTTAGTTTAAGTGCGATGATCATTTACGGTTGGGTTATGTAATGTAACCTAACCGTAACAAATATGTTATTTTATTGCAAATTATATTACGGTTATGTTTAATTATCTTACCCAACCGTAAACATAAGTTTTTAATTGGAAATTTATTTACGGTTGGGTTGTTTCTTGAAACCCAACCGTAAATGATCATCTTCGTTTCATATATTCTTCATTTTTTATGGTTAAATCAATCTTGTATTTGTTTTGTGTTGGTGGAAAAAGTGGAAGAGAGATAAGAGAGTTTTAACCCAAAATTTTGAAAACACCAAAAATGAGTGATTCTAGTGGCAAATTTGTGGAGGGTGAATCCTTGTATGATTGCCAAACTAAATTCTACATACCCATTGAGGGAGACCCAACTATGTATGATTATTTGGATGGTAGAGAGGTTTTAAGTGTAAGTTGTGATGGTGAAACTAAAGCAAATGGAGATATTAGTCGTCAAAGTGAAGATACAACTGCTGAGAATAGTCAGGTATGATTCTAACTTAAACTCTTTTTCATTTTTTGCAGATATTTAAGGAACTGAAGTGCATAAAAAAAAAAAAAATTTGTTACAACAGTATAGTTACGGTTGGTTTTTCTCAAGAAACCCAACCGTAAGTATCCATTTGTGTTTCTGAAAAGTACAGTTTTACAGTTTTTCGGTTGGGTGTTTACCACAAACCCAACCGTAACTTATTACGTGCATGGGTATTTACTGCACTTGTTACGGTTGGGTTTTGGCTGCAAACCCAACCGTAACATTGGGTTGACTTTTTTTCCCTGTATTACGGTTGGGTATGACGATATTACGGTTGGGTATGACGCTATTACGGTTGGGTCCGATGCTTCTAACCCAACCGTAAACTTATTGGTTTTAGTGTTTTTTATGACGCTTGTCCTTGATCTTTTTTGTTCAGGTCTCGGTTGTACCTCAACCAATGTATGATCAGCCTCCTCCAAATGATATTGAAACTATAGATACTACGGATCACTATTTGAACGACCTGGTAGGTTATAGATAAGTTGTTAATCCCTATCGACAATTGTCATAATGCCATTTTTTTTCACCTAAATTTATGTTTTTGGACCATGTAGACATGGGATAAAAAAGAAGATGCAAAGAAGTGGGCTACAGAACATGGGAAACTCATCATGTGTGTGATTGTTTGTAACAACCAACAAAAATACAACCTCTTTCAAATGGTTTGTGAGTGTAGTGGACAATACACAAGACATGCAAAGAAGGGTACTGAGTATGTACCAAAGACGAAGATCAAACGAAAAACTTACACTAAGAAGACGGGATGTCCTTTCAAACTTCAATTTCATAAGAACAACGAGAATAAGTGGTTCTTGTCTACAGTTGTATGCGGTCGTCACAACCACCTACCACCAGAGACTTTGTTAACGCATCCTTCTATGGCCCGGCTTACCAAGGAAGAAAAGCTCATCGTAAACGATATGACGGATAAGCGTTTGAAACCCAGTGATATACTCGGGCACTTGAAGAAAATAAACTCAAATAATGTGTCTATGTTGGAGACAATCTACAACGCCAAAGCCAAGTTGAAGCGTGAGAAATGGGAAGAAAGGGACCCGATCCAACAACTTTTGTACTTGGGGGAGATAAAAAACTACACCATGTTTCACGAAGAAGATGAAAATAAAGAAATTAAGCATATTATATTGGCTCATCCCGAGTTTATAAAGTTAGCACGGTGCTCCCATCAAGTGCTTATGATGGATTGCACGTACAAAACTAACAAGTATGAGCTCCCGGTATTGAATGTTGTAGGGCAAACTTCTACCAAGTCCCCGTTTAGTGTTGCCTTTTGCTTCTTGAGAAACGAGCTCCAAGATAGCTATGTGTGGGCATTGGAACAAATTAAATTATTCTACGTTGAAGGTTATACCCCTAAGGTAATTATCACCGAAAAAGAACAAGGCTTGATGAATGCCATTGCAAGGGTATTCCCAGATGCTCATCATCTTCTTTGCACGTTCCACTTGTGGAACAATATTCAAACCAAGTGCAAAACGATTATTCGGCCAACAAAGAGAAGCGAGATGGAGAGAATTAATAAATTGCCGGTATCAGAACAAGAAGCGGCCAAAGAAAAATTCAAGGAGGATGACAAGTTGGCGGAACTAAAATGGGCTAGTTTCCAAACTGAATGGGATGCTTTGACATGGTCTATCACCAAGGAAGACTATGAAGAAAATGTTCGTATGTTATGCTTGCATTGGAGTAATTATCCAAAAGTTGTGAACTATTTGATGGACAATTGGTTGAATCCCCACAAAGAGAAGTTTGTAGCGGCGTTCACAAACCAATATAGGCACTTTGACAACCAAGCTACAAGTACTGTGGAGTCATCTCACAACAGAATGAAGAAGAAGCTTCATAATTGTGATGGTGGGTTTGTTACGGTCTTCGAAGCGATGCACGATTATTTTGTCCGTGACCTTGACAGAGTTAAGGAATCTTTTGAAAAAAGCCTTTCTAGAAAACACGTCAGCTATAAAGACGAACCATTGCTCCAAAGTATTTTTTATAAGGTGTCGCATTGTGCTATTGAGAAGATAATGTACGAAATAAAGCACTATAGATTGGGCAACTTACACGGAGAAGAAGAGTATGTTTGTCCTAACATGTCAAGTTTGGGACTTCCCTGTCGGCATATGATGCCCAAGTACGAAGAAGACGGTGTGATCCCAATTCAAGATATTGATCCGTTTTGGCAACAATTGTCTTTCGATGAACCCATCGTCGAGCAAGATTTTGGTGCATCGTTTGCCGAAACCCACGTTGGAAAGGCTATAGCCAAGAAATACGATACATTAAATAAGGCGCAAAGGCAAATTTGGTTGACAAACTTGAGTTACTTCGTGTTTCCGCACACAAGGTACTCTGTCAAGGAACCAATTAGAGGGAAGAGAAAAGGTAGGCCTTCTACCAAAGAATCGAGGGCCGTGGGACGGAAAAAAACTAGGGAATTGCATGAAGAATCAAAGAAAAGAAACCCTTGTGCATTTGAGCATTTGCAAAATGAATATGAAGCAGAGGATGAGAAGGAGGACGATGCTCAACGAAAAATAAGTCGAACGGAACAAGGGGGACCAAGTGTAGTAGATATTAAAGGAAAAGGTCCCGCGGTTCCCACTCAAGATAGTTCAATAATTGAACTTGGTGCCAAGGGAAAAGTTCATCCACACCCAAACTCAATAAGAGTAAGTATGAAGGAATTAGCAAGAAGAAAAAAAAGAGTTAGTATGAAAGAATTAGCAAGAAGAAAAGAAAAACTTAAAAGCAATACATTAGTGGTTGAAGAGCCATATACGATCCGGATTGCAAGAGGATTGATGCAATTTCCATCTAACTATTCAAGAAATGAGAATGGCAAAATCGTCCGAACCGAGCAAATTATTTATGAAAATTATATGTCATCGTTCCCAGCTTTTTTTCGTCCATACATAAAGGCCACCGACGATGTTGCCGGTGATGGTAATTGTGGATACCATGTATTCATCGAACAAGTTGGACCATTTAGCGGAGCAGCAGGGTTGGGTATGGACGAAGTAACTTTTGTAAGGCATAAGTCAGCGGTTGAACTACGCTCTTACCCGGATATATACAAGCCAATGATGTGTGCATATAGAGATGAAGAGTCGTTGTTAAACGAGGAGTTCATTGCTCTCGAAAGACGTTTAATAGGCAATAAGAATTGCACTAGTGAGTATTGGATGAGCATGCCAATATGTGGCCAAATCCTTGCCAACGCTTTTAATTGCGTCATCCATTATATCTCAAATGGATATTGTTTAATATTTGCACCAACAAGATCAACATTTGTCGAACAATTGGCAAATAAAAGATGTGTGATTGGGCTGGTGCAGAACTGCCATTTTGTTGGTCTAAAGTTGAAAGAAGGAAGTCCATTACCCCCTTTACAGGATGGGTACGACGGTGATATCGCCAAGTCTTGGTGTCACAGATTCAAGCACAATTTCGAACTCTGGAAGGCATTAAAACCCTCACCGACATTTCAATTCATATCATTTGTTTCTGAGTCGGAGTCAGAATGTTAATATGTATGTTGGAGGAATCATAATATGAATATAGTTTTTTGGAATATAAAAATTTGTACTATCATATGTGTTACTACAAAATGTTTCCAGGTTTACGGTTGGGTTTTTAGTAAAAACCCAACCGTAAACTAGTCACTGAACAATTATAATAATATTACGGTTGGGTTTTGAGTGAAAACCCAACCGTAAACGCTCCAGTTTAAATTCACTCAGGTTTACGGTTGGGTTTGTACTCAAAACCCAACCGTAAACCTGTCACTTTTACGGTTGGTTTGTGAGTACAAACCCAACCGTAAACCTGGATGAATTTAAACTGGAAGGTTTACGGTTGGGTTTGCACTCAAAACCCAACCGTAATATTATTATAATTAACCTTTTTTTGGAATTTCAATTCACTCAAAACTGGGTTCAAAACACAAAATTTATGTAAACATCAAATTTTTGACCACATTACAACCCATGAAATCATTAAAGTAACCTGGGATACAATTGAAATTAACACTAAAAAACCCAAATGGCATTACAAAAGAACTAATAAATAGGTTTGCGAGTGAGCAAAAAGTCTTTTAGGATGTGATAATGAGTTAGGTATAAAAAGGGCCATATTTTCCATCTCCTCCATTCCTCAAGAGATCTCTGTAACACCTCATCATCGGTTTCACCCCTAAGTCGTAGTTGACCAATAATACGAACTAATGCCATAAATTCTTCTACGTATCGGTGTATAGTGTTATATCGACAAATCAACTTGACGTGATCACGGTTATAAGGGTTGCCGGTTTCAGAACAAAAGTTTTCATGGATTGTTTGCCAATAACTCGGACTCGTTATACCACTTTTGCCTTCTTTCTTCTCCTCTTTTTGGAAAACATAATACATAGTTGCGGCAAATACATAAATCTTCTTCCAAAGAAAAATCTGGATTTTTAATGCCAGGTTGACCCATGTTCCACTATGTTGGAGATGATTGTTGTAACATAAAGGTTTATTTTTTGAAAAAAACGGATGAAAAGGATATGTACTCAACTATTCCACTTATAAACCAGAAGTATAACGGTTATATTTTGAAAAATGGGTCGTATAAGGTTTGAACGGCTCTATTTGAAAACCCAAAAAAAAAAAATTCAAAAACGACCCAAAACTTTCCACAAATAGAATTTACGGTTGGGTTTTGAAAATAACCCAACCGTAATATCATAGGGGAATTATGTTTTAAGGTCATAAACCTTACGGTTGGGTTTTCAGCCAAAACCCAACCGTAACCGATGTTTTTACCTTTGAGTTTTAAGGTCAAATT
>JAJJMC010029784.1:11311958-11345339 GCA_023531435.1 Papaver californicum
TAGATTGAAGGTAAATTGGGTCATTCAAACAAAGAAAAAACGAAAAATAAACAAATTAGAGAATCAAAATTAAAGTTATCCAGTAGAATTTACGGTTGGGTTCTTGCTGAAAACTCAACCGTAATATCCTAGGGAATTTATGTGTTGAGGTCATAAATGTTACGGTTGGGTTTTCAGCCAAAACCCAACCGTAACATTATTCTTTCATATATACGGTTGGGTTTTCATCAAAAACCCAACCGTAAAACTGTAGTATAAAAATGTGACAGTTTTACGGTTGGGTTTTGGCTAAAGACCCAACCGTAAACCTGTCTTATTTTTCATTTTGCCAGTTTTACGGTTGGGTGTATTTCTGATACCCAACCGTAATACTAATGTGACTGGGTATTTTTACCGGAAAAATATAAGTTTTTTGGTTTCCAACTTCAAATAACTGGTAACTAAATTTTGGCGACTGATTTTTCATTTCACGTCCAAGTTAAATTCAAATTTCAAATTTAACTTCACAACTAATTCACACATACGTTAAACTTTGTTGTCCATAGACATAGAGTTAGGGAGAAGGAGGAGGGGTAGGTCGATGACTTTGACGAGCTCTTTTTTTTCTCCTAACATTACGATGAGCAGCACCGCCACGAGTACGAGCTCCAACACGACCGCCTCGAGTACGAGCACCACGTTGAGCATCCCCGGCTTCATCATGTGTCTCTTCATCCGATGCTTGGGGCTCTCTCCTAGTAGTACTTGCATCTGTAGTCGCGCCTCTTGTACTGGGTCTACTCCTCTTTAAAGTCCGCTGCACATCCTCAACTTCATGATGAACCTCCCTAATCAAAGCTTTGAGTTGGTCACGCGTCCTAACATCAATTGTGCTTAGGCATGGATTAATAGAGTCCGCCAATGCAACGGCTTTCTTTTTCTATTCACATATGGAAATAAAAGTAGGATCAGTGTTTAATAATAAATCTTAAAAACATTAATAACAAAAATAATGTACGTACCAAATTGAAATATGCCTTCTTCCAGAAACCATCTCCTGTGTTGATTGCCAGAGTCTCCGGATCATTGTTGATGATAGTTGGATGACCAAAATGGCGATACCAATCCAAGTAATCCCCTGCAGCCTCTTTTGTGCCCGGAGAGGGAGTTAACTTATTCCTTTGGACTTGGTATTTCGGATCATTGCGGTTATTCCAAACCGCGACTGAAGGCGTTGGCTCATAGTTTAACACGATGTTTGGCCCTTCGATCATCGACCCATTCACACACAATTTAAACATTTCCAGTGTAACCGGTATTTGGACGTATCCATATTGGCGGAGAGTTCGCCGGGGGTTGGACATCACGTACCCAAACGGATGGTACAAAGGGCCGTTGTAGCCTGCAACGTCCGACAATCGTCGTAAATCTTCAACATGTCCATCACCTATGCTTATGTTCACATAAGGATCGAAAATAACATCTTCGACCGAGAAAGCATCAATTTCTTTTCTCATCTTTGCTATGAGCACTTCTTTATATTTTGCCTGCGTCCCGGTGAAGACAAATTTCTTTCCCGTTGGTCCAGTGACATCAATGCTCGTTTGAGGAGCAAGTCTAGGAAAGTGATCGTATACCCATGCCTATAAAGATAATAAATATTAAATAAGAAAATGAGAAAATAATAAATTAAAGTTAAACATTGAAATTCAAACAATAAATTACCTGAAGCAGACCGGTATTACCGGCAATCTCAGTTCCCCTAACCCTCGAAGCTTTTCGAAGGTTAGCAAGTAGGTAGGCCAGGGTGGCAGTTCCCCACGAGTACTGATGGGTCATCCCGAGATCACCCTGGAACCATTGTAGATACTGGACGTTGACCCTGTTGCCCGAGTTGTCACCAAAGAAGATGGTCCCGAGCATATATAGCAGATAAGCTCTGGCTGTTCGAATGGCTCTGGTGTCATCAATGATGACCCCATATGTTTCCAACTTTGCAGTACCTCCAAACTTCTCCCTTAGTGACCGCAGCAATATTTTCTTGCTCATAGCTTGACCTTTCTTTGTTGGTATCCCCAATTTACCCATACTGACCAATTGAAATTCAGTTTCAGCTTCGGTCTTCTCCCATCCAAGTGTATCTTTCACAAGTGCATAAATATCACTCCAGGACATGTTGTTGTCAAAACCCTCAAACACAGATTTACCTTCCACCTCCAGCCCTAGAATTGAGTGGACATCATCCGGCGTTATAGTCATTTCGCCGAATAGGAGATGAAACGTATCGGTCTCAGGCCAATAACGTTCCCTGAAGGCTGCGCAGACGACGCTGTCATACTCCCACATTGAATTTGTAATTCCGGGAGCTAACCCGGTACCATTTACAAGAATTTGTACAGCCGTACATTCTTCAGTTAAGGGCCAATGTTGTGCCCTTTGACGAACCAATTTCTTGATCGCCTGTGTATGATCCTACAAAGAATAAAAACAAATTTGTTTTACTTACAAAAGTTAACAAACCAAAATTTAACAAAATAAGAGAAGTGATTAGAATAATACCTTGGTCGCTGCAACTTTGGCAGCCCATGAATGGGGATAACCAAATAATATTGCTGATTTGTCTGGGACCTCACCCCATAGTCCTCCATTCCTCCTCTTAGGCCACAGTTGAGGTTCGGCCTTTTCTTTGGGAATTTCTTTGGCAACCACCCTTTTCTTTGCCTTTTCTTTTCTAATTTCTTTACCTTTGCCTTGAGGGACATGTTGTTCTCTGTCCCCCTCTTCTTCTTCTACTTGTTGCTCTTGTGGTGGTTCTCTAATCACAAGAGAACCTCTGGGTGTTGGTAGATCACCCAAGCCTTGGAACACATTATATTCCTCTTCTGCAATTTGAGGATCACTACCAGCACCTACCTCAAAAGAGGGATTATGGGTCTTGCTCACGCCTCTCTTCTCAACCCCTAAATGCTTTCCGTGGCGAGGGGTTGGAGTGTGAGAAATAGGTGTTAAATTATTACCCCTTTTATTCTTCCTACAACACACAACCAATACAAGTTAGATAATTTCCAAGCAATTCAACTTCAAGTAAAAAAAAATTGACTACACAGGAAAATTTACGGTTGGGTTTTTGAGAATAACCCAACCGTAAATGTTCTTCCATATGTTACGGTTAGGTTTTAACAAAAACCCAACCGTAACTTACATGTAACTGACTTGCATATCATTTTTACGGTTGGGTTTTTCTTAAAACCCAACCGTAATACAAAAACATAAATTTTAATGTGCGCAAATATTACGGTTGGTTTATTCTCAAAACCCACCGTAAACTATAAAAAAAAATTGTCCATATGTGACGGTTAGGTTTTCAGAAAAACCCAACCGTAATACTCTAACAAAAATTTTATGCAAGCTAGTGTTACGGTTGGGATTTTCTCAAAACCCAACCGTAGAATGGTTTTCAAAAAATGGCGCAAATTACTTACGGTTGGGTTATCTATTGAAACCCAACCGTAAAATCCTAAACTATTCATCTTCCTCCTTTTCATTTACGGTTGGGTTTTGAAAATAACCCAACCGTAATACTCAAGAACATGAAATATTACGGTTGGGTTTTGACACGGACCCAACCGTAATATTGAATGTGTCCATAATTTTTTCCTTAAAAACATGATCAAAAATGCGAATAAATCAATTACAAGTTCTAAGAATACATGGGTTTTCTACAATACCTTAGATACACCATTGTTGGATTTTTCTCTGCTTGATTTTGCGAACTGTTATCGATTTCTTGTTGAATCTCTTGATTAGGTTGAAAGGAGAAGGGTTCATTGCCATCACTACTACCTTGAATGCTTTTATTATAGTTCTTCATCTCGAATTGTTTTGTTGATTTTAATCGACGATGAATTTTACGAATCGGCGATGAATTTAGATGGGTTACGGTTGGCTTTTTCTTTGGTTTAGTTTTTGAAAGTTATGAAAAATGTTAAGAATGTTTATGTTTAAATAGGTATAAGGGTAAAATAGACATTCCAACCGTAAATATTTTTGTAAATCTTTTTTTGGAATTTCAATTCACTCTAAATTGGGTTTAAAACACAAAATTTATCCCAGATTCACCAATGTTCCACTATGTTAGAATACTAGTTTTGTTGGACATGATTGTCATATTGGCGAGTTTTTCATATTGCAGTAATAACTTGCTTTTTACTTTGCTTGGTTTCCAACATCAAATATTTGTAAATAAAACATGATCTTGACAAATTTAAATAGAAAATCTTTTTCATACATTCACATTAAAGTTGGAATTCCCCCACAAAAGAAAATAAATCTTAGTTTGACGCAACTGTTATAATAAACATAGAGTTATTGCAGGTTCTTCAGTTCTTCGTCACTGGTGGTTCAACTTCATCATTCTCCAAATCAATAATAATAGGTGGTTCAACTTCATCATTCTCCAAATCAATAATAATAGGTGGCTGAACTAACTTTGGCACCAAATCAATTACCCTTGGTGGATCAACAACTCCACCAGCTTTAGGTTGAATCCTGACGAGTCGACTCAAACCATGAGGATGTCCTCGCACTCTGACACTTTGATACTGATCATCAAAAGATGGATTATGTGTTTTACCCCTCTTATTCTTCCTACAACACACAACCAATACAAGTTAGATAATTTCCAAGCAAATCAACTTCAACAAAATAAATATTCACTACACAGGAAGATTTACGGTTGGGTTTTTCTCAAAACCTAACCGTAACTTTTATCCCATATTTTACGGTTAGGTTTTGACACAAACCCAACCGTAACACACATGTAGCTGATTTGCACATCATTTTTACGGTTGGGTTTTGCTTAAAACCCAACCGTAATACAGAAACAATAAATTTAATGTGCTGATATGTTACGGTTGGGTTATTGAGAATAACCCAACCGTAACATATCAGTACAAAATGTAGTCCATATGTTACGGTTAGGTTTTAAGAAAAAACCCAACCGTAATACTCTAACACATTTTTATGAACGCTAGTGTTACGGTTGGGATTTTCTCAAAACCCAACCGTAGAATGTTTTTTAAAAAAGGGCGCAATACATTAGTTACGGTTGGGTTATCTATTGAAACCCAACCGTAACATCCTGAACTATTCATCTTCTTCCCTTGGATTTACGGTTGGGTATTGAAAATAACCCAACCGTAATACTCAAGAACACGAAATGTTACGGTTGGGTTTTGACACGGACCCAACCGTAATATCAACTGTGTCCAACATTTTTCCCCAAAAACATGATCAAACATGCGAATAAATCAATTACAAGTTCTAAGAATAACATGGGTTTTATTCAACACCTTAGATACACCATTGTTGGATTTTTCTGTGCTTGATTTTGCTTTTCACTATCGATTTCTTGTTGAATCTCTTGATTAGGTTGAAAGGAAAAGTGTTCATTGCCATCACTACTACCTTGAATGCCTTTAGTATGCTTTTTCATCTAGAATTGTTGTGTTGATTTTAATCGACGATGAATTTGCGAATCGGCGATGAATTGTGATGGATTACGGTTGGGTTTTTCTTTAATTTAGTTTTAGAAAGTTTTGAAAAATTATGGGAGAAATTAAAAGAGTTTAGGTTTTAATTAGTATAAGGGTAAAATGGACATTTAACTTTACCCCCTAGAAATCCCATATCGTAAAATTGGGTCACCTTGGCTCAACTAGGAGCCCCTCTATTGATGTGGGAGCCCCTATATCAGGCTTCATTAATTGCGTGATCTATCAAATTTTGTTGTCAAGTCCCATGTAGGATAAAGAATTCATCAAAAATGTATATCATGAGACAATTACATCTCAAAAGCAATTTTATTACAAATTAGTCTTCACTCATAACCCACCCAGTCAAACTAGATTCAAGTACACAGGAGAGTCTTTGGGGCTTTGAGCAATGGTATCTTCATCTTGATCCGGTTCTCTGTATGGAGTGCGCCAGTCTCGAAAACCAGGTAGCAATATCCTTCAGAGTCTCCAGTTTGTGACTCAAGACTCTCAGAGTGAATCAGCATATTCAAAAAAGAAAGGCTACTATCGTAATTTTTTCAATCAATTAATTTATCATTTAATCAAATCTAAATCATCATCTCCATCAGAAATATGATATCCCTAGAGAAGGCAGTAAAAAACAGAACCACCGGTGAGTCGTCTCATTTACTCGGTGTTTTCTCTTCCGTACCAGTCAGCCAGTCAACAACAACAAGTCATCTATCTTATTTATTTGTTCTTCAATTGCTTCTCGATGTCAAGATTTAATCTCTGCTTCAAACCAAGAAATTGAAGGAGGAAAACAGTCATCTCCAACAGAATGGCGGTTGCTGGACTTATTACTCCTGCCCAGGTACTACAACTTGAAATTCAACATCTTTGTAATTGTCTATGAATTCAGTTTTAGTTGAATTTCATGATTAGAATGGTAAATTATTGAAAATTTGAAATGTGATGTATTATAGAGTTCGATAATTAGTCACCCATGTATGGATGTTGCAAGTTATCCATATTTAGGTGTTTTTAATTAATCGTCTTCGCGACAGACAGTCATGCATCGTACCATCCATAATTGCAATGAGGAAAAAGAAAATGTTTTCTTGCAAAAAAATCAATGAAAATTGGAGTCGTACTGCATTTGTTTTCACGTTGGTAAATCTGGAATGATGCCAGAAATCGGCATCCTGTAAGGACCTTCCACGATGCTGTGATTTGATCAGTTGGCTTCATATCTATTTGAATAATAGGAAAAAAAAAAGATGAAAATGATTTTATTTTGTTTGAATACTAGGAAAAAAAATACAAAGTGTTACTAAATAATCAAAATGCAGTAGTGCAGTATTATAGATATGATGCATCCATGTTAAAAGTAATTTTCTTGACTAATTATAGTTAACCATGTTAGTACAGTTAATTTTAAGTTTAGAAAACAAAATGTTAAGTTTACAAAGGTAATAAGGTGGTTATTGTAGTTATGGCGTTAGTGACAAATTTAATTTAACGGGTTTATGATCTGTCATTCAAGCCGAGTTTTTTTTTTCCTTTTTGTTACTCACAGAGCCGCTAAAGACACTAACAAATCACCGTCACTCTCTCTCTCTCAAGGATTGAGGAAGAAGAAAGATGGATCAAGGTTCATCATATGGATCAAATAGTAATTGTAAGTCATGGATTATGTACGGACTAGTTACAGGTGCTGCAATTGCAGCAGCAGCAATTGGAGCTGCCTTTTCAATTCGAGGATCTGGGAAATTCAGGAGTCGTGTAATTGGTATTATCCCTGCTCGTTATGCTTCCTCTAGATTCGAAGGGAAACCCTTAGTTCATATTCTTGGGAAACCTATGATTCAGGTATTATTACCCGCACTATGTTTCTACCAATTACTGTCTTAAACTTTAAATTCCTTCTATTGTGGCATTGTGATATGATACTGTTTTCATAAATGACTGAATGTGTGTTTATCTATTGGGTTTCTATTTACTTATAATTAGAATTAAAAATTGGGTTGTCTATATGTGGGTCTGGATTCAAATGTAGTGATCTAGTCCAGATTAAGTTAGGGAGAAAGAATTCAATCTGTAACTTAATATATGTTGTTTTAGAAGTGTTGAATCATAGGTCAGTTCTTCATATCTTCCTTTGTTAGAAATGAACATAATATATGTTGTTGTTCAGATATAATTAACATCATTATTTGATAATGAGGAAGAAATTTTAAGATCCATTTGATATTCGGATCCAGCGGTGCGCATATTTGATTGTACCGAAAAATGATATCTGCTCGAGTATTTGAAAGCTGTGTCTCAGGAGCTTCACTTTGTTTTTCGAAATTTCCTAGAATCGACACTGGAACTCTACTCAGACAATTTTACTTATCTTTTTATTTGTTGTTAAATATACTTCAAACCTTAAAACTAGCCTTTGCTAATACAGTGAAAGCTAAATCTTCAATGATCTCTGCTTCACTTGTTAAGATCTTCATTTACTGAGATGGGTACTCAATATATAGCTGAAGCTGAGAGTCTTTATTTCTCACCTTTACTGACGTTGCTTTGTTTCCGAGTTAGTAATTGTTTCTTGTTTTTTTTTTAAGTTCCTAAACTAGCCTGGGCGAACAATAATTTGGAATGGTAACAGCCTAATGATCGTTAAACTATCACAATGTATTACATGTCTGGTCTTTGGAGAAAACTAACGAGTAAAAAACAAGTCTGCTGAGAAAGATGCAGCTGATTATTAGGATCTTGCGCATGCATCCTCCAGATCGGGAACCTCTGGAGTAGAAGATGCATTTCCCATGCCAACCACTGATTCTCGCATTTGCCCGTTACACTTTGATTTTATATTAAAATGAGCGGATCCTATTATGATCAGTGTATGCCCGTACGTAATATTGTAGCTATGTTTAATCCCAGAAGCTGAATAAGAAGAAACATGGCTGTTTTCTTCTTTAATATAACACTGGATGTAGCTATTGTTTCTCCAAAGAAGAATGTACATAACATTAACCTAAATCTGACTCCCATCCCATGTCCCTGTATGTAATATTTTCTGGTCGGCTTACTGAAGAGCTTGTATCCATACCCGATACCTAGACGCGTGCCAGTGTCATTGCTACACAGTTGAAAAGGAGTCCAATATACATTACCCATAAGAATAGCTGTGTCTCATAAGGTACAAAAGGATGTACAATTATAACTCGTTTATGACTTTCTGCTCATTCTATGATTTAGAATATTATGGTTGTGTCATATAAGAGGATACCACATTTTTAATTTGGTTGCTGATAATTTTCTTCTTGCTGTTCAACAGAGAACATGGGAGAGAGCAAAACTAGCCTCGACACTCGACCATGTTGGTGCGTATTTCAATGTTCTTTCAATTTTTTATGAATTTCAATTCTAGTATTAATATACTGATATGGGTTCTTGCCGATGTCTGTATGAGTATCTTTTAAAGAGGTATTTTGTTTATGAATTTCTTGGTCTTGTCGCCAGAAAGAGAAATAGATGTGTGCTCGTCACTTGGTTAGCATGACATTGACATCTTTTATGACTTGTACCTAACCCTATAAAGTTTCTTAATGCACTAGTCGTGGCAACGGATGATGAGAAGATTGCAGAATGCTGTCGAGGATTTGGTGCTGATGTGATAATGACATCAGAATCTTGTAGAAATGGTAGAGAAGTCATTTTGCTACATGCTACAAGTGTTGCTCACATGTTCTAATATCTTCAACTGTCTTACCAGCTTTTTTTTTGTGTGTGTGTGATTCGTAGGTACCGAGCGATGCAATGAAGCGTTGGAGAAGCTTGAGAAGAAATATGATATCATCGTCAATATTCAGGGGGATGAACCTCTTATTGAACCAGAGATCATAGATGGAATTGTTAAAGCTCTGCAGGTAGTGATTGGGATCTTTTTGAACTTGTGCACAGTTTCCTTGTTCCTTTACTTAATTGATTGATTACTATCTGTTCTTTTGGTTCATAGGGAGCTCCTGATGCTGTTTTCAGCACTGCCGTGACATCTTTGAAGCCTGAAGATTCAACCGATCCGAACCGGGTGAAATGTATAGTTGACAACCATGGCTATGCAATCTATTTTTCGAGGGGACTAATCCCATTTAATAAGTAAGCAGTATGGAAGATTTCAGTTTCATGCTAATGGAGCCCCCAAATTTCTTAAGAAAAATTAATGTACTTATCAACCAATTTTTACAGGCGAGGAAAAGTAAATCCAAACTTCCCGTATCTACTTCATCTTGGTATCCAGGTATTCATGAGTTTTGGAGCACATATTTTACTGCGCTGAATTCATCTGTGTAAAGATATATTATATTTTGTGCCACTGTGTGGACTATCTAAGTTCCTGTTGGGTTGACATTTTTTTTTTGATCAATGATGATTCTACATTTATCTGGCCAGAGCTATGACTCGAAGTTTTTGAAGATATATTCAGAGCTTGCACCTACTCCGCTGCAACTTGAAGAAGATTTAGAGCAACTTAAGGTCCTTGAAAATGGTTATAAAATGAAGGTATTATTATTAGACATTGATCCTGTTTTCTCTGTCCTCAATTAATGTGTTAGTATATATATTAGCAGTGTGTTTTTCTCACTTGGATTGTACTGCTTAGTTTGGTTCATCAACGAAACTGAAAATAGGGGTTGCATACAGAAGTTAAAATTAGGAAACTGACTGTCACCAATATCTCAATTCTATAGGCTAACTTTGGGTTCTTTGCTTTATTGCAGGTGATCAAGGTTGACCACGATGCTCATGGGGTGGACACTCCCGAAGATGTTGCGAAACTAGAAGCTCTCATGCGAGAAAGAAATTTAGTATAATCAACCGTTGAACACTAGATCATTCCCTTTGTTATTTATTGTTTATTTTCATCTTCTATTGAGTAGTGTAAATCTTTAAAGCATATGAAAGCAAACTCTTCCAGTTTTGAGAAATCTTTATGACGTACACAAGTTCAATGAGATTACAAATACATTGCCTGTGTCTACAGTCTCATTAACCTTTTATTGAGATGAATTAAATGTCGTATTGCCAAGGATCTGTATCATCTTAGAAAAGCCTTATAATCTTTTTTTGTACAACAACGAAGGAGGTGAAAGAGGGCGAGGACTGATGGAAAGGGGGTAGAAAAACTAATGAATAACAACTGTTGGAAATTAACAACTACTTAAATTAAGAGTAAATTTGTTCATGCATACTACTTCCGTCCCACAAAAAGACACTTTCACTTTTTCATAGTTTTTAACCCGAAGAGTATGGAATGAGTAATGGACTGAAAAGGAGAGAAATAATACAGATTATATAGTGAGTCTGTTCCATGGTGACTGTAGAAAAGCACTGTGATAGAAATAATTGGTGATCAATAGGGCCCGCCTCCAAACGCTGTAATTTAGAAACATTTTGAACAACGTATGACTGTTCCCCTTTATACTCATTGGTGCTGTCTCTACCTTGCATTAATGCATGGACCGAGATTTTCGGAAGAGAAAACGACTGAAGCTCACAATGGTTGCTCTCATTGGCAGGAACTTGCTGCATTGTAACTTTTTGGATACAGACATCACCAAACGATTTGCAACGCGAAATGAATTTAGTGACAAACATAAATAAGATGATGATATAATATACACAAATTTAACATTATTTGATTGTTGAGTAAGATTACCTTTCTAAGAAACATTCAAGTTCTTTTTGTTGTACTGGATGTTCGCGTGTAAACATAATGTCAATGTCTATATTCATCTTTGCCGATATATCTCATTCCATCTACGTATCAACAAACCAGGAGACACAGACATAGGAACCTTAGCACCTGATACAGGCATGACCTAGATGAAAACAGCAGAAGTCGAAAAAGTGACTTAATTTTCTAATTGAGAATAGGGAGAAATATGATTGACTTGACAAGACATAAAAATCCCACTTTCCACTCAAGCAAGATATTCAGTCAGCTATCATGAACAAATTAAAGCAATATTGAAACACCTTTCTAGTGCAATATCTTGGCATGACTGGAAGGACAGGAATTCAAGATTTCTCTGTGGACGAGTTAAGATTGAAGCTGAACTGATAATAATAAATCAAACAAAAATTTCATTCTTTGCAACAATTGATAAATTCTATAGTATGTCATTCACACAACTGTGAAAAGAATCTATTTTGATTCACGGATGTATCTAGAATTTCGGTGGCTCAAAATCTATCTTCATCAAGATATGTTATTCCGTCTCCTGACCTATGCACAAAGAGAGTTAGACATAGAACAACAGATGTGTCTGCATGAGATTCAGTTGGCTACTAACTTCTATTCAGAAACTAAGCTGCCATTG
Organism: Papaver californicum; assembly: GCA_023531435.1. Lineage (NCBI taxonomy): Eukaryota > Viridiplantae > Streptophyta > Magnoliopsida > Ranunculales > Papaveraceae > Papaver > Papaver californicum. The sequence continues at coordinate 11,323,834 of JAJJMC010029784.1, forward strand.
TCGAAATCATTGCTTGAGCATGACCATGACCATCAAATGGATTTGCATATTGATTGACAAATTGCAGGCAAAGATGCAGAAATGTTAAAAAAAGAAGTGTATATATGTTAAGTTCTAATTGAGATCCAACTGATAGAACAATGCACCAGAAGCCAAAGTGAAGTAACTACAGCGGGGCATGTTATGGTAATGATATACTCATATACTACTTACATCTTCAGCTGAAAAACTAAGAACAACGCAGATGGCTATAAAAATATAAAAACGTACAAGAATAACCCTGTAAACCTACCTTATCAAGCTTCTCTAATTGTCATCTGAAAGAAATTTCTATCCCGTCATAACGTCAGCGACATACCTAATCACTGCAGAAGCCTGAAACCTTACATTCCACCTGAGAATTCTCTTACCAGGAATTTAACACCAAAGAACAGCATTCTGTACTATGCTGCTTTTTCATTATGTATTATCTAGAGTGTGCTACCATTATGACAGAAAGAACTAGCTATAGGCAGGGGAGGGTTAATATAAACTTGATATAATTAAAGAAATCATATATCAGTCATAATATGTCGACACTGTTACCCTCCACAACAACAAGGTCTCACAATAATAACAGTTGATTTTTCAGTTCATCAGTTGAGAGAGTGTTTATTAACAAGGAAACAACAGAATCACTTGGTACAAATTTTCTTTCACGCATCTTGCGAAGAAATTGTCATGCATCCTCAGTCGCATGACTCGCATTCCCTTCAAGAAAACCCTGGATGATGATATCGTATGCTCTAGAATCTAGTAAACAACCTTTCTCTTCCATTTCGATAATTAAGTTGTTAGCCTCCAAGAACATCATGTTGTGAAATAAGCCATTTATCATTGTGCTATACGTTATTACATTAGGAACTAATCCTCTTATTGGAATCTCATTAAACAGTTTCTTTGCATCTTCCAACTTGCCAGCCAGACAAAAATCATGAATAAGAATATTGTGCATTTCAACATTAGCTAAGATACCATTACCCTCCATGGATTCAAATAATTTTACTGCCTCAACAATTTTTCCATTATTGCAGAGACCATCCAAAATTGTATTGTATGTAACTTCATTTGGAGATTGACCAAAAGATTGCATCTCATTAAGAAACCTCTGAGCAGTTTTCATTCTTCCATCCTGGTATAGTCCCCTTAATAATATACTGTAAGTAACTGTTGTGGGTTTCAAACCATTTTGTTTCATTTTCTTGAATAGCTGCATAGCTTCATCCAACTTACGGTTCTTGCAATACCCATCGATTAATACATTGCAATTGATAACATTCGGCTGAATGCCCCTATCCACCATCAAGTCAAACAGTTTAACCGCCTCTTCAACCGACCTGCCAGACACAGACCGTCGATCATTGAATTATAAGTAATCTGATCAGGTGGGATGTTTAACTTGTCCATCAGTTCAAATAAGCCCCAAGCATCTTCCGTCATCCCATCTTTACAATGTGAATCTATTAATATACAAAAAGTTACCATATCGGGTGAAATCCCTCGATCCATCATTTCATCAAAATATTTTCTTGCTTCTTTCCATTGATCATGTATGCAATGACCATGAATCATACAAGTATACGTCGTTACATTTCCAGAGATTCCTCTGCTAACCAATTCGTCAAAGAGTCTCTTAGCTTCATCCAACCAGCCTGAATTGCAAAGTCCGTTGATCAAAGTACTGTAAGCAACTACATCGGGTACAACATTGGAATCGTGAAGCATTTCGGAGAAGAGAAGCAAAGCTCATCAAGTAAACCTCCTTTACAAAGAGTATCTATAATCGCATTATATGAAACAACATCGGGTCTGCAATTCCATTTCAACATCTTGTTTTTCAACCGAAGAGCACGACCCACTTGACCAACTGTACAAAGCCCATGTATAAGAGTATTACATGTAACAGCATCAGGTTGAATACCTGTCTGAGTCATTTTGTCGAACACTTTGATTGTAAAATCAATCCTCCCTTGTAGACACAACCCTTTAATTGTACTGGAAGTGATAACATTAGGCTCATAACCTCTCTTTATGATCTCTCCAAGCAAACAAAACCCATAATTCATTTTTCCTAGTTTACAACAGCAATTAATCAAAATGGTGAAGGTATACAAATCAGGCTTTACCCCAACAAAACTCATATTCTTATACAAAAAAATGACATCTGAATAACACTTGATTTTGGATAATGATCCCAGTACATGACAGAATGTAACATTAGATGGTAATCTCCTTTCCAAAATCAACTTATCAAAGTATTTCAAACCATCCTCGAGTTTTTTTATCCTACCAGACTTTTACACTCATCCCTCACAAAACCTTCAAGTTGTGTTATTCTACCAGAAGCATAACCATCTCACGATTTTATGATGAAGTAGAAATGAATGATAACAATAATTACCTCTTCCAGCTTCAGTAATCTCCAACCCAAATTCATTTTTGTGAGAGAAAGAGAGAATGTTGTAGTTTCAGTGCACTGGCCTCTTTCCTGTATGTAGCACCCATATGTTATTGGGTGCCTTAATAATTATATTTGGCACCCTACGAAGTTATCAGCGTTAGATAATCGCATAATATGTTTACTTTTTGTGTTGCTGTAGACTGAATGAGTTGCTCCAGCTACATTAATCCTTGAATTTCCTTGGCCGTGCATAAAGAAATTAAAATCCTCCCATCCATAAATTTGTAAAGTATGCGCCGATATTGTGGTTTGGTGAGGAATCTGATGATTAGAAAGAATCAAAGAGAGTGCTGCAAGAAAAGAAACCCTTTGGGGTGACATACTTTTTGCCCACTGAACCTGAACTTGATCAATAATGTTACGGGTTTTACCTGAACTGGAGTCGCCGTTTTTATTCTTCCTTTACTGTTTGCAGTAGGTAAAGAGTTTATGGAACAGGTCCTGCACCCAATAGATTTTTCGCATTTGTGTCTTGAATTAAAAGTTGATACCATTTGACTCTGAATAACTTGACAAAACTGGTCAGTTCCAAGACTCAGATGCAAAAGTGAGATATTAATTCGGAGGAGTTATTCAGGCAAGCGCTTCATGTAATTTTTGCAGCAGTGAAGCAAACCCATTCGAGCACTTATCAACTTTTTTTTTTCTTTTTTTTTTTTTTTTTGCTGAATCACATATTTTTTTATTGAATAGAAAAAACTCAAAGAATTACAAAATAATCAACAAAAACAAGGCATAAAAAAAGGAACAAGAAAAGGAAAGATAACAAACTAAACTAAATCCTAACTACAAAATCTGAGATAATTTTCTGTCAGGCATTTCTCTTTCCAAGATTAAAGAAAATCAGAATGAGTGAATCATAATTCTGATTCCAGCTTGTACCATTCATCTTGTACCCACCATAATGAACCACTTGCAGGATTCTGTTTTTGAATTTAGATAAGCAAGGTTGAAGATTATCAAAAAAAAATCATATTCTTTTGAGACCGTAGTTCCCTCATGGTGGCACAAGCTGCAGTTAACCAAATTTCTTTGACAATGGGATTCTTCTGCCTAGCGGCTTTTAGAATTTCCTCAAAGGAGTTTGGCTTAACAAAATCAAAGATACTAACCAGCTAGTTCCAAACTTCTGCACTAAAACTGCACGACCATAAAAGATGACTCATGCTATCTTGAGCATTCTTGCATATGCAACATCTAGAAACCATTTCAAAACCTATGTTGATCATTGTGATATCATCCACATAAACCCCTTGTTGTATTTTCCATATGTTGCAAGCAATTCCAGGATGCAGAAAAGGTTTTCATATCTGAGAAGGCCAATGGATGACTGGTTCTCTTGTTCTGATCTTGTTAACAGCACCAGCTGTTGTAAACTTTTCTGTCAAATCTCCATTCAAATGATAAAATCCTGACCACCACTAATTATGGGAAGACAAGTAGGCAGTAGAGACACTAATTCACTAGGTAATAACCAATTTTCATTCTGCAGAATATCCTTCACTTTCAAATTTAGATTAGAATTCATAAAATCAGTAAATCCCACAGCATCAATTAAAGGAGTATCTCCAACCCAAGTATCAAACCAAACAGATACTGATTCTTATTTGCCAATGCACCATCTACATCGTTCTTGAGCTCAGACCAAGCCCACTTCAAACCAGGCCAAACTGAAGACAACTTCCATTTTGTGCTCCACTGCCCAAATTTATTATGGGATAATTGGAAATATGTCCCATATTTGAATTATCAGTTGAGGATATATCCTGTAACAGTCGAAATTAAGGGATATGTCCCAGCCGTCCATTTTTTCCGTTAAATACATATTTTTAGACAGTTATGCCCTTGATCAACTTCATATTTTTTCGGTTAAATCAACTCCCGCTTCCGTCAATCAATCACCATCATGATCAACTTCATGAATCCGGGATATATTTCCGATTTTCCTTCTCTTTAACCATTAAATGTTTTATGTGGAGGGTATAACTGTCTACAAATATGTATTTAACGGAAAAAATGGATATGTCCCAGCCGTCCATTTTTTCCGTTAAATACATATTTTTAGACAGTTATGCCCTTGATCAACTTCATATTTTTTCGGTTAAATCAACTCCCGCTTCCGTCAATCAACACCTTTAGTATATATTTTATAAGGGGGCAAAGGCACCATCATGATCAACTTCATAAATCCGGGATATATTTCCAATTTTCCCTCTCTTTAACCATTAAATGTTTTATGTGGAGGGTATAACTGTCTACAAATATGTATTTAACGGAAAAAATGGATGACTGGGACATATCCCTTAATTTCGACCGTTACAGGATATATCCCTTAATTGCTAGTTCAAATCCGGGATATATTTCCAATTTTCCCATTTATTTTTATAGTCTTGAGCACTTATCAACTAATTGCTCATAGCATTTGACAAATTTGGTTGTACTTCATTAAATCTTTGAAAAGATCCTGGATACATTAATCGAGCACTTCAACAACATTGTCTTTCTTGATGCCTGAACACTTTTAGAGGCTGAGACAAAGCAATATTAAAACAATTTCATTTTGCAGTATCTTGGCATGTTTAGAAGGTAGACATGAATTCAAAAGTTCTCCGTGGAGGAGTTAAGTTTGAAACCAAACTCTTTGCGGCAACTATTGATCTCTATAGTTGTATAACCTATAAACAACTGTAAAAAGAGTCTAATTACATTACTATTTCCTGTTATATACGGTTTCATGGTAGAGGAGTTTTTTTATTTTTTGGATCAACGTTCATACCAGAGAATTGAGCATATGAATGTCCATGTTTTGTATCTTGCTTATTATGGCAAAGGTTACATTATCTTGTAATGGCCTAGACGCTCATAAAAGATTAGAAAAGCAGATAACTGGAGTTTGTGGGTAGACTCCCATTTTCCTGCAATGACAGTAATTTTTAACACTGCAGAAAAAACCATCAAAGTTGCTTCTATAGCATAGTGGTAGTGCGTTCCCTTCGTAAGGGAAAGGTAGTGAGTTCAATCCTCACTAGGAGCTACATTATGTTTTTTCAAATACTGTTATTTGCTTCCAACATTGATGTCGTGAGTTCAAACCCAACCAGGAGCTAGTTGTTTTGCCTGATGCGCATCTGAACATAAATTTTTAGTTATTGAAAAAAATAATCAAAACAAATGTTATTTGCTTCCAATATTGATGTTTTTTTTCTTCCGTTTCTCTTTACTGCAAAACTGTTGGTCTAAACAAAATTGAGCAACATTCGCAATAGCCAGTGCATGAGTGTCGATATATCCAAGAAGAATTCTTTGAAAATTTGTCTGGTTCCTACACATAGAATAGCGAAGTCAATCATGTAAAACATACAAACACCCATATAATAAAGTTCACATAGATCATCTATGTATAACTAATCAGATTTATGCACTTCGTTGACAATTTTGAATATGTTAGCAGGTTTTTATTTTCCTAATTTGCTCAACATTCCCCTCCCTTCCCGTATAACACCCACAATGTAAGCTGCACTTATAAGTTCAAAGCTTCTCCATTTTCTCTCTTTGGCGTACTTATCTAAACCCTCCTTCATGTAATTATACCCTTCTTTCTCATTTGGAGCATTTCGTAATAAGGCTCGACTGAGGCACCTAGCTAGAGTAACACTGTCCTCTAATGCGGCATTCCCACCTTGAGCTATGTCTGGAATCATTGGATGGAGAGCGTCTCCAGCTACGCAAACATTTTCTTTGTTGATGTTGCCTAATAAGATACTTTCGCTGTCAGTTTCTTCAATTATATCTATCACTTGTTTGGCTGCTTTACCAAGCTTCTTCGCGATGTATTGCTTTATTTCTGTATGGTCCTCTTCAATTTCTTTACCTGCTGCTTAAATTCAGGAAGAGAATTTCTAACGACATAAAAATGCAGAATGAAACATTAAACCCTGCCCTCCTGCTCCTAGATTTAGCAAAATAAATTACTTGTGTCGTTACGGCATGGTTATTCCCTGTGGAGATTCGACCAACATTCAACCTAGGAGCAGGTGGGCAGGGTTTAATCCAAAATGAATGAGCTGCTTTACTGTTTGGAGAAGAAGTTTAATGCGGGACAAACCTAGTTACACAGTAAACAATGAACAATGAACAGTACAGAATACTTGTAGAAAAAAAGGCATCAAAATAGACTGACATATGCCACCCCCACCCTACAGCGAGAACATAAGTAAACAAAAGAGAAAAGGAAAAAAAACTAACACACCAACCAATTCGCCAAAGAAATACACGGCAAATAAGCTATCACAAACAACACCAAAAATCTAATCAACCAAACAGTTTTTTTTTTCTTTTATTTATTAATTCTGAACCTTTTTTTTTTTCAATTAGTATTTTGGCCATTTTCAACACCAAGACCATACAACACACCTGAGTATTTCTCAGTTGATCCACTAAAGTAAAGTTGTTTCAGTTTCCTGAATGTACAAGCAGTGAGCAAACTATCGGAACCAGCTTGATGACAAATCCCAACTCTTTCCACATTAAGCAATTCAGCAAGCTTGTTCAACCCACCATGAAGGCTGTTACAGTACTTCATCAAATGTTTAATATCATAAACCTCTGGAAAAAACACTTTGATAAGCTCGAAAAACTCAGTCTGTGAATCAGGCAATGTCCTACAAGTGAGCAGCTTCAACAAGTACCCAAAATCGTAACCACTGTGAAATGTAACCCAATGAACATTATCATTCATAACAACCCCAGATGTCATCAACAACTCACCGAAACGAAGAGCATCAATCCCCTTTTCACTGTTCTTACCAAAATCAATCCCACATTGTCGTAACAATTCAATCGAATCTTGAGCAAACACATCATCATTCACATTAAACTCCTTAAAATTGAATTGCCAAACACAGTACTTATTGTCGTTCCCTGTTGGTAAATTCCCATCTTCATCAGAAAAAGTAAGCCCTAATTGAATCAATTTTAACATATCAACATTTGCTTTAAGTGTTTGATAATGATATTCAGAACTAGTTTTGAAATTACCAACTGGACGTAATACAATCCCTGGAAACTCAGTATCCATAGCTATATATGGGAAATCATCAACTATTTTACGAATATATTCAAATTCAGATTCTAGATCATCACTCCATACATCTCTGATTTCAATCGAATCGTCTTTTAGTACATCAGACATTTCTTGAAATACACAGATCTGCAAGTATCATAACAAAATCCCAAGAAAAAAATCTAAAAAAAATCCTGAAAAAAAAGAGAGAACAAGATAAAGATCGAAACCTGGAGAAGAATTAAGGTCTGAGACCGAACCTGAGATATGGTTCTGAATCAACAGATGGATCTGAGTTCTAGGGTTTATTCATTTGGGGGATTCTTTTGGGTTTTTTCCTGTTTGAAATTTTTTAGGGATTTTTTTTTTACTCTGGGAGAGGATTGTATAAAATAGAATGAAAAGATTAGGGTTTTGTCGAGAACAAGGAAGCTCTCTCTGAGATGGCCCACAATTATTAGAGAGAGAAAGAAAGCCAAAGCCGACTTCGTTTTTTCTTTTCTTTCATTTTTCTTTCTTCGTTATTGTACGCACATCGTCAACATTTATTTTTAGCTGGTCCGGTTAGTCCGGGCGGTAGGATGAACTTTTTAGTATGCATTCAGGGATGAAGCCATGACAATCCAGTCCAGGGGTCTAAAGCAATTCTTTTTGAAATTCATAAAAATATTGATCCAGTTCGTGATATAATTTTGAATTTTACCCCACATGCATCCTTTCGCTCCATCTTTTAGTGCACTCAGTGACATGCATATGACCTTTTATCATTTTATACTATAATGATAAATAATTAATCGTTAAAATTAAATCCGTCGATAATTTATTTATTTTTAAAGCATAAAAAGTATTTATTAGACTAGAAAGTTATTATTCGAGGGTATGTGATGTCTATTGAGTCACTGAATATAATTTGATATAAAAAAGATGGGATTGTATGGTCCTATATTGATGTTCAAGCATTAACTTTCTTCTCATATAAGTCTTTGTCTCTTCCTTCTCTCTCCTTCACCAAATGAAATAGTAAATATAAAGAAGAAAAATAACCGTTACTCACAAAAATTAGAGTTGTTACTAAAATCTCAGGCAACTTTTCTACCGGAATATGCCAGACTGCTAAGCAACACAAAAGAATCAAGGAAACAAGCTCCCAACACACATCAAAATAAGTTTAGGCAAGTAATTCGAAAACAATATGCAATTTTAAGAGTACCAGAAATCAAAAGAAGCTTCTTCATGCAACGGTAAAACACCACCGTGATACTAGCCCTATATTCAGTTACAAAGACACCAAGACCTTAAAAACCTTTTGCATTACCTTCAAATAAGACACAAAGATACCAAGATACAAGGACATTGTCAACTACAAGATCCCTAAGATACTGATTATCACCAAACCTATACCCATAACAAGCAGTTTACCTTCCTAAATTCTACAAAGCTTAACTCCAAAAAAGAAACATTACAAGAAAAAAAAAACGAAATTCGTTGGATAGTCAATACTAAATATTCCTGGATTAGTTTTGGGAAAATTGTTCTCTCCAATTATCAAGATAGAAATTAGTTGTTTCTTCCAATAGAAACATCTCCCTCATTGTGAATATCAACCTGATCTTGTTCTATTTTATCGCAAATCTCTTCATTCTCTTTCTCCCCTGCTACCCATTGATCTTCAAATATAAAGTTGTTTTCTCCCATTGTCTCTGGAGCAATACTTCCGGTGCAATTAGGAGTAAAATATCCCTTCTCAAATTCATACTTGACTTCTGGGGGAGTTTTCTCAGGAAAGATTGAAAACACCTCATCATTTGTACCCCATCCTGATCCATAGTGAGAATCATCATCTACACAATCTCCATCAGCCTCTTTCGGTATCTAACAAATACCTTCACAGTTTTCTTCTTATTCAGAGCAACTTATATCATACACATAGTGTTTATTATGATAAGACCCACTATTTGCATCATAATGAGCAGGATCACCATCACCACTACTTAAACTACTATTATCGAAATAGTAGGTCCCCTCATCCTCTCTGCGAAGTTTGTCTAATATCTCTAGAGGAATTCGTCGATTGTATCGATCCAAATCAAGAGAAATTTACAACGCCCAATGCACATCATTGGGCCCTTCAGCATCATAATAACCATCGGGATCAAGATCTTCTTCAATAGAAAAATCAGGCTCACGGGTAATCTGAGGCAAGACAGGATAAGTTTGTCGCATAAGCCCCGATTTTTCTATAACACTTACAGGTTTCTCATATATTACCCCTTTATCCCCAACTTTGGGATTTTCTGGTGCTGGACTGGAGACGACAAAAATTTCTTCTACCGCACAGTGAGTTTTGGGTGAACTGCTACCCCCCAAATATAATTTTACGACTAACACTTGCTATCATCGCTTTTCTTTCAATCTTTGTCTTACCTTTACCATTTGTTTCCCAATTATCTTTTGAATTATAAATTGAAGTTTGATATTGGTTCCTTTTACTACCTGTTTTTATAGGAATACTAATATTGGTTTCTTTTTTTATTTGATTAAAGCTCCTTTTATACACTATTTTACTCATGAAGTTGTCATCTAATTGTAGTTAAACGTCTACAATTTTCTACAACTACTTGATGTGGAACAAATTTCGAACTATTAACTGGATTGCAACAAAGCAGTATAACTTGCTATAACTTTCTAGTCTTTACAGATTACAATTTAAATGGAGAAAACATAAATACAAGCAGGAACTAACTAATACACTAGAACAAATCGGTCAAGCACATAACACTACACAAAAAAAAGTAAGATACACAAAACATTTAAAAGAGAATCAAAATTTATATTTGGTCATGAAATAATAAATTGTACAGATCAGAGGTATTATTTAAACATTAACTTATGGTTTAATGAAACTACTAATATCTCAATAATAGAAAATAAAAAAAAAACATCAGTCTTACAGTTCATAGAAATATTTACCTAGCCAAAGGTATAGAGATCACATCAAAACTTTTCCACGTCACCACGAACTGTACAAAACAACTCAATAGTCAACAAATACAGCCTGGTACTCATACTCCCTTCAGTCGAGGTACAATTAAACTTTCAAATTTCTTTTATAAGATAAACAAACCAACAAATACTCCCACTAGTATTCATTACAACTTCCAATTAACAATGGCAGACAAAATTCAATTCAAGAAACCAGATTTTTTTTAGGAAATTCTTTAGACAAGTCAATTTAAAACCTAACAAAACAAATAAAAAATACATTCAATACCCTCCTAATCTCACACCAAAAATCTACCTCAATCAATTTAAGAACCCAACCTACAATTGATTGGAAAAATACAATCTTATGAAGGCTATGTAGCAAAGTTTCCTATGACCTGGCTAAAATCAAGGAGGAAGTGTCAAAAACATGGGATCTAAAAGGTGCAATCCAGATTAATTTGTTCAACAAAAGAAGAAATTATTATGTTTTTCATCTTAAAGATATAATAGACTTTTTTATTTTAAAGCAAGGAGGACCATGGATAATATTCGAGAGTCTTATTGTGCTTGTCGAATTCGCACCTCGGGGTCCTCAATTGATCAATGAAGAGAGTTTTTTCAAAAAAAATATATAGATGCATATTAAGAATATACCTACCCAGTACATCACCAAGCCAAATCTTTATGATATATGTACCCCAGCAGGAAAGTATATTAAGCATAAAAACCTTACGGGAGAAAACAAGAGGAAAAAATATGGAATGTCTTATTGAAGTCAATGTTCAACACACCCTTCCTTACGGTACTCAAGTGTTTGAAAATCTCTTCTCTTCAAAATGGTTGGAATTCTCGTATAAATTCTTCAATCTCAAATTATGTAAAACTTGTAGATGGTTAGATCATTCAACGAATTTTATTGTGAACAAGAAAAAAAGCAACAAGAACAATCATAACAAGTTTTAAAGATTGTGAATAAAGGAAAAGAAAAAGATACGGAAAGCAACTCAACTAACTGGCAACAACAAAGTATTGCTTTCAAAGCGAGAGAATTGAGCATTCAATCAAAAGATATGAACCCCTTCAACATAACAAATATGGAAACTAAAAAAAAGGTTTCTAATGGGTTGGAAACAAAGGAAAACTCTACTTTTACAAACAAGGATATCAAATAAAATACCAAATCCAAGCCCAAAGGTTACATAAAACCTAAAAATCCAAAGCTAATCTTCCCTGTCAAAGGAAAAGTGAAAAACAACAAGATCAAAAAACAAGAAAAAAAAAGCGATCCACTGAAGAATCTAGGAGAATCACTGTCTCAGTATTACAACAAAACTTAACGGCTTAAAGAGAAGATCAAGTACATCCAATGTTTCTTCCTTTCCAAAACCAAAATCTCTCAGTTTTTTTCCCAAATCAAAGTCACTCAGCCCGAAATTATATGTCCCAAATCACGACACCAAAAGAAAAATCAAAAGCTGGTATTTGGAAGAGAATTCAGAACAAGAATGATTCAGAAAGTCTACAAGAAATAGAGGAACAAATCAAAGAGGAGATAGTAGAAAAGGAAATCCAATTTCGTAAGAGGAAAGAAGGGCATAAGATCCAAGATCAATTCAACAACAAAGGAAAAAGGTTAACAAAGATCTACTTAACAAAAAAAAAACAAATTTTCTTGAGAAAACATGAAGAATAATTGTGTTGGTATTAGCAATGCAACACTAAGAATTAACTCTAAAGTCGAATCAAACAATCCAAAAGCAAAAGCAACTAATAACATCATCAATGAAGAAAAATGATTCAACCTCTGATGGACAACAAAGCCAGTGAAATACAGAAACAAAACAAAGTTGGTAGAGGTAGATGTTGCTAAACAGGTAAGCCTAAACTTTGAAAATCTTACTTACTTAACATGTAGAACTAAGAATACAAAGCATTACAACCACAACAATGTTGCCAAGACATGAAAATACAAAGGAATTTAGAAATAGATATGTAAATCAAAATAATTAGGGGCTTTTAATAAAATGCCCATGGCCAGAAATGCGATTAATAAAATAACCAAGTTTTTTGAACTTTAATTAAATGGCCAAACTTAGACCTTTTTCGTTCCGTTTTTTTTGAAAAAAATGGTCAAAGGCTGTTAGAGGACAGGTGGCACTAAATCGGCTACATCAAAAGACATTTTAGCCCCTGAATTGTTTGGGTCGGTTGAATAGGTCTTACTCTTTGAGTTGGATCGGTTAGTGGGTCAACTCACCAGGAACCGATTTCGGCAAAGTTTCCCCTGTAATTTGGATGATTCCGACCCAAATTCAGACCATTCTTCCCTGCAATTTATCCTAAACATTCATTTAAACGTTCACCAGCATTTTCTCTTCTTTTTTGTCCATCAACCATCAACTGACTCAAACCCTGCACCATACATTCACAATCCATTCATTCACACATTCATAGCCATTGAAACTCACTCACTACACCTAATCCAATGGAAAACCATGTTTTTGCTCTTCACTGATTTCTTGTTTTGAATCTCTATCCCAAAACTTCATCAATTATTCTTCTTTGTTCTTCACATTCAATCAATGGCAACAACCTTCTTCAATAATGGCAGTATACACCACAGACTCAGCTCCACCACTCTCCATTCTCGTTGTCAAATCCTCCCCAAATTCATATCTCGACTGAACCTGAGATATTATCATATTACGGTAACAACAAACCAAAAACCCATTTCCGAATCATTCCTTCAAACCCTGACTGTTCAATTATTTCTTAAAAAAACTCCACAACTTCAATTAACCAGCAACCCATTTAATCTTCATTTATTAGTAGCCTGATTCACTTATCAATTTCATAAATCTCAAACTAAATATAAAACCCTAATTTCAGATTAAAATAAGGGAAGAACACAAACACTAGATTCTCAATTTTTGAAACCCTAACTATTGATTTTGAGTTATTCTTCAATCATATATCTTACGTCAAACCCATCTTCAATCCTTCTCCTAGAACTTTAATTGCATCTTCTGAAGCTTTTCTCAAACTTACTTTGAAACCTTAATTTCTTCAAATTTTCTCGATTCTTATTCTTCTCTGAAATTAAGTCTTCTGATCAACATATAATCTTCTTCTTCATCTCATATACCTAAAATCCATCTTCAACTACTTTATTTCATCCTTAATCATTACTCACAGAAAACCCCAACTTCTCATCTTCTCTATTTCATAAATTCTTCTTCTTATTTTGCTTAATCAACATCAATACCATCACCAACAATCACTCCTTAATCTTTTCTCTCTTCTCTTGATTTCAAAAGCCTCACTTTCATCTCTCGATTTACAACAGAAGAAGAACAGAGAAAGGGAAGAAGAAGAAGGAGAAGAGAAAGAAAAAAAAATAATAAGATCGAGTAAACGAGAGTAAAATGCAAAAAATAGGTTAAAGGATAATAATATAAGGGTAGCTTTGTAATTACACCCATCAAAATATCATCTCGTCATACGAGATATTGACTAAGTAAACGAGATTTTACCAATTTGGTGGGCCCTGACGGAATTGCCAACATCATGGTTATTATATTAAAGTTCAATAAAACGTGGGCATTTTATTACATCGGTTGTTAATAGTCTGTCATTTTATTAAAAATCCCAAATAATTATGATACTAGATCGAAACAAAAACATATTATTAATCCTCATATAACTCGTATGCTCTCTGATTTCTCCTACCAATAATATCTTATTTCTGGTAATTTGTTAATAGTATAGCCTGGAATTGTCATGGTCTAGGAAATGTGGAAACTATGAACAGTCTAACAGATCTTCTTGATACAAATAACCCTGACATTCTCTTTATATCAGAAACCAAACAGCAAATATAAAAATGGAAAAATTATGAAAAAAAATAAATGTCTACAATTATTGGCTTGTTCCTCCAAAAGGAACAATAGGATGTCTCTGTCTAATATGGAAAGACAAAGTTAAACTAAAAATACTAGATCAAAGTCATAACTATATAAATGTAGAAATTGAGGATAGTGACAATCATAAAATTGAATCTTGGGACATAATTCAGAAAATGTCTCCAACAATCGACATCCCATAGGTCATTGTAGGAGATTGTAATGTAGTTCTTCGTGGAGAAGAAAAAAGAGGGAGATTTCCATACAACAAAACAGAAGCAACTATGTTTAAAAATCTTATTAGAAATTGTGGTTAGATCTAGGATTTACATGATATACTTATACTTGGAATAATAGAAGAACAAGAATAAACTTCACTGAACAAAAGCTACACAAAACATTGGTGAATCATAAATGTAATATAAAATTTCCTAACTCTAACTTAAGACATCTAGGTCCACTGACTTCAGACCATATCCCTATAAGTCTAAACACATACTCCCTCCGTTTCTGGAAAAGAGTTACTATCACTTTTTCAATTTGGCCTATTTTTAGGCTAAAATGAAAAAGTGATAGTAACACTTTTCCAGAAACGGAGGTAGTATAATATTTGGAAAGATGTACCTACCCTCTTCAAGTACTTTGGGGAATGGATGAAACATGAACAATGTGTCATTCTTATATAAGATTATTGGGATCACCAAATAAGGGGATCTCCAACATACACTTTTTCTAAGAAACTGCTAAATGTAAAGTATAACCTCAGGACCTGGAATAAGAAGGTGTTTGGTAATATTAGGACTAATATTTAAAACATTATAAAGGAATTACAATACACTAACTCAAAGCCAACCTACTTAAACAAAGCAACAAACTTGACATGTTTGAATGGTCAACTAACTAAATGGTATGGAATAAAATAATTTTTTTGGTAAGATACGAGTAGAGAAAATAATATGGCCCTAGGAGATAGTAACACTAAATATTTTCATAGTAAAGCAAAAAAAAAGATATCGAAGAAACATGATAGAAACACTCAAGGATAATGAAGGTAACTTGTTAAATTCTATACATGGTATTGCAAATTGTATAACAAATCATTTCAACACTATAACAACAACAATAAATCCTAGTATTGATAAGAATATGATTGAACTCATCCCAAAATGTATTGATGATAATGACAATAAATACCTTTGTACAATAACAACAAATACATAAATTAAAAATGTTTTGTTTTCAATGGAACCAGACAAGAGCCCAGGACCAGATGGGTTTCCTCCCAACTTCTTCCAACAGAACTAGGGAATTATGGAAAAAGAACTAGTTCAAATGGTACATAATTTCTTTAGAACTGGAAACATGGCCAAAGAGTTAAACTCCTCATTTATCTCTTTAATACCTAATACACTAAACCCAACAACCTCAGCAGAATTTAGACCAATTGCCTTAAACAATACCTCTTATAAAATAACAGCTAAAATCATTGCTAATTGAATGAAGGTATGTTAGATAAAATAATAAGTCCTTATCAATCTGCCTTCATCCCAGGAAGGCAGATCTCTGATAACATAGTCATAACACACGAAATTATCATAAAATGAGGAATTCCAAAAGTAAAAAAGGATTAATAGGTATAAAAATAGATATGTCTAAGGAATTCGACAGAGTAGAATGAAAATTCTTAATAGAAATCATGCGCAAACTAGGATTCTCCCAAACTTGGTGCAATATGATCTTTCAGTGTATTTCAATAACATCTTTATTTGACTTACTAAATGGTGTTCCAACAGAGTTTTTTAAACCCATAAGAGGAATAAGATAGGGAGATACTTTATTTCCCTATCTTTTCCTCTTTTGTATGGAATCCCTGTCAAGAACAATACTCGATGCAGAGAACAAAGGCCTTATACAAGGAATTAAAATTTCAAATAATGGCCCTCAGGTTAGTCATCTGCTCTTTGCAAATGACTGCCTAATTTTCTACAAAGCTAACATAAAAATGCAAAAAAATTGGTGAACCTCTTCAAAAACTTTGGAACTACATAGGCCAATTAATAAAGTTAAACAAGTATGGAGTCTTTTTAGCCCTAAAACTGACTCAAATTCTGTTGCTGGCATAAAGAACATACTAGAAGTTAAATCAATATCTTTAAATGATAATAACTTAGGATCCCCTCTATTCACCAATAAATCTAAAATACAAAGCTTTAAACCCTAGAGGAAATTATGAAAAACAGACTGAAAAACTGGAAAGGAAATAACCTAAATAGTGCAAGTAGAACTGTAATGGTTAAACATGTAACCTCTTCTATGGCAGTGTATCAAATTAACCGTTTTAAGATACCTAAAAAAGTTTGTAAACAATTAACTAAATTTCAAAGGGATTACTGGTGGGGAAAAGATGCAAATGGAAAAAATGCTAAAGGAAAAAAAGGTGTATATCTAAAATCTTGGAAAGAAGTGTGTAAAGATAAAGAGGAAGGGGGTTTGGGAATCCAAAACATAGAAAAGTTTAATATAGCAATGATAGCTAAAATGGGATGGAGATTAAAAGAAAAGCCAGACTCTCTTTGGGATAACATTTTAAAAGCAAAACACTACCCTAATAGTGATGTACTACATATGGAACCAAAACCAATGCCGGGAGAGAAGTGGGTTTGGAAAGGTATTCCTCAAGGAATACAACAGATAAAACAAAATTGTAACTGGAAGCTAGGAAATGGAAAAACGATAAGTATTTAGGAAGATCAGTGGATTCCTAGAAACATCGCACCGATACAAAAACCAAACAATGGAATAGAAAACATAAGTATGGTATGTCATCTTATTGCAGATAACAACACTTGGGACAAAACAAAACTTCAGGTATGTTTCCAACAAGACATAATAGAAAAAAAATTATACAAATAGCTATACCAATTTATGATTAGGAAGATAGTGCAGATTGGAATCTAACCACCACATGTAAGTTTACGGTAAAATCCCTTTATAAAAAAATAAATAACAACAATAGTCAAAACAATAAATGGGAAAAAAATATGGAACATGAATACAATACCTACAATTAAACTTTTATATGGAAAGTGGAAAAGTCTATCCTCCCAACAGATTTTAGAATAACAAATATATTACTAAACATAGAAACAAAATGTCATCTCTGTGTTACAGGTGAAGAAAATCTTACTCATCTCTTTATGAATTGCACTTTCACTAAAGAGATATGGAAGCATTTGAATTATGAAATAAATAATGTTACTCAAAACATGGTAGATTTCCATGAATTGATGAATAGTTGGTTTAGGCCAGATTATGTGGATAATTGTATTCTAGGATGGCCTGAATTTTGTGCTATAATCACCTGGCATATTTGGAAGGCAATATGTGAGGCAGTCTTCCAATAAATAACACAAAATAGTATAGAAATTGCTCAAAAGATAGTAAGATTCATTAATAATTTAATGACAATACATGATCCAGATTACAATATAATGCAAACACTATACTACAATCCAGTAAAGGATGATTGAATGCAAATACTCAACACAGAACCAGAAAGAAGACTAACTTTTATGACATTGAGAATTAGTATTACTCTATCCATGAACAACCCAATTACAAGCTCTGGTATTGGCCTAACAATCACTGACTATGCAGGAACAACAATCGAAGCTCGAGGGTCCTATGCAGATTGTAGAACAAGAGAACACCTAGAAGCAAAATAAGCGGAAGCAACCTTCCAATGGTCAACTGAATAGAGCGGTTACAAAATCATATTCCAAAGTGATTCAAACAATACTCTAAAGCTGCTGATGGAAAGATATGTTGAAGCAACGCAACAAAGATATTTGGTAACTTAGGAAAATGACAATCAAACAAGAACCAAAATCAATTTCCAAGTTAATGCTTTCATTTTAATTTCAATATATAAAATTAGAAAAGCAGCTGATATATCCATATTGTGTAACCAAAATGCCATTATAAACATTTGGACAGGATAAAATCTAGCTCAACTTTTAAACGAACTTTATATTACCAACTGTATTAATTTTGTAACGGCTAATGATCCCCATATTTATGGGAACATCGATTATCAATATATTATATGAGGTTACATCCTTTTTTTCTAAAAAAAATAATTATGATCCCATATTGTAGTTTAGAAAGTTTCTGATTGACTTCCATCTGCCGCATAATTCGCCAGTCCATCTGCCGCTTGGTTTTCTTTTATATAGTTGTCTTGGATAGTGCTTTGTGGAATTTGAAGCATTCTCTGCTTGATTTCTATAACCATTCAAGCCATATACCATAGTGGTTCAATATCGTAGTTTATGAATCGAAACAATTTTTCAGAGTCTGTTTCAAATTGTACTTTTGCCCAATGCCTATTCGTCGCCGTTCATGACGCCATCATCATGGCCCATGTCTATGCTACCAGTGTGGTGGTGATGCCTAAAGGTAGTGATATCGCTACCAGTTGTTGTCGTTGAATCCATACATACAAAACTTGCACCCGCAGGTCCAGGGTGCCTCTAGCCAACACATCTGTATTAATCTTAATTCATTCTAGGTTAGGGGTAGCCCAACCTATCGAGACAATTATCGAGGACGTGTGGTGATGGCTGGGTTTATTAAAGGTGGCATACCCTGTAACACAGGAGTCAGGATCCCCTTTGCTAAGGTGAACTCCTGCTGAAGTTTGAGTGTCATCTACATAATATTTTCTGGGTTTGTTACTTTGGGCAATAGATTAGTCATTCCTGGATAACCAAAAGGACCAACATAGCAAAACAAAATGAGGTGATGATAATAAAAGTATATACTTTAGTTGGGCGATTGTTGTTTGAGGGTTAATGATAGTAACAGAAATACGGGTGGTATTTGGTTGATTTGAGAATATGCACTGTAGTTTTTAGATTAGTATTACAATAGGGGCACATGTTGGTATTGGTGAGATGAATATGATTTAGATCAATAAAGGTCGGTAGTCCAGGAACTATATATGACTAAGTTATCATTTTTATATTTTATTTTATTTATTTTATTTTATTTTATTTCTGTTTTATTTTTTAAATAAAAATTGAAAGACTTTTGTTGATATTTTTCAGCCGGCACGGTATTCGTTACATAAATAATGCACATTCATAAATCTAAGTTTCTGGAATTAAAATTACAACAGTCGGTCTTGTCGAAAATTTCTAACTATGCCGACTGAGAAAGGTAGTCAACAACAGTTGGTATGGTGTTCATCTGTTTCAATGCCGACTGCCAAGAATCGACATGGTATTTTTTATTTTTACCATGCTGGCTGTCAAGAATCGGCGACTTGATTGGCTGCAAAGGTAAATCTCGGGATATCCAATCGGGGAGGAAGGACGATTCCTCGGAAAAAGACACCTACCCTATAAAGGGGAAGATCGCTGATTCGAGCAAATCGACTAAAAGGAAGTCCAAGGTTATCCTTACTTCGGAAGCAAATGAGAAAAGCTGCAGGCGCCCTATTGGTGGGAAGATGATGACCGATGCTATAAAGGTTTCAGATATTGTATCAAGCCGACTCACTCGAGATAAAAACCTTTCTGCCCGCGGTACTAAGGTCAGTAATAATAAACACGATTCTCTCCCTCTATGGGTGAAATATTGGGTTCCCAATCCCGTAGACGGGGAGGTCATCTCCCCTTTCCAAGAGGAGAAGAACGCTCGCACTGAGCTAGCAGCTTTCCTTCTTTACTGGCTCTGTCATGATGTCTTCGAACATAACCCCCGTGACACCATCAAGAACGAACTCTTGCCGATGGCTGTACTGATATCACGAGGCATATTGTTTCCTTTGGCGCCTATATTCTTGGGTGGTTTGTATAGTCAGCTGGATCTCCTTTGTAAAGACATTTAGATAGTGGACACTCGTCATACTGTTGAGACCTATGTCGCGTCAAATTTCCTTCAAGCTTGGGAATGAGAGCATTTTCCCAAATATGCTCCTCCAACTAACGATTTAGCCGTTTATCGTGTGGAAAGAGTTGAGAGAGAAGATGGTATCTTTGATATGGTTCCGACTTCTTACTATTATCCTCGCATGGCCCTGGGGCGCGGGAAAGGGAGAAAAGTCGGGAATACTCTTAAGGATTATATGGACGTGGATAAGAAATTCAAGCCTTTTCCTTATCATGACAGTCGTTCTGGTTCCCTTCCTTATGATTTCACTACTGAGGTTGCAGATGTGACCCTGAACTCTGAGCAATCCTTGGAAAACGACGACTTTGATTCTGTTATGGCTGTGCTACCTGGTTATCTCCCTGGCTTTCATCTAGGTAAGTTTGTAGCAATGTCCTATAACTCTGATCGTGTGGCTCGCCAACTGGGGTTCGACCAAGGAGTCCCGTCTCTCTATCCGGATCTGTATTCTAGGGAGGAAGATGATATTAAAGTTAGTTTGACCGCTTTGTATTCAAAGGAGAGACGCGTTTGGTGGATCGAGCGATTCACTTTTCATCAACCAGCTTCGGGCTCTTCTAACCAGGTATTTTTTTCATGTCCGAGTCCCTTTTTTTTCTAAAAGAAAAGATAACCCCCTCTTTTTTCCCTTGAATTTTGTGTTATCAAGGTCATTTTCTCGTCGGTTCTATTGGGTACAAGCTCCGCTCCTTTATGGTGGAAAAATATCTTAACATTCCTTAACACGAGTAGTCGCCTCGTTGTAAAGCTAAGAAAGCTAAGCGTGACACGGGAATTTTATCAACTCCGCGTATTCCCGATCTATTTCGGATGATGCTTCTCCTCATATGTCTCCTTTACAAAAAAAGCTCGGGCTATCACTAGTCCGACCTCTTCCTCTTCGTGGATCGTATTCATAATTTGGGTGTCGATTTGTCTAAAGGTGGTGGTGTCGTTTCTGCTCGTTTGCATGTTGTTTCTCTTAGTCCTATGGTGGCTACCACTACTCGTTCTCATAATCAGCCTCAGTAGACGCCTACCAGCTTGCTTGGTTCATGTAGTCGCGGTGATTCGTCCTATTCCCATTCTGGTGCATCTCAGGACCATGTGTCTTCTGACGAAA